>MNCI01000474.1:94798-137426 GCA_015680685.1 Gnetum montanum | reverse complement strand
TTCTGATGTTACCCCAATTAGCAGAAGCTGAGACAATAAAAATAACAAAGTCTTTGCATGGTGTGGTTCTCATGCATAAAAACACAAAACACAAAAAGAAAAAAAAAGAGACAAGAAAAGAAAAGAAAACAAAGAAAGTGAGAATTCAAAGCACACTCCTTAGATGAAATAAACTTGGGCTACAAGCACTGGTTATGGAACCAAAAACATTCCCTCTAACTAAGGCCCTTCTCGCTTTCCATTCTCTCCTTTGTTTCGTCGGAATGGTGGTGACTCTTGGAGAAGGCATTCTTGTTATCCAAGTGGATGGTTTAGCCAAATGCATTAATGCAAAGTCACTAGAAGTGGCTTGTTTGAGGCCAGAGTTAGAATGAGATTTGCCAAGTCACATTAATCATGAAACACACAAGGGGATGTACACCACCTTGTTCTTGGGATTCCATTCCATTCTCTTCTCTCCATACTTCTCTCCATTGTTCATCTCATTGTCAGTGGTATCATTAGTGTATATTTTGGTAGATGCATTGTTTTCTTTTTGGGTAACTTCTTACGGTTAAGACTTTAACTCTTGTTCCAAATGACATTCCCGGAGCCTACGGACTCTTTGAATGTGGGTTTGTTAGGGCATTAAGGGCATAAGCCTGCTTTGGGGAGGATCCACTGACATTCCTATTTGGAGCATTATTAACTTCTTTCCCTTAACATTTTGCAATTAATTTTATTTTGTTCATTTCCATATTGACATCCATTTCATTGATGCCATAGTTATCCCTTTTTATCTATCTTTCTTAATCCTTTTCTTTCTCCATTCTAACACTACCGGAGGTTCACGATTAGTCATGGGGGTATGGGGCCTAATTTTTTCAATTTTCTCCTAGCCCTGAATTTTTTGATTTTCTTCCTAACCCCTACACCTTCAGTAGTCATCATTAATATATCTCTCGATCCATATCAGCCATACCACAACTTAGCCAATGAACTTTCACCGAAGCAAGGTATTAATTACATGATGATTCATTAACCCTTGCTAATATATGATTGTGTTGTGTGTGTAGATGGAGATCATACAACAATGGATTGGATCTGAAGCAAACACTTGGAATGGAGCAGTACTGGAAGCAGCTATGCAAGGAGCAAGATCGATGGCGCTCTTACGAATGGACAACGAAAGATGTAATCTTAGCATTGGCAGCAGCAACACTTCTTTCTCTCTCTCTCTTTCTCAGCTACCAACTAAGGCTTGATGTCATTGTAATAAGGTGTTCACCCTTGTTTTCATGAACACCAGTTTTGTCAAGTCTTGTAATGATGATCCATTCACATGTCATCCCATTAGTTCCATTCCCCTCAATAATTCCATACCTTCCCAATATTATTGTAAGGAACTCAAGCACGAGTTTTTATTCAGTCATGGGGGTATGATGAGATGTGATTCGCATGAGCTGCAATATCGCATCCCATGCGATATCGCATCGTCCCATGCAATATCGCGTACGTGATATCACTGTCCGCCGCCATATCTATAAATAAGAGGCAGCTCTCCCTTGTTTCCCCATCCTGGGTTAGAAGTAAGGAAACTCTGGCAGTTTGATCACTCCAGAGATAGAATATTTTCCATGTGCCCGTAGTAGGAGTCCTAAAGTGAACAGATCTTTATTCGAGTAACATTGTACCTGAACACAAGTTGTGTACGACAATAAAGACAAACTTCATGGATAAACCTTGCAGTGCATGGAATAGGATTTTATTTATTATTTTCTCTCTCACCCTTAAACTCCTAGAATGCAGTATGAGTATGACTTGATTACGAGCATCTAAGGTTTTGTACGGTTAGTCAAGGAATCGACTGCTCATCGCACGCGGTATGAGTACAACTTGATTACAAGCATCTAGTGTGACTACTTGGTAACCCAGTGGCATATTCAGGATCTACGCTTGGTAATCCCAGTGGTAGTCGTGCACCAAGATGTGTACGGTTAGTCAAGGAATCGGCTGCTCATCACACTTAGGCTAGATTAGATTCTCTCAACCCTTTCCTCCTAGTTAAGTGCCTTAGTACAACCACTTCGAGCACGTGCGTTACGTGTGGGATCCCAGCAACGATTAGCGTTTGGTAACCACGATTGCATTGGTTCAGGGTGTGTATGGTAAGTGGGAACGGATGCTGATGCTAGGTAGTTTAGACTTAGTTCATTAGTTAGAGTTAGTTAGTTTCTCAACCCTTCACCTCGGTAGCATAGGAGAAAAACATAAAAGACCATAAAAATCATATACCTCAAACTTACTTAACCATACACCGTGACAATTACAAGTAAGTCTGGGAAGACAACGAATGATTAACCCCAAGTGTTCCATGGGGCGTGTAGGCACTTAGTCTGCGGAGTTCAACTGGATCACACGTGCTACGCTCATTTCGTATGGTTGAGTGTAGGGGTACCTCGCCACTTATCAGAAGGGGTGTCCCTCCACTAGCTCTCCCACCCTTAAAAATTTCATGCTTCATGACCTTTCATAAGTTGGAAGGCACCATGCCCCCATGACTCAAGGCCATCACAATAATCATGACTCAATGCATTACAAATATGGAAATAAATATCATTGGAGGTTTTGGTTTTAAGCTTCGCTTGCTCATCAGGGCTTGTCCTCATGCCCCACCATGCTTCCTTCATCTAATCATCTTCTTGGTATGCTTTCCTTATATCCCAATGATGACTCAAACCTACAATAAATAAAGAATAAGAATAATAAAAATGAATTGGCTTTCTTAATCCAACATCCTTTCTTTGCTTCTGTTTCCTTTTCTTCACCTTCTTCCTCTTGCTAATTAGAAGACTACCACTTAGCTTCCTTTCATCATCACCATGTAGATTGCCTTAATTCTATACTTCAATTTTACAGCCAAGATAATCTAATCCATCAACACACTTCACAAATTTATCATTGCTATAATCAATAGCAAGCATCTTCAAATTTTAGAAAATCATATCATTATCAATGTCTTCGCTTACATCAATAATGACCTTCTTACAATAACTATCCAAATAGCCATCATCATCAAAGAAATCATCATTATTAGTCTTCCTCTTACTAACAATGGCAACAAAAGTCACAACATGACTCTCAATCTCTCACAATCACCATAATGATCATGATGGTCATCATTACCATTGAAAAAACCACTACCAGGCTAAAGTGAGAAACTAGCATCCATCACACTAGCTTCAACATAAGAGACATAGCTACCATCAACAAGGTTACGCTCACTCTTACTTACCTCTTCATGGCTTCTCCCATTCATCTTTAGTTCAACTTGATCTTCAACATGTGGCTATCCAATCTCATCAAAGCTTGAAGGTTCAAGATGCCAAATAGGAGTTCCCAATTCCAATGGCTTCTCCTCTTTATCATACTTTGCAGGTACCAACTCAAAAGGTAAACTCTCCTCCATGGACTTAACATTAGATTCATTAAAAAAATCATTAAAGTAATCTGTCTTTCACATACCTTAGCTAGAAGACACACCTCTCTCCCATGAGATAGTCTCAACTTAACTTAGAATCTCCTTTCCCTTGCCACAAGGGATAGAACAATTGTAAAAAGAATGAATATCATACCTTCTAGTGCTACCCTTGATCCTCCTTGAAGAACTCCCTTGATCTTTCCCACTTCCTTGGCTTTGATCTTTCACCTCCCATGAATCATGAGGTAGGAACTCTCCTTGATTAGTAGCATACACCATATTGGACTTTGAAGATCTCTTGGTCCCTTTTATGAAGCTCTTGGTTCCCTCCCTTGAAGCCCTCAAGTATTGAGAACTCCTTTGCTTAATAAAAGATACTTGAGAACTCCTTTTCTCATTGATCTTTACTTCATCAGACCCTTCATCTTCCTTTCCTTCTTAATGGCTAGAAGATATTCTATCAATTCTCCTCAAAATATTTCTCATGTTAGTCTTGAATTTCTCCATATCCCTTTTTGAAGTTTTTGCAAATCTTGGTGCTTGTGAACCTTTACTTTGGAAAGAACTTCTTGAATTTTAGCTACAAAAGTTTTAAAGAAGTTCTTAAACTCTTGAAGCTCTTGTCTAAGCTCTTGCTATGTCTTCTTCTTTGGAGCCATACCTAAAGCAACAAGAATTATATCCAAAATAAAATACAAAAATATTCACAACAATGTTTCTTTCATTCAAAGAAAACACTAAGCTTCAACATAGAAGTGTGAAAACCTCCAAACCTTAGCTCTAATACCAATCTGGTGCAACGGTTGCACCTCAATAGACCCCAATAAGACCCAATCCACAACTTCCAAGAAAATCTAGCTTAGAAAATAAGAATAACACAATAAAATGGAAAAAATTTCCCTTATATTGAGATAATTCTCAAAATACATAGAAAATACATCAAAGATGAGGAGCCAAGCTCAACTCACAACTCTCCCAAGGATCTTAGAGGCCACACTTGTCCCCTTTCAATCCTCAATTGCTCACAATGGAGCCCAAACTCAAGATAAGACACTTATAAGAGATTCTCCTAATCTCGCTCAAGTGCTCTTCCTTGCCTCTCACTCAACTTCCTTGCACAAGGTCTCCTCCCTCAACTCTCACAAGATTTCTCTTCTACTCATGGTCAAGGTTATGCCCCTTACAATGTTGAATTACATCAATATTTATAAGCAACTGAAAGGTAAAAATCCTAGAAACCTTTCCTCAACTCAACTTGAGGTTCTTTAGATGTTTCCCAAGTCTTCTCACCTTCTCCCTAGTTGTTTCCATCGTGCTTTGGCTATTTCTTAAATTGGAACAAGCATTTTTGAAATTTTCCCCATGCCTCTGGGTCATCTTTGGCTTCATGTGGATGTCTTCTATGAAAGCCTTGCTCACAGAAGAGACATCTACTATTTTTGGTAGACATTTCATTTGGACTTGAGATGTCTACATTTCAAGGGAGATGTCTTTGGGGAGACATCTATCTTTTTGAGGAGCCATCTATCCTATAGATGCCAAAAATAAAAATGAGCCTCTGGATGCTTCCAAACAACTTGCCATAGACTTTGGAACCACCTATACTTATCAAAATAAGCCAAAAACACCCCAAAACATGCCAAAACATCCAAGAATCATCCCCAACAAAATCAACACAAAAAGACAAATAACATGTAGGGTAGAATAAGGGGATCGGAAGAGGTCTCCCTACACCACTTCAAGACTCTTGAGAGTCCACTATCATTAGTAGTCAATTTAATGTTATACTATATACTTAGGGAACTTTGATTTTTTTAGCCCTTTAAACACAATGACTTTAAAAATTAAAGAAAAACACAATATAATTTAATTGCATTAGAAGCTACAAAAACTAGCTATCTTTAAATAAATTAAGAAGATTAAAATTACAACGGAATCACAACCCAAATCACATTCAATCCTCAGACACTTAACACTATTGCAAAGCAAGAGGCTCTACAATTACACAATGATTGACCTCAATGTAAGGCTCAATTAATCCAAATCTTTCTACATACAGATATGAGATTAGATGCACATTTAGAGAGTTATGGTCAAGATCACACACACTTGATTGCAAATATGCATACCTTCTCTCTCTCTCTCTCTCTCTCTCTCTCTCTCTCATGGTTTTTTATTAGCTCACATTAAAGACATCTCTCCAGCTTTACAAACTTACAAATTAACCACTTATAGGAATGAAAAAGGACTTGGAAGAGGTATCCCTATACCAGTTGGTAAGTTTGTCCTTTGATGGTTAATTCTTCCATGCAATTTAACAATTTTTTGCAATTATGATGTTCCACTCCAAAAAATAACTTCTAAGTGACAAGGTAGAAACAACTACTTGAAGCATGCTAACTCTTCCTACATGATGATGCATGTAGATAAGGTTAGTACAAGTGTTGGAGGAAGAAGGATAATGTGGCTTCCAATATGTTGGCTAATGATTAAAGATCTTATTACTAGAGACTCTTTTAATTTGATGTTATAATACTTGAACCTCTATGATAAAGGTTAAGTTTATATATTTCTATTGTTCCCCCATGATCTTATATCTCTATCCCTTTCTCTTGAACATAATAGTTACAACATTTGAGGGGCTTGATGCCCAAGTTGTTTTGTTGGCTAATTTAAGTTTCTAATAAGATAATAATTAATGAAAATTTAAGTTGATAAAAATAAGTTAAATAACAAAATCTAAGGAAGAAAATAAGAAAAGTTAATTAAAAGAATTAAATTAAATTTAGGGGGTGTGACAAATAAGCTCTAAACTATAAATTGAAAGTAAAAATTATCTCATCTCCTTATTGAGAGAAGTTGTTGGATCAATTTATCAAGAGAAGAGCATATTTGTAGGCTATGCAACAAAGTATAGAGGATAAAAAACATATTTTTTTATTTTACCCATCTTTGGCTCACCTTCAAATGAATTATAATATTAATTGTAATTTGCTAATTATTTTCTTTCAAATTGATCCTATTTACTTAGGGAATTACATCAATGATGTTTGAACTTAAAAAATGTGTTAAGGCTTTGTAACCATCCAACAAATCCTTTGTGATTTCCTAGATGTAATAAAAATTTTCTATTTCCAATTTCTAGTATTCATGAATTGATATTTCATATAGCAAGTAAAACACAAAACAATGCTTTACCCTTCAAAGGATTAGATTCTTTAATAGATGACAACTCACTAAGAAAATTTACTCCTAAGTAATATTCTCTAATTCAATTTAATATTTAAGTTATTAAAAATTTAATTAACAAACTATTAAAAGATATGTAGTTTTAAGATTGCTAGTAATATGAGTATACATTGTGTGAGCTATTTGAATGGAATCTTGTATTTTTTTTTTTGTCATTTCATTAAGGAAGCATTTAGACCTTATGAAATATTAATTATCTCAATGTAAAATTGGTCCTCTAATATTCTTGGATGAACATAATAAATTCATGGGCTTCATATGATATTGGTAATGGACCAACTTTGCAGCATTTGGACTTAGCCATTTTATGCATTCAGTAGTTTAATATGTTTATGCCTTATTAATTACTTGTTAATTACTTAAGTTTCTATTATTGTTATTTTAATCGCTATTGTTCCTTCATAGTTTGTAAAGGCCATAAGTACGACCATCTCGAACATAAACCCAACACTTGGTAAACCAAGTGATGCTTAACGTTTGGTAACCCAAAAGTGCTTAGGGGATGCTCAAAATGTGCCCAGAAGATGGGATCGGATACTTATGCTAGAAATAGTTAGAATGCAAATTAGGATAATTCTAAATTAGAAAATAGTTTATTCTTTACTTTCCATACTTTAATTAGCCGCCAAAAGATAAGTAAAAAGACATAAAAATCATTGGCCTTAATCTCACTTAACCATCACAAATAGAATATCACAAGTGAGATTAGGAAGACAACAACTGTTCCAACCCAAGGTTTCGCTGGTTAGGGTCTGATGTATGTTAAGTGCTTACAGTCTACGGATTCGATCGAGTCGTGTGTGAACGCTCGTGATTCTTATGGTTGGGCGTAGGGGTACCTAGCCGCTCATCAGATATGAACTAGTTTAGCTATATATTTATCAAATACATCTAAGATTTGGTCAAAAGAATATTTTACATTTTGCAAATTAATAAAATCTCAAATTGATTCATTGAGAATTGATTTTCATATTGAAAATAAAAATCAAAACCAATATAGATTCTCATGAAAAAGTCCATCTCTTCACCCAACTTTATGATAAAAATTATTTATTTACAAGCATAGAGTCCAAGTAACAAATTACTTGGTCTTTGAGCAAAACTCTTAAACAAAATAATAACCAATGTGAAAAACAATGAGTAGGAAAGCTCATCTTCATTGTTATTATGATAACATTAGTTTACTGTGATCGAGAACTTACTTGGATGATGCTCGCAATTTGCCTCTTGGCCAAAATGATAGTTTTGCTAAATTTTAGAATTTAATGATACTAATTCTATTTGATTTTTACACATCTAATAGTTCAAGCCAATCTAATATGAGAAAAATGTTTCATTATTATTTTTTATAAGGAAGGTTTTCATTTATTAAAGAGAAGCAAAATCACATGCAAAAGATTATCATCATCATAGCTTTTTCCCAATAAAATGAGATCGGTACAACATGAGTTCTTCTTTGTTATTTACCTTATCCTTTGCCTTTATGTAAAAGGTACAAAGACATAAATAGTCAAGAACAAAATCAGGCTTGTTCCGCTCGAGGCAATTAACAAGCTGACAAGATACCAACTTCACTTGCTAGTTGACAAAACCAAAAACAGCCGTTCCCGCTAACAAAAATAAAAACCCTTCATTTGCGCTGTGACAAACATATAAAATAAAAACAATTCAATTGCGGGGTGACAAACACATAAAAACCACATGAAAGCGGATGTGTGCAAGATATTTACCAGCAGGGAGGAAATGCATTAATAATATTCATCGGCTTCATTGGTTTGAAATATTGTTGCAAAGAATTCATTATTTTAACGTAGATTTACTAAACAAACGCTTCAATCTACGTCAACCTCCATAATTATCTCTTCCTTAATAATGATGTTTGTTGCAGGCTTGAAAGGGCAGCTCGTGTCCATGTCATCGAGTAGATAATGTACAAATTTGGGATTAGCAACAAAAATTGTTGTCATAAAACTACCTAAATGCAACGTCGCTGCAAAGGATCTACAAACCGTTCCCAACGGCTTAAAAAAAAGCACCATTGCTTTGTTAAACCAAACTCAACGGGTTCCTCCTGATATTTCAAACCCTCAAACCTTACACTTTAACAGCATGGAAGAAGGGCAATCAAGGGGCTGGTAAAGGATGTCCCACTAAAGAGGCCACTTACGAATAGCAAACAAGAAAAGACCCAGGACAATTCAGACAGACAACAAAACTTATGGGACAGGGGGAGGGGGCGTTGGAATGATGGATGGTGAGGTGGATTCATGGTTGCACCGTCCTGAAATTTTCGTTTTTTGAGGAAGGAAGAAAGGAGAGAACAGAGCCAATTTTCCTGTCTGCGGATGTTAGTGGCCACTGGCCAACAATGGCCTACGCCAAGGCTCACTCCCCAAGGCATAGGCATAGGCATAGGGATGTATACGTGGCACTCGTTTTGGATGTGAGATGTAGACGTGTTACATAATATCTCCACATGCACATGCACATGCACAGATTATGCTGGTATTGTAGGCCTTCCCAGGCTCCTATGGCAGGAGCAGGAGCAGGTGCAGGAGCAGGGATATTTCATGAATGAATGACAGGCCGCATTGATGCTTAATATCTTTATTAGATTTGGGGTTTGCTTCATCATGATTAGATGCAATGCCGAAGGGCCCATTTCGGAATTCAAATGCCCACTCTTGCTGGTCCCTTTTTTTACGGATGTTAGTCTTGCAGTTTTGCTGAAAATGCCTTTCGAAGCAGTGCACTGCAGTGCAGAACTGATTTCCCCTCGCTTTCTAGCTTTTGTGGACCTATTTGGCCTGAACCCGTGGTACAGCAAGACACTTGGGCAGAGTTGGAACCTGGAATAATGTGTCAGTGAGTGGGCTTCGTATATTGAGATATTTGGGTATTAAACAAACAAAAAAACTACCGTAAACTCAGACGAGGGCATGGTGTGGTTTGTTTTTTGTCTAAATCCGTGAGCACTGCCTTGGTGTATCAGATTTTGAAATGTCGTGTTATGTCACTGTGGTGGGAATTGGGAATTGTGGTGATAAATTAAAGAGTTGTTAAATGTTTTTACAGCAAACACAACCGTTGATGGTGGTCCTATCCAAAGGTTCATGATAAGCTGAGACTGTTGTGTGCATGGGCGAAGTGAATATCTCAAGAAGGGAAAGGTAAAGCTTGATGGTTTGTTTGTACCTGATCTGGATTTGGACTGCTCCTCCCGTGGGGAATCCTTGTAGGTTGGATTATATACAAGCCTTTTTCTGCTCTGCCTTCCCTGCGTTGCGTTAGGCCTCTTGCTGGTGTTGGTGGAAGGATTCAGGAAGGGGTTTCCTTGATGGCTTGTGTTGGGGTTTGGGGTTCTACAGTGGGTCATAGAGCTCTCAGAGCTATTGCTGTGCTTGGGTTTGTGTCTGTTTTTCTGGTACCAGCATTGAGTGCTGCTGCTGAAGAAGAAGAAGCAGAGAAAGGGAGGACTTATATTGTGAGAGTTGATGGCGAATCCATGCCTGCCGTCTTCCCATCTCAGGAGCACTGGTACATGGCCAAAGTAGCTGCTGTGAAGGGCATAATTTCAGGGGAGGATAAGAGTGTGTCTGTTTCCAAAGATGATCTGTTGATCCATGTGTACAAGACCGTGTTTCATGGGTTCTCTGCCAGGCTCACTAAATCTGAGGCAGAGCAGTTGGACAAGTCTCATGGGGTTCTGGCTGTTCTGCCGGATGGTGTCCGGCAGCTGCACACTACGCGGTCTCCACAGTTCCTTGGGCTCAGGCCTGATGGCCGCCTGTGGCGTGAGTCTAACTATGGCTCTGATTTGGTGGTGGGGCTTCTGGATACAGGGATTTGGCCTGAGAGGATGAGCTTTGGAGACCATGAGCTGGGGCCTGTGCCAAAACACTGGAAGGGAGAATGTGAAGAGGGTCCTGGATTTAGCAAGAAGCTGTGCAACAAGAAGCTTGTGGGTGCAAGGTTCTTCGTCAAGGGATATGAGTCCATTAGTGGTGGGCCGTTGAACACAAGTGTGGAATTCAAATCACCAAGGGACTCTGATGGCCATGGCACGCACACTGCGTCCATTGCCACTGGCAGATACGTGTACAAGGCCAGCATGCTGGGATATGCTGCAGGGATTGCCAAGGGAATGGCCCCAAAAGCCAGGCTTGCTACTTACAAGGTATGTTGGAGCTCAGGCTGCTTTGACTCTGATATTCTGGCTGCATTTGATAAGGCTGTGGAAGATGGGTGTGATGTCATTTCTCTGTCTGTGGGGGGTGGAGTTGTGCCCTATTATCTGGACTCTATTGCAATGGGGGCGTTTGGAGCCATGGAAAAAGGGGTGTTTGTGTCTACGTCTGCAGGAAACGAGGGTCCAGGAGAGCTGTCTGTGACCAATCTTTCTCCATGGGTGGCCACAGTGGGAGCAGGAACTTTGGACAGGAATTTCCCTGCAGACATCATTCTGGGCAATGGCAAAGTAATCAGGGGAGTGTCTCTGTACAGTGGCAAGGCCATGGGTGGTGAGCAGGTGCCACTGGTGTATGCTGGAGACATTGCTATGGGTTCTGGCAGGGATAGCTATGCCACATCGTTGTGCCTGGAGGGCTCTCTTGACCCCAACTTTGTCAAGGGCAAGATCGTCATGTGTGACAGAGGCAGCAATGTCAGGGTTGCCAAGGGAGCCGAGGTGAAGAGGGCCGGCGGTGTGGGAATGATTCTGGCCAACACTGACTCTGACGGTGAAGGTCTTGTTGCAGATGCCCATGTTTTGCCTACAAGTGCTGTTGGGGCTAAGGAAGGACAAGTCATCCGCAACTACATTGTGACAAGCAAGAACCCTAGTGCAACCATTTCATGTTTGGGAACTGTTGTGGGTATCAAACCAGCTCCTGTTGTGGCATCTTTCTCTGCAAGAGGACCCAATCCAGAGACCCCCCAGATCCTGAAGCCCGACTTGATTGCTCCGGGAGTCAACATTCTTGCAGGCTGGACTGGTGCTCTGGGCCCCTCGGGATTGGCCCGTGACAAGCGCAGAACTGATTTCAATATAATCTCTGGAACTTCAATGGCTTGCCCTCATGTGAGTGGAGTCGCAGCACTGCTCAAAGGGGCTCACCCCACATGGAGCCCTGCAGCTCTGCGTTCGGCTCTCATGACCACGGCCTATACCCAGGACAATAGCCTCCACAGAATGATCGATGAGGCCACTGGGAATGCATCCACGCCTCATGATTTTGGTGCAGGTCATGTGCACCCTGAGAGAGCCATGGATCCTGGCCTCGTCTACGATATTGGACCCCAGGATTATGTGAATTTCCTGTGCAGCTTGAATTACAGTGACAAGGCCATCCAGATCATCACCAAGACGCCTCCCAGATGCCCTGTCAAGAGCATCCGGCCAGAGAATCTGAATTACCCCTCTTTTTCTACTGTTTTTGATCTCACCCAGAAAGGAAAGCTCTCCACTGTGTTTTTCAGGACTGTCACCAACGTTGGCCCTGCTAAGTCGGTTTACAGGGTCAGGCTCATCTCTCCCAGGGGAGGGGTCACTCTTACTGTGAAACCCAGGAAGCTGGTGTTCACTCAGCCTAACCAGAAGCTGAGCTACACTGTAACTGTCACCACAAATCCTGTGAGGCTTCCTCAGGGCACTGCAGATACTCGGTTTGGCTTCATTTCATGGACCGATGGAAGGAGAGTTGTGCAAAGCCCTGTGGTTGTCAGCAGGCAGATGCCCTTCTGAGTCATGCTGCTGGCTGGATCATTCCGTCCATGGTTTGCTAAGCTCCTGAGCAGAAGCAAGTGGAGGCTAAAAATTTCGTGTCATTATGATCTTCTTCATCAGGTGGAGCATATTTCTTAGTTTTTGTAGTGCTTCTAGATAGATATGGGGATTTTCTTCTTAATGTTGGTAATTTGCTGTACTTGGGTTGAGATGTCTCAACCCCTGCTATGTGCACATGAGTGTGTTTAGCATACATGTTTCAGTGGTCTTATTTGGTTTGTGCATAAACTCTGATCATCTTGCTGCACGGTTTGCTGTCAAAACTTTCATAGGGACAAGGTTTTGTGTAGAATGAATGATATGACACGGTTTTGTGTAGTATGATATGCACCTTCTATGCTCTCTTGCTGTGTAATAAAGAAAGATAATATGTTACAGGCATGGTCTCGGAACGTTATATGGTGGTTTTGAATTGTAGGTGGCGTTCCACGGGTCCTTTACAGAGAGCCATAGGCAGCATTTACTTATTAGACATTTGGAATTTGTAGGATATCTTTGGCGTTGCAAATGCTTTCACTGCCCATCCACCTTTGGTAAGGAAGACATCTATCTAAATTTTTGATCATAAAAAAATGCCAGGATCAATGGCACTCATCTTGAGGCTTGGCTCAAGAACGCTCTTTGGACACGCATTTGACATGACATGTACTTCTTGGGCGGCATTCTTTCAAATTTTCTAGTCTGCTTAAATAATCTGCATAGGAGCCTAATATTGTCCTTGCAAGCAGAAACTACCCCAAAGGAAAAATCAGTCACAGACCATAATATTTGGTAATGCTCAGAGAAATTTTCATAGCCAAGTTGGTTGCTCACTTTGCGGTACTTGGTTGTTCTTTTGACTCGAATGGATAGTGCTTAGATGTATTGCCATTTCTGACACCGCCCTACCAACCAGAAACGAGATAGGTTTCAAGAGCAGGCAAAGAGAGAGCGACGTTGAGAATGCCATGAACAAAATTTGGCCACTGTGATCTGGTTCTTTGATAACAAATATTCGGAAAGGGGAAAGGTGCTGGTAAACAACAAAACCTGCTATTATTATGTGGCTGTCCATGTTTTTAGTTGCAGAAAAAAGATGCAACAGAAACAAATAGTAACTTTTTGCGCGTATCTGCTCCCATGTGATGTTGCTTCCCATTGCTAAGCCTCTTTTTCTTTTTCGTTTTGCAACAATAAAACTCCATAGCTTTGCAGCCTCTTTTTCTTTTTTTGTTTTGCAACAATAAAACTCCATAGCTTTGCAGTGTGGTCTGTGTTGTTTGGGAATCGGAAAACCATACACCGAACCATATACAGACCCACATTTGTTATGTGGGAGAGGCATGGTAGCCGAGAGTGTGCATGGTATATATACATGGCCATGCGAAGTGATTCTAAGTGATGAAAAGATTTAAGTATATAAAATTTTATGAGGTGAAAAAATTCTAGCTTTATTATGTTATAATATACATGAAATTTGTAAAAAAAGGAATCGAGATGTAACCTTATTTTTTTAGATTATTTAAATGTGTCCTTGCCTTCCAAAGATGGGATACGAGGACACATAAACACGATCATAATCATCATGAAAATAATCATGAAATATACATGACTAATGATGAAGATAATCATGAAATATACATGAATCAATCACAGGAACCCACCTATAAATAGAAACGGAAACCGATCAATAGGATCGGTTTATGGTTTTCCGTTTGTTTGAACCCATAAAATACTGCACCTTTGATGATTATTCAAACGTTTGACTGTCGTGATTCAATTCATATCCTAGGGGCACCATTGACAGCATGCTAAAGCTGTTCTGGAAGCAACTTTGCTTTTACAAAGAGACATGAATGATGTAATGGTAAAGACAGTCACATCGGGGAAGACGTTCCCTAAAATAGGTCATACTGTACACATGGGCAGCGTAAATCAAGGGAAGGGAAGGGAAACATTGTTGAAATTATAAAGAATGCACATGTTGGAGTATGACCTAGAATCAGCCCAACAAAAGAATTGCACAAACAGAGCTCAAGATTATATGCAGACCCACCCACGCTAGTGAACGACAACGACACCAATTGACTATGACACCAATTGACAATTACCAGTATTTGCCACCCACAGGCCTCAGCGTCATTCAACCAACCAGGGTTAGGGTTAGGGTTAGGGAAAAGGCAATATGGTGGTTTGTCTACAGTGAAAAGGCGGAGGCCCCGTTACATCCTGACTGTGAAATGTCCACAATGGGTCCAAATTCACAGCTCCATTTCCTTATCATAGGCCCGGCACATGCCAAAATTAGCGTTCTTAATTTTTGTTACAGTGCTTTACCGCCTTAGACCATAGTGCAGAGCAGCTACACCGAGATATTGCATGGGACCCTTTGACTTTAATACGGGCTGGCATGGAGTGGTGAAAATGGAAGCCAAAACCAACTATTCAAACTCTCATTTTCTAACCTTTCACAAGGATACGACCAGAGCTCAAAACCTATTATTTTCAACCAATCATCTTGATTACAGGATGCAGTTGGTGATAGTTTAATTCTCAGACCTGAAAAGTCCCATGTTTGTGCCCGCAGTAATCAGAGACCATGGGTACATGTCACGGGTGGCAGCCAGGAAAAACCAACTGAGATGAGGCATTTGAAAAGATGTGCTTCATGATTGTCTCCAGTGCACACTTTTTCATTTGTTAACATTTATACTGGATAAAGTATTACTGCTTCTAATTATGAAATGCAAGATTCTGTGCCGGTACATATGATGTTATGGGTGTAGTTGGAGCCTGTGCTCTGAGACAGGGGCTTGTCTGTTAAGGCTTGATTTCCCATATATTATTAACAATGCAAGGAAAACAACCTATATGATGTGTAAAGTGAAATTTGTGAGCAGCATCCATCATAGCTCGTCCTAGCGTGCATCATGGTGTACCATATGTGTGGGTTTTGGTTGGGTTTGGAATATATATATGGCATAATTATTGGTACGGGCAATGAGTTATCACGGGCATGTGGATTGCAATTGAGTTTTTGTATAGCCCTTTGAGCTCTCACAAAGGGGATTTGAATAAATCTGGGCGGTGAACGTGAAAATGCCTTGTGTATGGGAATTCCTTGCCAACGTGCATTAGAATCCCTTTGGAGTGTAGCATTTGTGACGGAACATACATAACTAAGTGTTAATGTTCATTTATTTTTTCAAAAAGCCCTCAAAAGCCTTTATGTTAATCAAGAGCAAAAGATAAACAAAATCGGTTACAAAGGTCCTAAGCGTAATAATCAATGTGGACCTAAAAAAATAAAATGTTGTTGACGTGGTAGCTTGATAAGCAATTTTGATACATAGTAGGTGAAAACAAGTGATGTATTAGAAGTGGTGAGGTTGCACGTGACAAGGTAGTCATGTGATGCTTGAGGTGTCATCATTGTTGTAATTTTGAGGAACTATGATCTAGCTAAATGTAATTGAATTAAGCATGTTTCCCTTCCATAGGTCTATTGGTGGGTGTTGCCTATAGCAATTGTAGGCAGGGTGATGAGTAGCAAGTAGTCCCTCTACTCAACCATACGAATCACAAGTGTTCACTAGAGATCTAGTTGAATTCCATGGACTTAGCCCCCTAAGTGTATTGATAGACAAAGATAGTATTGTGATTCGTATGGTTGAGCAGAGAGACTACTTGTTGCTCATCATTTGTGTCGTTTCCAAGGACTTAGTATAGCTAAGTGCACTGTAAAGAATGTCCAATGCCAAATCATTAAGAAAATAAAAGATAAAAAGCACACTATTAAATAGCAATCACTAATATGGCTTCCCCTTGCAGGGAAGAACTCCATTGCCATTCACAAACAGATCCAATCAAAGGCAGGAAGGCCAAAAGATGCAAGTGCCCCAACAGTTGCAAGTTGTTTACACCAATCTAGATCCTTACACTATGGATTTGTCCTACATCAGTATGAGCAATGGAGGGATATGGAAGGCAACATCCTGTTGCCTCCCAACTAATTTGTTCTTGCAATGTTACTAAATAATTTAATCAAGTTCGACATCGCTAGACTTAATGCAGAGTGTGAGGCTTAAGATCACCTCTATTGGGATTATCATCCCATTAAGGCCCAACAAAAGAAAGATCGACAGATGGAAGCTTGATATAAGGCTTCAAAAGGCAAAAGGTTTCCTACCCACTTATTCTTGCAAACACACAAAAAAGGTGAGGATTGCTTTTCAGGCCACTCCTAATACACTGATTCTCCTCCTTTCTTTGATGGGGAGACCCTTACCTAAAGGTTGCACTCAACTGTGGACAACCTAGGTGGAGAAAAGAACAATTCAAAGGATTAGGGGGCCTCAAAAGATAACACCCATAGCCATTCATCTAGTGATAGATGTATCAGGTTGCTATATCGTTGACATGTGTCACATTGCTTAACCTTTTGCAGGTAGTCATTTTCCATATGGGGCCAATAGTAACCTAACTACCTAATCTTAGCAGCCATGGCTCTTAGTCCCATATGTCCTCCAAAAGCTCCCTCGTGAATCTCCTCTAGGACTATTCTGGCTTTAATTTTACCCAAGAACTTTAGGAGTATGCCATTATAGAATTGTCGATATAATGTGTTATCATCTACGATGACATACCACATTGATCACTTATGTATGGTGTCCTTTTGAGAAGTAGTTAGGCCTTGCGAGGATTCACCATGCATAAGGTAAAGTTTGATATCGTCATACCACTCCTTGGGAGGAGCATTATGAACGACGGCCACAAAGGTATCCTCAGTGTTCTCTGTGATGGGAGTAGCACAGTTCATAGTTAAGGTGGGCAACTTGCTAAATACATCTGGCATCACATTAAGGGCCAGTGTTGCAATTGCATCATCTCTAGCATTTTCATTGTGATGTATGTGTTGGATATCAATGTTTATGAATTGTTGTGATAATTGCTTCCCTAGGTCACAGTAAGGTTGTAAATGCTTAACTTTGCATGCATAGACTTCGGTTACTTGGTTAACCATGAGTTGTGAATCGCCTTTGATGGCTAGGCATCTAATTTCTACCTCACAAGCTACCATCATCCCTCTGATCAAACCTTCATATTCTACTATGTTGTTGTTAAATGAGAACATAAAATGATAGGCAAAGGGTTGGATCTCGCCAGATGGGAATGTTATGATGGCATCAATGCTAGCCCCATGGGTGGTTGAAGCTCCGTTGAAGTTCATGACTGCCTCATAACCCTCGAGCACTTGGCTTACTATGTTAATGTGTTCATCAAGGAATTTAGGGTCTGTGGTTGCTTGGTCATATACAGGTAAAACTGTGAGTTGTATGGCTATAGCCTGACCTTTTGTTGAGGATTGAGAGATGTAATGAAGGTCGAATTCTACAGTTATGGCTTTCCATTGGGCTATGCAGCTACTTTTGTAGATGTTGGTTGTTATGGCTTTGAGTGTGTTGTCCTTGCAAATTATGTTGACTTGGCTTCTGAAGAGGTAGTATATCCATTTCTTCAAAGAGAAGACTAGTGCTAGACAATACTTCTCCACCTTAGTGTATTGGGTCTCATGGACAACTAACACATGGCTAAGGTAGTATACAGGCATTTCTATCCTATCTTCATGTTTTTGACAAAGTAGAGAGGTAATGGATGTATCAAAGATGGTGAGATAAATGTAAAATGCTTTGCCCTCTTGTGGAGGATAGACTATTGGTAGTTGTGTCAAGTCTTCCTTAAGGTTTTCAAAGGCCTCTTTCCATTGAGCTATCCACTCATAGTGAACTCCTTTCTTAAGCAAGTGTTGTATGGTCTATAACTTATCTGTAAGCCTAGCAATAAACCTACAAATAAACTGTAATCTACCTTGTAATCCCCAAAGCTCCTTAAGATTGGTAGGTGCTACAAATTTGGATATGGCCTTAACCTTATCAAGATCTACGTGTATCCCTGCTTCAGAGACTACAAATCCAAGCATCTTACTAGTCTTGAAATCGAAGACACGCTCCTTAAGATTGAGCCTAAGCTCATATTTTAGGCATCGTTTAAGCACAAGATCTAGATCATTAGCATGATCATCGACTATCTTAGACTTCACGGCTATGTCATCTACGTAATCATTAAGCAAACCTAACATGTAATCACTGAAGATATAGGTCATGGCTCTTTGGTATGTTCTCCTAGCATTCTTAAGGCCAAATGGCATCATGGTATAATAAAAAGTACCCCATAGGATCATAAAGGTTGGGTTAAGTTGGTGCTTTGGGTTGATCCTAATTTGGTTATATCCTAAGTATCCATCCATAAAGGACAACAAGGCATGTTTGGTTGTAGTATCGATAAGTTGATCGATACTAGGTAAAGGGAAGTCATCCTTAATAGTTGCTTTATTTAGATCTCAAAAATTGGGTATAGTCCATATTTACATCAATTTTCAAGATCTACCACTATGTTTGTCTTAGGGAAGTCCCTAATACTCGAAAAAAGGGAAGTCATCCTTAATAGTCCCTAAGACAATAGTTGCATAAAGGTCAAAAAAAGGGAAGTATAAGGAGTAAGGCCACAAATGATCAATAAATGTTATAATTTTGCCAGTTTAAGGCCTTAGCAGGCCATGATGTCAGTTTAAAGTCTTGGTGGACTATGATGCCAGTTTAAGGCCTTAGCAGGGCATGGTCATATGGTGTCAAATGGTGATCAAGGAAGGTCAAACCCCATTATTTGATATCATTTAAGGCCAAACAAAGAAAAATAGAGCTATACTAGGGTAAACAAAGAACATATACTACTATATAGAGGCCATAAAAGGTCAACAAGGTTATCCAAACAAAATAAGTCCAAAAATGAGTCAAAACATTACATAAAAAATCAAGCAAAATAGGCTATATATGACAAAATTTGCTGAATATAGGCAAAAAATGATTAGGTTTTGCTAGTTTTGGGCCTTAGTGGACCATGTTTTGAGGCTATAAGGCTGTTAGGTGAGTTTAGGCATAAATTAGGGTTATTTTTAGGCTATTTAGACCCAAAAATCCAATATTTTGAGGCTTCCACGTAGGGTTCAACATGGAAACAGGGGCCCTTAGTATGGAGACTAAGGAAAATAGGTTTTGGGGTGTTTAGAGGTCCAAAAATAAGGTCCTAGGACCTTCCCAAGGCAACGCAGGTTCAAATCCATCAAAATTGGGCTCACCGAAGGTCTGCAAGGGCCAAAAAGCAGGTTCTAAAGTCTTCCCCCCTTGTTTCCACACTGGCCAACATGGAAAAGAGGGGGGTTCAACATGGGGAACCAAAATCCAAGCAAAAATAAGGTCAAACATGGTCAAAAAGGTGGCTAAAGTCTAGATTTGGAACTTGTGCATCTCTTGGCTTCGTTCTTAGGTAATTTGAAGCCATTTTGAGGGTCAATAGGTGTTGAAATGACTTCCCCCCCCCCCCCCCCCCCCCCCTCTTTTCCATGTTGAGCATAGTATCCTTAGCATGGAAAAATATGGGGACACTTATTTAATGGATTCAAAGTGATTTTGTGACACTTTGACCAAGTTTCTAGTCCCCTAGGGCTATAGACTTTGATTCTGCAAGTTTTTGGCTAATTTTGGACATGTTTGAAGGTTGTTTAAGGTCACTTAAGGTCTTCCTCCCTGTTTCCATGCCGTGGGAGTTACTCCAGTGTGGAAGAATAGGGGGAATAGGTTTTGGAGGTTGAAATAAGGTCAAATAGGTGACATCTTGAGGCTATGAGATCATGGGCTTCTTTAGCAAAGATCTTTAGCTTCTAGGAATGTCATCTTGCCTCCAAAAGTGGAAAAGAAACTTACCCCCTTTGTTTTCACACTAGGGAAGTCACTCCAATGTGGAGGAAGTAATAATCTTAGATCTAGGCCAATTTGGAGCACAATCAACGATGTATGTTACCTCTCGAGGTTGCCAAGGTTAAGGGCTATGGATCTATGTCAAAATTGGACAATTTTGGACATCACTAAGTGGAAAGCTTAGCATGGAAAATAAGGGGAAATGGATTTTTGGCCATCTAGGATTAGCTTCATAAAGTTTAAGGACTTCAATAGCTACTACTAGGGTTCTAGAGTGCATGAAAGGTTGTTTGATGTTATTTTAAGGTGTTTAGGAGTCCCAAACAAGTCCTCCCTTGAGTTTCTACGTTGTGGATACCACCCTCAACATGGAAAAATGGATCCTCAACGTGGAAGAACCATGCAACTCAAATCTATGCCAATTTTAACCTCAATCGACTATGCATGTCAGCTTCTGGGGCCATTGAGGGTGAGGACTAGGGTTTTGCACCAAGTTTTGGCAACTTTGAGTGTTTCTAAGTGTTTTTTGAACTTCTCCCCTTCTTTCCATACTAGGAATGGAGAGCTCAATGTGGAAAAGAAGGGGAATGACTTTTTGGCCTTCTGACATTAGCTTCTTGAAGTTTGAAAGTTCCAAATGATGCTAGTAGGGTCCTAGAGTGCATACAAGCTTGGTTAATGTTGTTCTAAGGTATTTATGAATTTAAAATGGGTTTCTGATTTAATTTCCATACTAAGAAACATGGAGGGGGAATTCCCAGTGTGGAGATACCATAAGACTCAGATCTAGCCCAATTTTGACCTCAATCGACCATTCATGTTAGCCTCCAAGACTGTCGGGGTTGAAGACTAGGATTTAGAGCCAAAACTGGTTATTTCAAAGGTTTTTAATGGTTTTTGAACTCCCCCCATTTTTCCATGCTAGGGCTTCCATGCTTAATGTGAAAAATTTGGGGAAAATATTTTTGATGCTTGATGATCAGTTTCGATCATGCATGCGAGCTTCTAAGGTTGTTGGCAACGATGGTTAATGCTTGGTGTCAAGATTTAGCTATCTTGAATGTTGATGAGTGCTATTCTTAGCATGAAAAATTGGGGGAAAATCTATTTTGGTCATTTTTGATCAATCTAGTGATTCATGAGTGCTCACAGGGTTGCTGGTGTTGGGCATTAGTGCTTATGGTCAAGATCTCGTTGTTTTGAAGGTTGTGAGGGGGGTTTTCAGGATTTCCCCCTTTTTCCATGCTAAGGGTGGAAGGCTTAATGTGGAAGAGATCCCCCTTAATGAAAAAAGTTAGATCTAGGCCAAATCAACAACCAATCAACCATGCATGTTAACCTCTAGGGTCACTTGTGTCAATGGTCAATGTTGGGTGTCAAGATTTGATAATTTAGAGGCTTCTAAGTACCTCATGCAACCTACCCCCTTTCTTCCACTCTGGGCATGATGACCCTAGCATGGATGAGAGGAGGATGGTACTTTTGTGCCATATTTAACCCATTTTGGGGCTTCAAGAAGCTCTAGAGGGTTTCGGTAGGGTCTAGGGGTCATCAATCATCAAGAAATAGTCATTAGGTCATCAATTTAGGTTATTTTTGGCTTCTCCCCATCTTTTCACACTGAGGGTGAAAGGATAAACATGGAAGATTTCTCCCCTAGCATGGAAAACACCAAATCCAAAGTTTCAACTAGTTTTGACTAGGTTTTGTGAGGTTCCAAGGTTGCTAGAGATATTTGGAGGGGTTCTAGGTCATGTGGGGTCCACTTTGGGGTCAAACTTATGCTAGATGGGTGTTGGGAGGAAAGTGTGATTGTCACCCCTTCTTCCATACTAGGGAACTATTTCCCTAGCATGAAAATCCATGGTACCTAGCCTTTCTTGCGTTTTGCCCAAATTTGAAAACCTAAGGTTGAAAAAGGTAAGTCTAGGTTACTCAAAGTAGAAAGATATTTGTAAGGCCAATGAATTTGTAAAAGAATGGGCATGTTTCCATGCTAGGCATGGCATTCCCAACATGGAAGTATTAAATCAAGGTTTTCATAATGTTTGAAGTGTCAAAATTAGCAAGAAATCTTAGCATTGATGTAAATTTTGGCTAAACGGGAAGGCACAAGGTGGGGCCTACAATCCAAAAATTTAAAATTTTGAAAAGTGAAGTTGTTCCTCCCTAAAACCAACATGGACTAGACTTTCCAACCTTTTTCTTCAATGCACTTCTAGTCACGATGCACTGAATTAGCAGCTGGAATTTCATTAAGGTTTTAGATGGGTTTTATAAATCAAATTTTGCAAATTTTGATCATAATTGCTATCTTTTAGCAACAACACATTGGAGGAGAGCTTTGATAGAGATTCTTATGGTAGCAACAACTAATCTTCAATGTGGAAGCCTCCCATCTCACTTGCAGCTAGTGTAGAAGTCTCATCTTCTCCTAATTTCTCTCTTTCTCAATGTTGAGCCTACCATGGCATCGAAACGGAGAGGAGGAAAGAGTAAGAACCCCACAATCTAGAGGATGGACAAGCATTCAAGGGAGTTATCAAAGGTTTCCAGGCCTATCTCCATTCAGGCCCCATTTTTCATTGCTCCAAGGTAGAAAATTCTACCTATTTTTTCCTTTTTTTGTAATTTAGTTTTTTTTTTTTTTTTTGCTTTTTAGATATTGAGGCCATTTTTTCAAATCTACTCTAGTAGAGGGATTAAAATGGAATTTTGAAAAAATCCCATCTCCTATTTTGGCTACTCTCATGCAAATCTATAGTTGCTTTATTGCTTTAGCTTTTGTAGTTTAGATTTTGAAAATAGGGCTTGCTATTTTGTGCATTTTTCTCAAAATCTTGGGGTATGGCCTTTTTTTATATCTAGGTCTTAGGATTTGTTAAAATTAAATTTTAACAATATCCTACCCTGTTATTTTGATGTTAATTTAAGTGGGTTTTAATGGTTTTGGATATTTTGACCATTTTAATGGCTATATGAAATTTAGGCTTTGGGATTTTTGCAGTTTTGCTATGAAAAGCAAGCCAAGTTATGTATTTTTTCCTAGTGAAATGGTTGCATATTTGTAAAATAAAGGTCATTGATTTGTAGCCCTTGGCTTGTTTAATTTGGCTTTGAAACAAGGGAGTTATGGCTATTTTCCTAACATTGTGCAATTAGGTTGTTTGTGCCACTTTTGTAATTTCATGTAGATTTATGAAATTTTTATTAAAAAAATGGCAAAGATTTTTCTATTTTCTTATCATGGCTACATAGGTTTTCACTTCAGCTTTCCAGCTGAGGTGGAATCACTCTGATTGGACTTGAAACAAATTTTTTATGAATTTTTTGATAAGGTTGTGTGAATTAAGGAAAAACTTATGGTTGTAGTACATTACACAAAATACAAATGATTAATATGCTTAATTTTGCTTTGCTAATAAGAGTAAAAGATTTTCCTATTTAAATAGGTTTTTATTATGGCTTCATAGATTTTCTAAGTTTATCATGATTTTTCTAAATTTGTGCATTGTTTAGATGTTTTTTTTTTCAAATTTATGCATGCTTTGCATAATTTAAAATGCTTTTTCCTAAACTTATGCTTCCTTTTTTCCAAATTTATGCATAATTTAGATTCTTTTTCTAAATTTATGCATAATTTAGACTAAGGCATAGTTTTGGCTATAATGTTTTGGCTCTAAAGGTTATGAAATACGGTAACAATGCTTTTATGGAATTTCTCAAGCTAATTTAGATAAACATATAAGAGCTTTTTATAGAGGCTAATTTCACCTCTGACTTAGGAAGTATTTTCTAAATTTGTTGAGAAATTCCAATTGGTCATGATGCAAGGATATGCTAGGTTGTAATAATGTTTTCTTGTGGAAGTACTTACACTAATTTAGATAAACACCTAAGAGCTTTTTATAGAGGCTAATTTCACCTCTGACTAGGTGTTTTGCCTAAATTTGTTAAATAACTCTTATGAATGGCGAGGTACCCCTACACTCAACCATACGAATACGAGCATCTCACGCACGATCCAGTTGAACTCCAAGGACTAAGTGCTTACACGCCCTAATGGAACACTTAAGGTTAATCAATCACTATCTTCCCAAGCTTACTTGTATTGTCACGGTTGTATGGTTAAGTAAGCTTGAGGTATGTGATTTTTATATCTTTTATCTTTTTAATGCCTATGCTAGTAGGGAAAGGTGAGGAGAACTAAATAACTAATTTCCATTAACTATTCACTAACTAAGCTTTAATTATCCTAGCATCAATATCCATTCCCACTTGGCGCACACACCTTAAACCAGTGCAACGCTACTGGGATTACCAAACACTACTCGTTACTGGGTTACCAAGCGTTACACATGTGCTCGAAGTGATCGTACTGAATGCACTTAACTAGGAGAGTCAAGGGTTGAGAAAGATTAATTATCTAGGAAAGCATTTAAACATTGAACAATAATTAAATCCTATTTAGCTTAGTCCATATGCTGCAAGGTTTATTAGAAAGTTCATCTTTATTGCCATACAAAAATGTGTACTCAGGTACAATTTGCTTGAATAAAGATTAGCTCACTTTGAGACTCCTACTGTGGGCACATGGAAATTATTCTAACTCTGGAATGGTAAAATTGCTATAGTTTGGCTAAGGGACTAACTCTAGATGAGTGAACAAGGGAAAGCTACCTTTTATTTATAGACATGATGACGGGCCGTGATATTGCTTACACGATATCACAGGGGCCAACACGATATCGCGGCTCATCATACCCCCATGACTGAATGAAAACTTGTTCTCGAGTTCCTTACAAAATATTGGGAAGGTATGGGATTATTGAATTGAATGACACTAACGGTGAATGGGGTGACATGTGAACAGATCATCATTACAATACATGACAAATTAGTGTTCATGACAACAAGAGTGAACACTATACACATTTGACATCCAGCCTTGGCAGTTGAGAGAGAAGAGAGAGAGAAAAGAAAAAGTTTGTTGCTGTCGATGCCAAGATTACGCCTTTCGTTGTCCATCCATAATCGCATCATCAATCTTGTTCCTTACATAATCGCTTCAACACCAGTCCATTCCAAGTGTTTCCTCTAGATCCAATCCATTGTTGTATGATTGCCATCTGCACACACAACACAGTCTGATATTAGCAAAGGTAAATGAATCACAATGCAGTTAATACCTTGCCTCAGTGTAAGGTCCATTGGCTGAGTTGTGATATGGATAATGTAGATCTAGAGATATAATACTGGTGGCTACCCAAGGTGTAGGGGTTAGGAGAAAATCAAAAAAATTGGACCAAGAGAGTGAACCTCCGGTAGCAAGAGAATGGACAAAGATAAGGAATAAGAAAGATGGAGAAAAATAAAAAACGGCAACTCCGATAAAATGGATGTCAAAGATGGAAATGAACAAAATAAATGTTGATTGCAAAAATGTTTAGGGAAAAGAAATTAATGGATGGACCAAATAGGAATGTCAGTGGATCCTCCCCAAAGCAGGCTCATGCCCGTAATGCCCTGGCAATCCCACATTCAAAGAGTCCGTAGGCTCTAAAAATGTTATTTGGAAACAAGAATTAAATTATTAACCACAAGATTTTACCAAAAAGAAAACAATGCATCAACCAAAATATGGACAATTGATACAATCGACAATGAGGTGAAAAATGGAGAAAGAATGATGGAAAGAAGAGAATGGAATGGAGTCTCAAGAACAAGGTGATGTACAGTCCCTTGTGTATTAATGGTTAATGTGAGTTAGTAGATCCTATTTCAAATCCAACCTTAAACAATCCACATCCAGTGACTTCGCATTAATGCATTTGGCTAATCCATCCACTTGGAGTAATAAGAATGCTTTTGCCAAAAAGTCATCACCATTCCGATGAAATGAGAAAGGAGAAAGTAGGAAGCAAGGAGGGCCTTAGTTAGAGGGAACATGTTTATTTGGTTCCATAACCAGTGCTTGTAGCCTAGATGATTATTTCATCTAAGGGATGTGCTTTGAATTCCCACTGTTTTTTTTTTTTTGCGTGAGAACCACACCATGCAAATACTTATTATTTTTATTAGCTCAGCTTCTCAATAATGGAGCAACATCGGAATGGTAAGGAAAACTCAAGAAGAAAAACATCCAAGCACCCAAGAGAATGGCTAGCACAAATACATCAAGTTCCCTTGAAGTCACACCCTTTTCAATCCTTGAGGCCTTCCTTAGTTTGAGAAATACTCAGTCACCAATTCGTTGATAGTTCTTATTATTGAAGGTAAGGGATTGTATAGTTCCAAGCCAAGAGAGACCATAGAAATTCATGGATGCATGGATGATGTGGACTCATTGCCTGTTATATCAAAAGAACCATACCTTAGTATCAACATCATAACCTAAAGGTAAAAACAAAACATTAGCAATCAATGGAATACAGTTCATACCACCATCAGGAGCACTTATTAGGTGACAAACTTAACAAAATAAATAAACACATGAATAAATGAAAAAGTATGACCGATGTTGCAAAACAAAAATAAGAGAAGTTAAAGAAACTTGTAAAACAAAAACTTAAAAAGGAACTGAGGGCCTTGATTGATTAGCATAGGTGGCCATCTCCCCCATGACTAAGTTGGAAGGGGGAGATTCAAAATAATGAGTGAGGTCATCTTTTCTTCGATGTATTATGTGCATTGACTATTCTAGATTCATGATAAGGTTTGGTCTATTGCACATCAACTAGTATTTTCCTATCGGAGAATTTGTTTGAATCTTTTAGGTTCCAACTTCCTCCAATTAATGTTTTTAGGTTAAGGGTTGGAAGTTGGTGACACTCTTACTCCAGTGCATCTATGCTTTCTACGTGGGCGTAAGTTGGCCCCCCAGTTAGTTCCATGCATGTTGGTGAGTTGCTTCCTTGATTAGCTATCAACCATTGGGTGTCTGCTCGTTGTGTGGTTACTACATATAGGCATTTTTGTATGTTAATTTCTTGGGCACACTGGTTGCATGCAGGAAATGCTGAACATTCCTGTACGTAATCAGCCCTTGTATCACTGTATGTGATGCATGGAACTATCTTCTTCTTGATCTTCCCAAAAGTGTTTTCCTTAGATATTTCCAGGGAAAGATCATGGATTCCTAGGCATGCATTTATGGTACTAAGCCATGCCCTTTCCATTATTATTGGTAAGTCCCCTTTGTCATTGTTTACTTGTATCACTATATANTTATTATTGGGAAGTCCCCTTTTTCATTGTTTACTTGTATCACTATANCCACACACAGTGGTAATGATGTCCTCCACCAGTCCCAAAGGAACAGTGATGGACTGGTCAGCCAGCTTTAAGCGAATATTGCTCTTCTTTAGTGGAGGCAAGTTCTAGGCTTTATACATCTCTTGTGATATTAAGTTGACTCCGGAACCTGAGTCCAGAAGAGCTTTACATGGTTTATTCCCAGCGACTTGGTGATAGATTAAAGGACTTCCAAGATCAGAGAATTTCCTGGGAAAGTGGCCCTCCTTGATCCAGTCAGTGACTGTATGTGTTAACATAACTGTATGCATTGAGCTTTGTTTTTGGTTTGAAGGGAGCTCTGAAGTCTTATTTGATGGAGAAGCGTTCGGAGGCTCAACCGCTTGTGGTTGTGAGAGCTTGTTTGGACTATTGGTCTTGAAGAAAGGTCTTCTCCTTCTACGGTTGTCAGAAATAACAGTAGGTTGAAGGTTTACAGCTCTTGTAGCATTGCGTTGCTACGGTTGAGTGGGGAGTTCTCGTTGCATTGCTGGATCGGGTGGTAATGGAGCTATTGGTGTGAGAGTTGCAGATGGATTTGGAGGATGGTATGTATGTGGTGTGTCTCTCCTAGGAGAAGGAGTCCTATAATACTCCCAAGCTTGGTAGTGAAGTTGTGGTGTCACGTGACCAATAGAGTCATGTGGAGAAATTGGCTGCTGCACGTAATAGCTATATGGATCTGGTTTCCGGTAANGGAGTTCCACTTGGGTAATACGTTAAAGGTTGGTGGAACTACCTTAGGTTACCTTGGAGATAAGGTAACCGTTGAGGTGTTTACTATTTGTTAAGTTGTGGGTTGAGTGCATACACCCCAGACTCTTGTAGATGTGAGATTATTGGGCAACATCCCTTAGGATGGTCATATTGGCATATCTCACATCCACCGTCATTATCTATATCTGAATCCACAACCTCTTCAGTGATAGCCATTTTACCCTTACCTTTGTTACATGCATGGTCCAAATCCCTCTTTTTCTTTTTATCATAGTAACGACCTCGCTCCTTAGACTCCTCTACGATTTTGAGAACAATTTCAAATCTACTATCTAAGGAGTTCCAAATTTGGTCTACCTTGGTCGACACTTCTATTGTTAATTTTTAGAGCAGTAAGGTTTTCCTATTTACCAACTCTTCAAGTGGTTACTCTTCCTCCTCCTCACAAAATCTCACTCCCCTTTTTCGAAGGGAAGGATCACAATCATACTCTTTTGTACTTTCTCTCTTACGTGGGTCTCCTTCTTCCTTAGCTACTTGCTCCAACAATCTATGAACCTGATGGGACCTAAGCTCTGATAATCTCCCTTGGGCATACGTTCTAAGGGTTCTCCTGGTTTCATGCCTAAGTCCATTTATGAGATGGCATAGTTGATCCTGCTGCGAGTAACCATGACCCTAGAAATGATGTAACAATGCATAGTATCGGCCCATGGTAGCATCCAAGGGTTCATGAGTTCCCTACTTCCATCCTTGGATTTTCTTTCACAGGTTGGACACCTAGGAGTACGTTTCATACTTATCGTTAAACAATTCTATCATCATACTCCACCTTCAAATGGATTCTGATTCTAAGGTTGGTACCAGCTTTTCACTTCTTTCACTAGTATCCTTGGGAACAACTTTAGCTTTTGCCATTCGTTCTCAATGTTCTACAAGGCACATGCCTCGTGAAATTCTTGTAAGTGGTTTCGAGGATCAGCGTTGTATCCCCCCTTAAATCATGGGATGTTATTCATGTCTAATCTCTTGATCCTACTATCTTTTTGGTGCCTTGTAGGAATTCTTATAGCCTCCGTGATGTCTAACATGCTTCGGGTTGAAATTAGGGGTTCTTTGTGGTCATTTCTTTCATAGTGTCTGTGATGTCTATGTCGTTCCCTACTTTCCCTTCTTCCATGCCATGATTCCCTAGAGTGCCCTCATCCTCACTCTCGACTCTCTCATTGAGGTTTCTCACTTTGTTTACCCTTATTCTCACGGTTAGGTTCCTTATGAATGCATCTTGATACTAAAGGAGAGGGTGAAAGTGATGATGAAGGTGAAGAAGAAGGAGAACCATCATCATGACGATGTTTCCTACCTTCTCTTCGGTGATCCCGGTCCCGATCATCATGATGATTAGAATGCCTGCCCTTATCATGTGTTTGTGTTCCGTCGTTGAATACTTAGTGTTCGTGGGGATCAGAACCAGGATTGTGAATTGTGGAGTGAGGGTTCTGATACACCACCTCCTCACCATTGTTAGGAGGGGGAATATTGTTTTGTGGAGAACCTATCGAAAGGGATTCACCACCCTTAATTTCGCTTAAGACGGGTGGGGCATTATGGGGTCTTTTGACCTTCAATGATGTATAATATCTCTCCTGTTGCAAGTCCTGTTGACATTGCACTTCTGTGGGATGGTAGTCCCTTGCTTGGTGCTCACATGCAACGTATTCTAAATATAAATGTGACATGCCTATTAGTGCAAGAGCACAAAGGAGCATGTTGGGGACTGCTCGGTCTAGAGGCAACACTATGTTACCCTCCAAGTCTCTCAAACGCAGTTGCTCATCTTGATGGAGGATAAAGGTAAAGTTGGATACATATTCATCATGATGAATATATACCACTTGGAATTATTGAGGAACTGGCGAATCTTGGTTACTTATGTTGTGCCACCGACTGTCTCTTGTGTGAGTCCTAGGTAGTGAAGTGCTTTTGTGCGAAGAAGAAGAAATTTTTGTCTTGTTCAGTGTGCTATTTAACATTATCTTATTTTTCTCTTGATTAATCCTAAGGGTTCATTCTAGCGTCCCAACGATGTGAATGATCTCCTATGTTCTACGTAGCACACAAACAACTAAGTCCCTGGCAACGGTGCTAATGATGAGTGGTGAGGTACCCCTACACTCAACCATACGAATACGAGCATCTCACACACAATCCGGTTGAACTCCAAGGACTAAGTGCTTATGCACCCTAATGGAACACTTAAGGTTAATCAATTGTTGTCTTCCCAAGCTTACTTGTATTGTCACGATTGTATGGTTAAGTAAGCTTGAGGTATGTGATTTTTATATCTTTTATCTTTTTAATGCCTATGCTAGTAGGGAAAGATGAGGAGAACTAAATAACTAATTTCCATTAACTAAGCTTTAATTATCCTAGCATCAATATCCGTTCTCGCTTACCGCATACACCCTGAACCAGTGCAACGCTATTGGGATTACCAAATGCTACTCGTTACTGGGTTACCAAGCATTACACACGTGCTCGAAGTGGTCGTACTGAATGCACTTAACTAGGAGAGTCAAGGGTTGAGAGAGATTAATTATCTAGGAAAGAATTTAAACATTCAATAATAATTAAATCCTATTTAGCTTAGTCCATATGCTGTAAGGTTTATTAGAAAGTTCGTCTTTATTACCATACACAAATGTGTGCTCAGGTACAATTTTCTCGAATAAAGATCCGTTCACTTTGAGACTCCTACTGTAGGCACATGGACATTATTCTAACTTTGGAATGGTAAAACTGCTATAGTTTGGCTAAGGTACTAACTCTAGATGAGTGAACAAGGGAAAGCTACCTCTTATTTATAGACATGACGATGGGCTACGATATCGCGTACGCGATATCGTGGCTCATCAAACTCTAATAGGTTTTATTGGTTTTTACTCTAACAAGTTGTAATAATGCTTTTTGTGGATTTCCTTAATCCAAGTTAGATAAACATCTTAGAGCATTTTATAGAGGCTAATTTCACCTCTGACTAGATGTTTTGTCTAAATTGTTAAGAAATTCTAATTAGTCACAATGTTTTTGTTTTGTTTCATGTAGGGTCTTCTTAAGGCCCATTCTCATTATTATGGACTTGGTTGGCATTTTGTGCTACATTGGTCATCCCAAGACCAATACTCCACCACACGACATGCCTCTTATGAAGCTTTAGTTGTGGTTTTGGCCGAGGGCAAGGGACTTCCTTGCCTACCTCATTAGGAACTTCAATGGGAAGTTGTGGTCACACTTGTCCATGGATGTAGATGGGGTTGTTGTGGAGACCCTATTGCCTTAGGCATCAAGACTAATTACCAGGTATATTACCAATAAATCAATTCCTAAGACCATAGGGAATCTCGTAGATCCCGTAAGTTCACACTACCTTTTGGAGATTTGGACGATGCCAGAGTATAGTCAGTATAATACTAATAATACCATGATGGTGGCACATAGAGCCTACACATTATTCTAGAACCCACTTGGCACGATGTATCATCTATAGGGGTAAACATAGTTATTGCAACATTTTTATGGTTTTGGCTTTATTACCTTACCTAACTTCATTAATTTAACTTCTTGTAGGTACAAGGTTAATGATCAAGGCTTGATCATTGATGACCAAATCCTGGAAATGGCTAAAACTACTTTGGATGAATTCACCAAGAGTCCCCAAATTAGAGCTACTGTGTACCAATAGTTAAGAGGGCATTTTTATGAATATGCCTCCAAATTTAACCTTGTATAAAAGAAGTGTAAGGATGATAAGTCGATGCACAGGTGGTAGGTAGATGTCGATAGCATGAATCAAACCCTTGTAGCTAGAACTTCTACATCACAGAAGAAAAGTAAAGGTGAACATGTAGCTTCTAGTGTTTTATGGAATTAAGTGTTTTATTGCTTTTCTTGATTGTTGAAATTGCTCATATGGATACTAACCTTTGGTTATTGCTTCGTAGGACTTTCCACCTCAGCTGATGTCACTATACCACTTTCACGTTCACGTCATGAGGAAACCCTCATCCTAAAGTTTGATGATGTGGCATCAACACAAGAGTGGCTAAAGGGGTAGGCACCTGGATATGTTCAAGTAAACATCCAGTGTGCAGGTTTGCTTGATGTATTTATGGCACCTATTCCTTCCATTCTCGCTGCAGAGATGTTGGATGTTATTGACTCCTTTGATGAGGAGGTTAGTCACTTTAGCACCATCATCCAAGGTGTTAAGGGGAACATTGATGTAGGTGTTGGCCTTTTTCATGACTTGTTTAGGGTCCCTACTAATGGGACCAAGGTTTCCACCAGGATAGTGAGGGAATCAGACCATCATGAGGAAGTTCTAGAGTGGCTTGGTACTAGCATATGCCACTTTGGAATTTTGATGGATAGTTTCACGAATCCTAATGCAAAGGAATCATATAATATTTTTAGGTCTCCTAAATTCCTCAAACTACTATACAAAAGAAGGTAATCAGCCTAGCAATAGGGTGTACCTTTAAAAAGGTCTTGATGGAGGGCATCAAATTTGATTGGGCTACTAGGCTTCGAGAGGAGATTCTTAGACTTCATCTTAATACCTCTATGATAATCCATATGCACTTTGCATTGTTCATAGGTTATCTAGAGAGGTTTGTGGAGTTTTTGGTGGTATATAGGAATGGACAATGGGTTTCCCAAGACCCAAGCCAACTTTCTAGGCTTTAAATAAAATATATTTATCAAATAGTGCAAGCCCAAAATCCACCAAAGGGGGTGGATGAAACATTATCCATCACAAATAAGAATCTTGATGTTAGGTAATACGAGTCTCTTAATAGTACTAATGATGATGAGCCGCTCTCATTTCCTACTAGTGTCTAGAATTCCAGATGACAGTGCATGGAGGCCAAAGGGGTAGCTAGAGAGAAACTTAAGAGGCCTTTGGAAGAGGCACCCCTAGCATCAAATCAACCTACCCCAAAGAAGCTTAAGTTTAAGCTTAAGCCATCATAACAAGTAGTTGTAGGTATGCTTTGTTTAAATTTGGCTATTTTCATGTTTTAAGATTTTATGGGTATTTTATGGTTTAATTTGTTAATCTATTTTCTATATGCTATGGTTGCAGACAAGCATCAGGTTATAGCAATCCAAGCTGCTATAGAGGTAGAACAAAGGCATGCAAAAGAGGCATTCCTAAAGCAACCTATGGTTGAAGGACTTGCCAATTCAAGTATAGATGATTTAGATGCCTTGTTTGATGAGGTGGTACTAGGTACCTCTCCCATCATCATCCCTGAGATGAAGGAGGAGGAGGAGCCAGGTATGTTTATGCCTCACTATTTTTGTTATATCTTATTGGTTATGTTTGGTTGTCATCCTAACCTTTCGATGATTATTATGCTTACAGTAGTTCTTGAGCCACTAGTGCAAGCTCCCATACTTGAGTTTTGTGCAAAACCATCGGTAGACACTCCAAACAAAGTGGAGTTTCTATGTGGGATGCCTAAGGACATCATCAATTAATTGCATCAGGTTGCACCTAAGATAGGTAAGGATTTTGTTTTATGTGCTTCAGTCATAGGCTTTGTTTGCATTATGGCTATTCAAGGTTATTTCTTATGGTTGCATTTTATGCTTTGTGTAGTATTGTCATGGAGTGTGATGAGCGGCGAGGTACCCCTATGCTCAACCATACGAATACAAGTGTGTACACATGATCCTGTCAAACTCTACAGATGGACTAGTTATGGCACCTAGACAGTTATATGTTGATCACAATTTGCTATCTTCCCACCTAGACTAGTAGTAGCTTTGTCACATATGGTTTAGTCTAGAGTGAGACATATGATGTTGTCCTAATTCTAGGTTACTCTTGATAACAGAAAAGATAAATTGATTAAACTAATAATGGAAGCAAAACCTAAGTTAGCCTATGGCAATGGTATCCATCCTTAACCGTTCGTACACATCTTAGACTTTGTGGAATTACTATTAGGCATGCCAAGTATTTTCACTTAAATGCTCGTGATTAAGGCATACACATTTCGCTTAATGATAGGAAAAGTAAATAACAATAAATCGAATTGTTAACTAAAGAAGGCATTAAATAATTAAAACAACAAAAATTAATCTAAGTGAATGTTGCAATGATGAAAGTAATCTCGATCTTTATTGCTGGTCATGCACGTATCCATGTACGTCACACTCGAACAAAGTGCCCATGCAATTACAAATGTCACACTATGGGCATGCACTGGGAATAACTAGCTTGAAAGAAAGAAACTGAAAACTAAATTGCCAAAAGAACTAGAAAGAAAAGAACTTCCCTAACAACTATCAACTATGTGCCTGAGTGCTATATTTATAAGTTAACATATGAATCATGATATTGTGTATATGATATCATATCCAGGCCATGATATCGGGTACCTGATATCAGGGCCTGACAAACCATGATTCATCATACCCCCACAACTAAATAAAAACTCATCCTCAAGTTAATACAATGAGAAACGAGCCCCTTACAAAACATTATGAAGGTATGGGATTATTAACTACTATTGACTAACCATGCCATAGTATGGGAAAAAAAACATGGAAAAAAAACACAAAATACAAAATGTTGAAACTCATGTGTTTCCTGAAAGTGGTGGCTCCTCCATTGGTGCTTTTCCTTTGTCTAGTACTGCAGGCTTCTGAGATTGCTAATGTGTGAGAAGCACCTGTAGTTTCTCTTCTTCCATCTGAGGATCATGCACAATTCATGCTAATGTCCCAATGTTTGATGGAGTTGGCACCTCTCACTAACATGGCAGTTGTGGAAACATCTGGTTTGCTTTGACATACCATGCAACAAACTGTCGTTGTTTCTCCTCGTAAGCTCTAGCTTTATCTTGTAATTCATGGTAATCTGTTAGTTGTCGAGCCAAATTTGTTGCTACATCTCTTTGATCATGGTAACTTTCTTTGACCACTTCTAATTCAGAGTTTGCAACTTCTAATTTTTGCAACATTTTCTTATGTTCGGCAAACTTTATCTCATACTTAGCATAAGTGGCGACTACTTGTTTCTCAAGCTCATTTCTCAGGTGCCCTGCTGTTAACATGGCTAAGTTGGCATATCATAGATTTTCCAACTTCATGTACTTCATTAAGTCTTAAATCTACAGGTCTCGGCTTTTTAGTTCTACTTGGTGGACAAAGGCATATGTATCCAATATGGCTTGCTAGTAAATGTGTTGAGCACTGAAAGAGTTAATGTGAGTCTTAGCCATATAGATCTCCTTTTTGATTATTCCTTTGTACATCCCCAGCTCATCACAGAAGTGCTCTTTCAACTTCTCATGCTTCTTGGCATCATTTTTCCATGCACTGATCTCTATTGCTGTCTTTTGATGGATGGCATGGACCTCCTCCATAGAAAGGGTTCTATTTTCCCTGGCTAAGTGATTCATATCTTGGTTGACCTGTACTAATTGTTCTCGCATTTGTTAAAAACTTTCTTTGAGAGCATTCTTCTATTTCTCAATTGCCATCAACAAAAGATTTTTAGTAGCAAGCTATTTATTCTCCTCCTGTAGGGCTTGAGAACCTTAGCATGTGTGTACGTTTGAGCTTGTGCCTTGAAAGCATCCCAATCAGCTTATTCTTTCTCCCTTGCCACCTTTTTATTCTCTTTGAAAAATTTATTTAGTTTGTCATTTCTAAAAACATCTAATTAGTTAGCTGCAATGAATTAGGAAGGTTCCCTTCATTCAGTGTTTAGGATGATGAGCTTTTCTTGCTGTCTTTGTAGCTCTGCTTCTTCATGCTCAGCCCTAACTTCAGCCATGACCAATTTTCCTTTAGTTGAAATGAGGTCTGATTGTACTATTGTGACATATTAAGGGATGTCAAACAAGGAAGTCATAACTTGTCCTATTTGCAGTAAGCAATTCAAAACATCCTTATGTTTTGTAGAAGTCATTGAGGAACTAGCCAAAACTTGAGCATCACGTGGTCTCATGAAATCTGCCAGTGGCACAATAGGGACATTAAAAGATTCTTTGATGTGGTTTGTGACCACCTCTACTGCACCTGCCGCATCTTGGTGCTACATGATCACAACTATGGCACCCTCACTAGTTTCGAATCTGACTTGGAAGGATGCAGCATTTCCAGAGATCTACTGAGACCATTAGGATTCTTCTTCTGAAATCAACAAAATGTGTCCACTTATGAGGTCAGTTGAAATAGTGGGCTGCATGACATTGTCAATGACCTTGAATAAATTTTTGGCATCATGACTCCCCCAACTGACTGTCTCAGCAATGGTTCTGATGTGACTGATGGATGGTCAATAGCTCTGTAGTGGCAATGGTGATTGTTGGACTTGCTAGCTTGTGGGTTGTGTGTTGGGCCTTACTTCCTGTTGTTGGCTAGGCCCTATCATTTGAGGCATAGTTGGCCCAACCATTCACTCTTCTTCTTGCTCTGATTGCTTGCCAACGTATTTTCTTGGCACTGGCAATTTGAGTAGTTCAGCATACAAAGCATTTTGGGCTTTTCTAAGAACATCATTTGTATAGCCCAAAATTTCAACATGTCTACATAGCTTCCTAATGAGACAAGGGAAAGGCAAGGTAAGCTTCCCTATCTTTCTTTCTTCAAATCACCTTAGTATTTTTGTCAAATATAAATGGGGAAAATTTGCATTAAATCTTCCCATCAAAATTGCACTACCCCACGCTGCATAAGTAGATATTCTATTTAAGCTTTTGGTAGGGAAAATGTGATAAGTGTTGATCTTGAAGTAAATCATCTCTTCCAGGGTCAGTTCTTCATAAGCTTTATTTTCTTTGTCATAGCCTGTTTCAACCATAACTTTCTTACATCCGTGTTCGAGCGAGTGGATAGATGAGCAACCTTTGTTCCTTTATTTGGAAGATTCAAGACCTCTACAATCGTCATTGCAAAGAAATCAATGAGAATGCCACCTACATTGGAAATGGTGCCTTCTTTCTTGCCATGCCAAAATTGGTATGTCTCACCCAAATACTAATCACCATTTCTCGAGAGAATGGGCCACAATGGAGACACCTTAAGTTGAGTCTTCACTAGTTTAGGGGAAAACTCGATGAAAGGACCGAAATTGAGCTCCACGATCATGGCTAAGAAGGTTAACTTTTCCTAAATGGCTTGGAGACATTTTGGGGATAACGTGAGATGTTGCCTTGGTTCTAAGGATTTAACTTCTCCACCTTCTGCATGGCTAGATTGTACTGTCATGGGGGTTTCCTGATGAATGCTGAATGAGTGTGCTTCCTGCTCTGCATGTTCTACATGAGGTCCCTAGCTTCTGCCTCACCTCAGGCATTTTGCTACTCCTTGCAAAGGTCCTACTCGATCTTTTCTTTTTAGGGAAATCTGTAATCAGACAAAGATCAACTATTACTAAGGTTATGTAGAGAAATTTTTATCAACTCATACCTTACTCATTGCCTTAGTTAACAATCCATAATTATGTAGTGTGATTTTAGAGTTAGAAATATTTCTGAGAAGTGGCTCCAAAAGGTATTGTTATTGGCCTTACATCATTGGGTTTCATCAATTTCTTTACATGTGACACTTACAATCATTTGGGTGGCCTAGGTGATTGATGAAAATTAACTTGGCATTTAAACATAAAATGTTTCTTTAGTAAATATTGAATTTCTTGCCCCTATGATATCCTTTGGATGATAGCAAATTTTGAAAAAAGTATGCACACTTCCTACTATGATACCCCCCACCCCATGACTACATGGAACACTTCGGGTTCAAATAGGATCAGATAGAATTGAAATCGAAATGTTAAGGAACTAGATATTGGGCTTGGAAGATGGAGAGGTAAAGCTCTAAGTCACAAAGGAAAATTTCAACAACTCCCCTAGTGGCAAATGAAGGAAATGAACGTTGAAGTAGGTGGGGTTGTAACTATATATAGGTAGGCAAGACCCGATATTGAGTACCCTATATCGGGTCAGATGCAATATTGTGTCCCCATTGACATGCACTGAATATAGGGATTGAGTGAAAATAATGAATTTTTGATATTTAATGTAGGATTTGAGATTAAATTGGAAGGTTTGGGGTATTTGGAAAATTAATTCTAAGGCACCAGAAGTGTGTCATGGTGGAGTCATATATTAAAATTTGTGAAAAGGGGCTAAGGTTGAAGGGTGTATAGTAATGTTTGAGGAACGATTGATTAAAATGGTTAGGAAAAGGATAGTTTGCTTGGGTGAGTAGTCAAAGGGTGTAAAATAATGCGATCGTGTGCAATAAGGATAAGTTACACAAGTGGATCCTCCCCAAAGCAGGCTCTAGCCTATGATGCCCTTGTGGAACCACACCTCTAATGTCCATGGGCACTAGAGAAGTTGAATGCAACATATACTTATGAACAAAACACACATGTGAGAACCACTGAGTTGATATAATAACTCTACATTACACCAACTACAAGTTATGAACATTTGGACAATGAGATGACATGGACTACAGAAGGGATCACAAAAATCAGGGCATGAGGTTTCTATTGATGGTTAAAATGGAATCTTGTGTGTAATTAGTGGTTAAATAACCATGTGTTTGGCTTTCCAAGTTTCAGACCAAGTCCATACCACATTGCAGTGACACCACATCACTTCATCCCATCGACAAACAACCATAAGTTTACTAGAGTTGCAAGGAGTAACATCACTTGGCATTTTGTTCAAGGGAGGAGCGTCATGGTGGCTCTTTTTTTTTGTTTTTCTTATGGCTCTAAGAAGTTTCCTATCGTTACGCATGGGTACATGTCTTTCCAATGGGATTTATAGAAGCTTATTTAGTGCCATTTTGAATTACTCTTACTCCCATTTTTCATTAGATCTACAAGGATATAGTTAAAACCTTAACAACACGATAGAACATACAGAAGTAGCCAAAGAGAATCTATGAATCCCCTTAATGTCACACCCTTGTCATTCCACCTTGGTTCTTCACTTGTCTCTCCAGACACAATGATTATCAAATTATTTATAGTTGGATGATGAAAAAGATTACCATCATGACTAGAGCACGAACCTCTTATTAATGGAATAGGTGGATGGATGTCGTGGTCTCAATGTTTGAATAATCAGTCCCTTATGACTAGGCAACATAGAGAAAAACCTCACCTTAATGGGCAACATGATCAACTTATTCACGATCAAGATTACAATGGAAAATTGAAAACAATAATAAGAAAAAGTAAAAGAAATAGAGAAATGACAAAAAAATTGTGAGTTATCATTTTGTTGACCACGATATTACAGCTATGATATCACGTATGTGATATCGTAGCCTATCTCCTCGTCTATAAATAAGAGGTGGATAGATATGGTAAGCAGTTTTTAGAGTTATTAAGTTTAAGTTTTCAATAAGTTTTTAGTACATCAATTTTCTTCTCAACCCTTTTTCTCCCAGTGCATGTCCGCAGTGTGGTGACTGTAATTGTATGGCATCCTTATTCGAGTGTGATGTACTTGGATGCGCACATGACCAAAAATAAAGATCGAGATTACTTCATCATTGTAGCATCCACTTAGCCTAATTATTTATTTAATTGTTATTTATTATTTTCCTAGTTAATATCTCTTCACCCTTATCTCCTAGTAACGCAAAATGAGTACGACTTAATCACGAGCATTCAAGTGTGACTACTTGGTAACCCAGTAGCGTACTTAGGCCAAGCACTTGGTAATCCCAGTGGTAGTTGTGCACGAGGTCCAAGATGTGTACGGATGATTAAGGAATGGATGCTCATGGCACTTAGGCTAGTTAGATTCTCTCTCACCCTCTCTCTCCTAGCTTAGTTCATATTATTTTTCATTATCTTCAGGAGTAGCAGTAGTATAGGAACACATCATACACCTCACTCTGGACTAAATCATATGTGACAAAGTTAACACTAGTCCAGATGGGAAGACAACGAATTGCAACCTATGAGTAACTGTCTAGATACCATAACTAGTCCGTCTGCAGAGTTCAACTGGATTATGCATGAAACACTTGTATTCGTATGGTTGAGTGTAGGGGTACCTCACCACTCATCATTGGTGTTGTTGGCAGGGGCAGTGCTAGTTATCTAGATCAGTTATATCATACAAGGTCGCTGTATCAAAATATTTTAGGAAAAAAAATAATTACAAAAAGTCACATACAAATTCACACACAATTTCACAACCATGCATCTTCTACAAAACTACAATAACACCACATCTAGTGAGGCAATTCATTGGAGAACCAATGAATTATATGACAATGAAGATTGGAGTATGCAATTCGAGGTGGGGGTTTCTTATAAACATAAACAAAGGCAGCATCATTCCAATGCACGAAAGCATAACTTACTTGATGATGATGAACCCCTACTGCCCACTACAAGCTTAACGCAAATACAAGAGGCTGTTCGAATCTCTTGTAGGCATCGTAAAGAGAGCCACCTACCCATGCTCGATTTAAACAAATTTTCCAATTTCTCAAGAGGCTATGACTTAGATCCGCAACAACATTTACAAGACTTCTATGATGCCTGTGCATGGAATAACGTTGATAACGGTTGGCAAAAACTCAAGCTCTTTCCTATGACACTCGTTGGCCAAGCAAAAGTATGGTATAAATCGTTAAAACCAAATTCAATACGATGTTGGCCAATAATGGTAGAGCTCTTTAACGAAAGATATCAATCCTACACAAGAGTGTCAACCTTGAGGAAACAAATCCAAGAGTGGAAACAAGCACAACATGAACCCTTGGACATGGCCTTAGAAAGATATTATGCACTATTAAACAACTGTCGAGGTCATGAGTTCTTCGAAGAAAGGCTAATGTACCATATCATTGATGGGCTTCGTGATGAAATAAGAGAGACCCTAGGGATGTATGCCCAAGGTCAACTATACGAACTACGAACCCATCAATTTTAAGAGCTTATTAAGCGGGTAGCAAAAGAAGAGGGGGGGATGGCTAGATGGGAGAGTGTTAAAAAACATCAATGGGACCAAAATCTCAACTTAACAGAGGTCCATAATCATAAAAAGAAGAAATCAACCTATCTCAAGGAGGAAGAACCATCTTTACCAGTAAAATAATCATTAGAGGAAATTGAGGCAAAGATCAATAAGATGTTGGAATGGATGCATAAAAAGTGTGGAGAATATATTGATATTATTGGAGATAGAGTTTTGAAAACCTGAGAAGCAGGACAAAGTATCATTAGACAATTGGAAAGAAGGGATGAGGAAGATAAGGGCTTAACTACCAATCATATGTATGAATGCAACATTTTCCTATATGATCACCCCAAGGGCCAATGCCCAATCTTGTTACATTTACATGAGCAATGGGGAAGCACATTACACCTAGAGTTCATACAAAGATACTGTGTTTAACCACAGTGGCAAGAATCCCAATCATGGGGGAAGCCACCTCTAAACTGGAGACACCCTTCACATCATCTGAATCTAAATGCTTATCTAGTTCAACATCCTATTTTCCCAACTGGGTCAACATACTCTATCTCACCACATTATCATTCTCCTCAATACTATCAGCCCATGTCTTCAACACAAACACTGCCTTGTGTACCTTACACTTCTCCTAAATATCAACATTATCATCCTTTTCCTCCTTCTACATCACCACCAATTGTTCCTAAAGTGTTTGCACCATAGCAACAACCCACGAACGTTACTTGTGCTACTATTGCCAACAACAGTTAGAGACCTCATCAACGTTAAAAGTGTCCCTTCTTTAGATATGACCATAAGAAGGAACAACATAGTTTTGAGGCCACTACATTCTCCAACTCAGCACAAGTCCAACACTGTGGTGCACCCTTCTCCTCGAACTCAATGCCTTGTGTTACTTCATCAGGGCCACCAATTAACACTCTAACAACCATACGGCTCAATGAATACAGCCATGGAGAGCGACATCCTGATCCTTGCATACCATCTTATGGTCCCAAGTATCTTAGTGGGTCAACTCTTTACCAGGGAACCACATCTTATAAATTGCCCCACCACGCTTACTACAATCAAGTGTGTGAACCCCAATGGGGTCAATATGACCAAGTTTCAATATTTCCAACATGTAGGGATCCTCAGCTTTCATTTGTTAATCCATGCCATGCTCAACCGTTAGTCATGGAGAATACCCCCCATTCTAATAACAAGCGGAATTAATAAATATTTTTCATTTTCTTTAATTTTACAATTTTTATTTTCTAGTCTTTTATCTTTTAATTTCTTGTTTTATGTTTTT
>MNCI01000474.1:31493-86614 GCA_015680685.1 Gnetum montanum | reverse complement strand
ATGATTAAGGCGTACACATTCTGCTTAATGACAGGAAAAGTAAATAACAATAAACCAAACTATTAACGAAAGAATACATTATATAATTAAAACAAAAAAAATCAATCTAAGTGAATGCTGCAATGATGAAAGTAATCTCAATCTTTATGGCTAGTCATGCACATGTCCAAGTACATCACACTTGAACAAAGGTGCCATGCAATTACAAATGTCACATTGTGGGCATGCACTAGGAATAACTAGCTTGAAAGAAAGAAACTAAAAACTGAAAACTAAACTGCCAAAAGAACTAGAAAGAAAATAACTTTCCTAAAATTGTCAACTATGTGCTTGAGTGCTATATTTATAGGCTGACACATGAATCACGATATCACGTATACGATATTGTATTGAGGCTGCGATATCATGTACCTGATATTAAGGCTTGGCAAACCATGATTCATCAAAGTGGAACTCCTGTAGAGACATGGAGGTAGACTCCTTGTCTAGACTTCCCTATGACGTTTCTAGTATACCTATGAAGCTTTACAACATTGCCACTAATTTAGCAATGTCGTGTACAAAAGCTTCATGAGATCTAGAGAGGTCTAACGAATCCCTATGGGAGGAAGTTGTGCCCTTGAGTGAGGTTCAAAGGCAGGAGGATATGATTAGGGATCTCCAAGATCGTAAAGCTTTTGTGGAAGCCCAAATGGCTAACTCGGGGGAGTTATGGATCAAGGAGATCACTTGGGCCCACTACTGGCATGCTATTTAAGACAAAGTAGTGGTCCTATGGGAGATGGTGGAGCAACATATGCATATGGACCTCATCTCTCAAAAGGTTGAGGACTGAAAGGATAATTTCTCTTGGGTCCTAAAGTGGGGTAAGACACAAAAGGCCCACAAGCGTCAATATAAGGTTGATTGTGGGGCCTACCTAAAATAACTTAAGGAAGAGTTGGTTGAACAACACAAGAGAGAGTTGTTCATTTAGGGGATACAAGCAAAGAGTGCTTATAAACTCTTTGAAAGTACTCTCAAGGTGGAGCAATCCCCTATTCTTCATATCACTACCATTGCAAGTGAGATTGCTATAACTGCTATTACTCATGAGCCTCCTACTTGGACTCTTATAGATAGATTTGACATTCTTTTTGGTGTTGATCTTGGGGATATTGATTGGGTCAACATGACGAAGGACCATATCCTCCATCATTTAGAGGAAGGCCTCCTCCATCTACCCCCAAAAGTGATGTAGTTAAACTCTCCACATGTTTGCTCTATTTTATATTTTAGTTTTTGTTTTAAGTCATGATCTTAGTTATGGGTTACTAACTGGTTATATGTTATTACATTTTAGGCTTCAGGAGACATTGGCAGCCATAGTGGTGAGGGTGGGAATGACCCTCCACTTCCTTCTCTAGATGCCACTCAGTAGCCTCCTTTAGTTTAGCTTGTTTTTGTTTTTATGTTGATGGCTATGGTTGGCCAAAACTATGTTATGGATGGTTATTCTTTGGCATCATTGCTATACATTGTGTTTATGGCTATATGTTATGGGAATTCTAATTTCAAATTTAAATATTGGTTTTATTTTAGCTATATCCATTTATAGTAGTAAATATTGTAAACCTTGAAAATGGCTATGTTGATGTTTTTGGTTATAAAATCAAATGGCTAATTAATGCGATAATAAGCCAATCAATAAGAGATATGGTAATAAAAGAAATGTTTGCTAGTTTTAGGCCATCGCAGGCACAAGTTATAGTGTGTGATTGTGGCTATGTTACCAATTTAATGTTTTAGCAGATGAGAATGGCAGTTGAAGGTCATAGCAGACCATACTGCTGGTTTTAGGCCTTTGTGGGCCATAGTGCCAGTTTTACGCCTTAGTAGGCCATGTCTAAAGAGATGCTTTTTTAATGTTTAAAACATAGGTAAAAATAAAGAAAAGTTATACAAATAAGTAATAATGCAAATAAATTTATGGCTACATGCATAGGCTAATTGTATAAAATAACAAAGATATAATAAATTGCAAAAGAAAAAATAAGGCTATTGGGCTATCGCTACATTTGGTCATAGAGGCATGGGAAGGTTAAGGTAAACTTCACTTGTGCAAACACTTCATAATCTTTGCAAAATTATGGAGTGAGTAAGGTGTACTTTACACAAGCTTGTATTTGCCAATCCCTTCGCTCAAAATGTTAAAAGGGAGTTCATCCCATAATGTATCGCATTACTTCTCATTGTCACTATTGGTTGTCTTGGGTTTTGCTTCTTCTTGAAGCTCCACTTCAACCCCTATTCTATGCCCATGTTTTTGATAGCTAGGGGAGCCATGTTGTCACCATGAATGATGATTTCACCTCCCTCATAAGGAAAGTAAATTTCTTGATGGATAGGCAAGGAAACAGCTTGTAATTAAGCCAACCAAGGTCTTCCTAGTATCAAGTTGAACCCTAGTGTCTCTTCCACCACCAAGAAGTTTGTAGTTGTAGGGAATTGTTCTCCAACTACAAAACCCAAGGAGATAGACCGCTTGATGGCAACTCTTGATCCATTGAAGGACTTAAGAGCTACGGTGGTTGTAGGCTATACTTGCTTAGTTAAGCCTAAGCGTTCAATGATGGTGCATGGGATGACATTGGTTATAGCTCCATCATCAACATGCATCCAATGTATTTTAAATTTTCCTATGCATATGGTCATGAATAAAGGAGTTGTAGTCACCTTATCATTTTGGGAATTAACCTTAATTCCACTATTGTGAAATGTCAATGGTGTTGAATTCCCCTCTCTTGGTGAGGGGGGAATCATTACTGCATCGATGGTTTCCTCATTAGTAGAAATATCCTCACTATTGGGTATAGAAGTTAACATTTTGACTAGCACCTCATGATGTGTGACAAAAGTCATGATTAGGTCATATAAACTTAAGGTTTTGTTTTTCTGCTTGAGTGATTACCTGACTTGGTCCATTGAATAGAGGAAGTTTTTGTTGTTGGCCATGGGCTTGTCACCCTGATTGTACTTTACTTTCTCCATGTATCCCAAAATGCAAACTTCGGCTTTAGGCTGTGGCTATTGTGGCTCTTTTTTGTTATTTTGGTCGTGGGCTTTAGTGTCCTCCTATGGCTTGTTGGTGGAAGGGAATGGGGTAGAGGAGGTCATAGGTATAGTCAAAATGGGAGTGGGCTTTGGTGGGCCCACTTCCTTTCATGCCCCTATTTGCTTATCTCCCTTGTTGTCAAGGTTTTGCTTATGCTTCTTCCTTTGGTTGGCTAAAATTTTTTGGTTGTCAGCTATTGGCTATAAGGAAGAGGTGGTAGCATTGACCACCATAGGCCATCATTGTGCAATTGGTTGGACTATAGCTATTTGGGTTGTATTAGGTTGGGAGACCTTGATGACAATAGGTTCACTTGGAGGCATTCATGATGGTGCTCTCACAACAAAGGGAGGTCTTGAGCTATGGGAAGCTAAAGAAGCTCTTTCATTGTAGAGGTTTACTTGGATCATGAATGGTTCTCTGGTAGGTCTCCAGTTGTCATTAATGTTGAATGTTGAAATAACATAGGGGCTATCGCTAGCATTTAATGGATCTTTGTAGACCTGCATTGACTAGTTTTGCGGTTGAACTAGGTTAGAAACATCTAAGACTAGTTTTCCCCTATTTATGATCCTTTGCAGGTCATCCTTCAGTGCAAGGTAGAAGTCTGTATCATGATTAGGTAGTTGATGATAGTGGCCAAAGTTGTCTAACTTGAAGTATTTATGCAATTGAGGATCATCCTTTGTTGCTCGAGAGGGATCTTTGACTATTTCACATAGTTTTTCATGTTTCTTTCAAGTGGCTTGGGTCATTTGCTTATGTTGCATACATCCACTTCTTAATAGTTGGTCTAGCAACTCAAATGGTTTCAGTGGCAATGTCGTATATTTAGACTTTTCCTTCCTTTCAAAGTTAGGTCTACTTGCTGTCAATGTAGTGGTCCCAGAGGTTGATGGTTGGTTATTGCAGTCATTGGTGGGAGCCTTGAGAGGATTGACCTTTGGCCCTTGGTTTGTGGTCTTGTTTTCTTTAGTTACAGTTGCTATGGTAGTGTTGTTTTGTTTGCTCTTTTCCTTGTCTCTTCAAGCATGTTGGTTTTTATATGATATATAAGCCAGATAATGGCTAGCCTCTATGACATCCTCTATGTTTTTAGTTTGTGAGAATGCTTGGCTAAGAGACTGTGGATCAAGGTAGTAGGGTTTAGACTTGATGAAGTCATTAGCTGCTCCCTTGCATATGGCTAACAAGTAGGCTTCGACTATGGGCTCTGGTATTTCATTTAGTAGTCCATTCCACCATTGAATGAATTTTTGTACAAGTTCTAAGGGCCCTTGCTTGACCTTCATAAGTTGTTCAAGCATTGTGTTAGGCTTCAAGTTATACTTAAAGAAGTTAACAAACTTGACTACTAAGTCTTCTAGAGAGGATATAGATCCTCTAGGCAATGCATGATACTAATTGAGTGCTTTCCTAGTTAAAGACACAGGGAAAATCCTCATGATGGTATGAGGCCATGGCTGCAAGAGTAAACATTCAAATTGAAAGGTGATAAGGTGAGCATTAGGGTAACCTTCTCTATTATATTTGATAAACTGTGAGATGGGGACACTAGGAGGAAGTGTTAGGGGTGGTTGGACTACATGACTTATGGAATCTTCTTGGTAGAAGTCTTGACGATTTGTGTGGTAGAGGCTTTAAGGTTCTTCAATTCTTCTGTTAGGTCTTGGATCATTTGGAAGGCTTGGTCCAAGCCTTGTGGTGGCCCCATAGTTTGCGAGGTTTGTACATAAGGTTGTGGCATCTATTTTGAGACTTGTGGCCTTGTTATGGGTCACATGACAGAAGGAAAAGGTTGCACTATGGTTGTGGCTTGTGGACCAAATAAAGAAAAAAATGTTTGTGCTGGAACTTTAGACACAAATGGGACAAACATGGTGTGTGACCCTTGTGTTGTAGAATCCTATGCATGTGATGGATACCAGCAACAGAAACATTGTGAATTTAGGCAAAATGGATGAAGAAGAGCAGTGGCAGCAACAACAATAGTGGGAGTTTGATGATAATGAGGAAATGAAATTAGTTTCAAAGGTTCAGGGCTCTAACATTCTGTTGTAGAGAAGCTTTGAATGTGAAAAGAATTCTTTGGCATTGAAAATTGCATGGTGGGCACCCTGCGCCAACGGTCAAATAAAAAATATCTGGGTTTAGAATTTGGATGCTTTGCCAAGTCACTGTAGGAGCTTATATGTTTTCATTTTCCACTTGTTAAATCATATTGTTCGTTCCCACTCCACATCAAGAGTGGATTAAATTATGAAAGTTTAAACATGTTTATGAAAAGTTTAAAAACACTTATGGAGGTGAATTTTTTTACCATCCATTCTAAAAGAATGCTTCATTCCTCACATTAAGAAGGCCAAGCAATGGTGTAGGAACAAATGGTAAACAATCCTGACTAATATAGTTAAAGATTACCTAATAAACAAAATGGAAAATCACATTATATTGCTAAATTTTATTAGAAAACTTTGCTCAAATGGAATTTTTTTTAAGAGAGAGAGAGAGAGTGTTAAAACCTAATAAAGGAACACCATCAAAGGCTCAAAGTTCATCCCGTCAAGGCAAAGTCCTGGGAGAGTTGGTGAATGAGTAAAAGCCTAACCTCTTTCAAGTGGTTGCACCCAAGCTTGAACTTAGATAACCTAGATCTTACAACTTAAGAAACAAGCACCTTACCATCACTCCAACTAATAGTCCCCATTAGAACCCAATACATATTTTCAAAGATATCACATTTTAGCTCCAACTTTAAGCAAAAAAGCTCATATTGAAAGTAGAATAATTAATTTATTTTCAGTAATATTAATTTTTTTTGTTTCAAAAACTCAAGGATAAGAAGCTTACAGCTTTTGTTGCTATCTGTTATTTTTTCTAATTGATGTGTAAACTAAAATTAGATGACTAAAAGCACCCCAAAGTATAGAGCCAACAAGATAATTTAATAAAACTTAAGTATTATATAATAAGATATCAAATCAACATACGTCATGATAACTAGCAAAATAGAATAAAAAAACAATGAAAATTGAAATGAAAATTCACTACTATGGACTAAGTATCTAAAATAGAAAATGATGGTTGTGATTATTTTAGTATGGGAATGCAAACTAAGCTTGTTAAATTATGCCTAAGAGGTAGGTACTTATGCTTTGAATCCAAAGTTTGTAAAGAAACAAATGCCAAGGAAATTATCATATTCACAAGACAATTATAGACAACTCATACTATCCAAGTGGAGTCATGCCTCAATCGTATGAGTAGTATTAGCAACAATGGTTTAAACCACAACCATGAGGGATGGTGCCACCTCCACAAAGATATCCATATAGACAAGTGTCCTAAACAAGATGATCCTATTTTACCCTATCTTTTTATCTTTGTTTTATTAACTTTATCATTCCAACGTATGGATGTCTTGATTTTACACGTGCTTAATTTATCAATGATACATTTTTATTCATAACTAGTTGAGTGTTATTTGAATAGAAATTTGAACGGGAAAAAGTGGCGGGAATGTGCTGTAATGAGCTTTTACGAACCCGACCACGTATAATGACGCTTGCTCTGTTTTATTTGTGAATTTCAGGTTCGCGTTGGCCGAAGATACAAACATTTGCGGATTTTTAATTATTTCTGGTAGCTGCTGGAGCGTTTTGCAATAGTTGAGCTCTGTAAGTACGCGATCGTAATGCGAACTAACTAGTTGTGCGTGTGTTTCTGCATTTCAATATTTTAGTGTATAGGGCGGTTTTTGGTGCGTTGCTCTGTTATTTATTATGGAACACGTTCTAGTTGTTTTATTTTGTCAGATTTTGCATGCATCTGGCGTCAAAAAGGGACTGCGGTAGTCTTCTTATCTGAAAGAAAAATTAAGCAATATGGCGTCCATGTGTTTATGCCATTTATTAGTTTTTGGCATTTCTAAAAGAAATTTACATTAAGGGTATCTCATTTAAGGCATTCAGTTAGAACAATTATGTGGATGTGAAGCTATTTGCTGCAAGTCTCTGGTAGAAATCTCTTTGCAATTCAAATATTTGGTATGCTAATACTTTAATTCTGGATATGTACGCACAAGGCAAACTGCTTTTTAAGATTCATAATTTGCGGGTCCCTTTTGTTTGAAAAATAGTGCATAGGACTTGAAAAGTTGGAGCTGAATTGCTAGTTTTAAATGTCCTTTTGATTGTGTTTTAAGAAACCGTGTATTCTGGTGATTATTAAAGAAACCTATTATAAGCCAACCCTTCTAATTATGTTCTGAAATCTATATTGTCCAAATTTGAAGATCATTTCAACTGGAAATAATATAACATGTTGAGATAGGAGAAAACTTCATGGGCAATAATATGAAATAGATAAAGTCTCCCACATGTCAAACGTTTACATTATATGCAGATGATTAAACATTACTACCCCGGACATTTTCCTATATTTTACTTTAGTTTATATAACTTATGCCCAAGGACTTCTTAGGTGCAAATTACTGTTATTAAAAGTCATTTTTGTAATGACAGTTAATTTGATATCCTTAATATCAATGTATATTTTTGCACAATTGGCATGTGCATTTACACATGTTACTTGGATTCATGCATTTTTTCAAGTTAAGTAGTATCCTTGATTTTCCACAGGATCTTATGTAATTCTGATTGCTGTGTTACATTATATTATTACCACTTTTGTAGATGAGGATGTTGAACTTTGATGAATTAGGATAGTGTAAGAACAGCCTTTTTGATGTTTTTAATTCTACAGTAATACAATTAGTCATAATTTTTCCTTTATCCTTAACTCATTGGAGTCTAAATGATGTCAGTTATATTTTATAATACAAAATCAAAAGCTTGCATTGTGCTTTCAATGATGTGTATGCCCCGTCTTTGTAAAACCTCTTTTATAAGTTTGGTTTGAGGGTCTTCAAGTAGAATATTTATATCTTGAATGAAAGAAAACTATTGCACCCTTTATTTTTATTTTTTTAGTTTTGGCACTTTTAAGGGGTAATGTAACTCCCTGAAATGTAGATAAGAAAATGCTTTCAATGAGATTCTTGATTATCCTGTACATTCCCTTATTCCTAGGTATAGTGACTATTCTAGTGTTATTAAGCATAATTATTGTTCCACCATAGAAGCACTTGTAGTTTTTCTCAGCGAAGCCCATTAAACAATAATTCTTATGCCAAGTGTAGAAACAAAGATTGACATGGAAACCCCATGTCACAAGTTTGATTCCAATGGGTAACACAGAGTTAGGACAAGATTCTGTAAAAAGGAGTCTTTGAAATTGGTCTAGTCCAATAAATTATTAGCACGTTGTTAAATAAGTATTATGCCAACAAGAGGTTGCTAGTTGGAATCACATTGGAGGCACCTTTGCAAAGGCAATCCCATTTTGTTGGGACAAGGCTAGGATGATGATGGTGGTGGTGGTGTAGTCCAAGAGGGATCCTAGCCAAGATTTAGTGATGTAATTAAATACATGTAGTTTCAATAATGCAAAATGAAGGGTTTGTGTATAATGTGTCCAAAGGTATTTGGTGTTCACTTAAAAAAAAGTTTATTTGGCAAACTATTTAGCCTTAGGCACTATAAGCATCTATTTTGGGTTTAAGCTCAGCTAGTTGAGCCAAATATGGCTTCAATTTTTCAAGGTCAAAAACCATGCAAATGGTGCCATCACCCCCTTACACATTTTTGTCAGTCCTTGCTTCAAGTAGGATTTTTTATTGCATGTTTGTGTATAAAACAAAGGATTAAGTAATTTCATGCCTTTTTTTAAAGTCTTGGCTAACTTATTATGATCAGGATGGCTTTTTCCCAACTGCTAGACCAATGCCTCAAAGTGGCTCTTGATATCTGGCAGTTTATATACTTAATTTAGTTGCATTTGACTGTTTTGAAATAGTACAAATACACATTCACAGAGTTCATTGGCAATACGCACAAACCAGGCTTGGTTTTTCTTGTGCAAAAATTTGGTATTATAATGATTATAATGACATATTTGTTTGACAATCTTGGTAAAAAAGTGCAAGTAACAACAATGTAATGGTGGCCAAAGATGGACCAAAATGGGAAGAAGCGCTTATAACAAATGTGAGAACTTAAAATAAAATGTATCTTCTATTATATTTTATGTATAAATTACACATGAACAGAGTAGGGAAGAATTGATATAAACAATAGGTTGATGCCTAAACAGGGCAAAAGCGATCACTATAATATGACCTAGCAGGAATTTATGATCCAAATTGAGCCAGAATTATTATAACTTGTATGATTGTGATAAGGAGCTTAAAACCTGAAAGATTTTTTTTCTTTTAATTTGGAAAATGTTTTGAGGATGAAATAGATAGCATGTCTAATCTTGAAAATGTAAGAGGAATCATTGGTCAACATCTCCTTGTGATATTTTTAGTTTCTTCCTATTTTTATGACTAATATTGCTAGATTGTCATTGTGGTCTTGATATGATAGACACAACCTTGCCAACTATTAAAGAGGCCAGGCAGATTGCAAAGTGGGATTTGAGAACATTTCATTTTTATTCTTAAATGTAAGAGGATTCTGACCACACATGGTAACTCAGAATGTGCATTTTCTGCCTTCTGATCAAAGTGATCAAACTTGTTCCCTACACAATGCCTTGGTTTGTTTTAAAAATAAGGTTTTCTTGAAAGAAGGTACATATTCTACCTGCAAACACAGCCATCATAAACTCATAAGGGAAAATGCAGCTGGCTTTTTTAAAGATCATAACATATCTATAATTGGCTCGTTTTATGCATTCTGGCTCTTTCTTGGGGATGCATTTTTTTTTGGCTGTTTATAGTGGTAGTTGCTAATTCATTGCTCTTTCAAGTATTGTTGAGTTATGATGATGCTTCCATGCAACCCTGCTCTTCTGCTTACCATTTTAGTTGCATTTTATAATCAATGTTCTATAAAGGCATGTGTATTGTCTTCTCCAGCCTGCCTCTATAAACACTATCAACATAAAGTGCATATTTACAGCCACTCTATTTTTGCTTTCCATAGCTTAAATTATTTTTTGAGTTTGAAATAATTATATCGCATAAAATTACGTTTAGTTTGCAACAATGGTGATTTCACTTATAAAGCACTGTCTATGCAGGAGTCATGGGAATAAAAAGGAAGTGGGCTATGGATGTGTCAGAGACACTTGCAAATTATTCCAGTAAAAGTTTCACTGGAGACATGAAGTCTACTATGACTTATTTATCTGAAAGTATGTATTTAATAGGCACCTTAAAAAGTATTTTGTTGATCTGTCTTCATTGCAATTCGTAATTATCTTTTTACCTTTTAAAAAGAAATCTTATGTTGCATCTTTGGTATCCATGTTGGTCTGAGTGAAGAATGCTCCAGTGTAGTTGGTCTTTCATACACTTGTTATACCAAGTTTTCATACACCTCCAATTATGTGGCTTGCTTGTACAACTTTTTCTTCCATTAAATTAAAAAAGAAACCTGATTTTATCCTTGGTTTTTCTTTTGATTGGTTGTTTGTTTATCCATTTGCCAGCAGATCTTGATTTGCAATTTCTGGCTATGGTTTTATATGGTTAGTCAAAGAAGATATCCATCTAGCAATTTTATGTGACCCTTATTCATACTACAGTTTACTCCCCAAAGAACTCACCAAGGTTTTGAACATTGTTTTTTTGCATGACCCTCTATGAGTGATGTTATATAGTTTTGTTGTGTCGTGGATTTTTGTTTTGTAAATGATTGATATAATATTGCATTGCTAATTGATATCTTATCATGCCCAATTGTAGAGGCAAGCCAAAAGAGCTGTGGGCAAAATGGTGTAGCAGATTATGGTAGTGTTACCAAAGATGTGCTCAGCGGTATTTTAAGATCAGAACAAATCTGCAGACAGATGCGTGAAATTTATTTCAAGTTGCAGAACAGCAATACAAAAACTGCACCCTTGAATCCAAGTGCACCTTCAGAGAAATTTTCTTGCAAAAAGGTTCTTTTCCAATCATTAGATAATCCACAGACAGATGATAAGGAGACTACAAATGTTGCAAATGTTCCAGAGATTATATTGAGTAGTGATGATAGTGATAAATTTAACAATGAAAGAGTGGAAGATGATGCTTCAACTAACTCTATTGTAAAAATGCCGGCTACAGTTGTTTCTAACAGCATGCATCGTGACTTTGAGTTGACTGAAGTTGAAAAGTCCCAAGGTGACTTGGCAAAGGTAAAAATTCTTAGTGAAATTGATTCTCATAGTAAGCTTAGTAACTTGGGCTCTATATGCTAAACAAACAGTTATTGCTTTGGAGAAGGACAGTCTTGGAGGTGTAGTTGGTTTTAGAGATGAAATAGATGCTGAAGTCATCCATAGTGGCTAAGAACCAATTTATTTGGATATAACTAAGAATGATCTTCAAGGTGCTGTAGACCAGATAGTTGAGAAAACTATTGAAATAAAGGAAATAGTGATATCTTTAGATGATTCTGATTGAAAATATATTGTTGCTCATGATCTTAAATAAGAGTTGACCATGACAGCACAAAGAACACCTCATATTTTAAATAATACTGTGTTTACATGAGGTTCTTGTTTACGTTTTCTAATCATCATTTCAAAGTCAAATTCTGTTGTCACTGTGGGAATTTTCTCTCAAGGGTGATTATACAGATGCAAAACTTATTATTTTGATATATTGTAAAGAAGCATTTTCTTTATGCGTAGCTTTAAATTTTCATGAAAAAGTTATCTATAATATTGTCTTTAAAAAAAGGAAAGTCATTATGAATGATACAACATGACAATTATATAGAAGCAAAACCTTATGAGAGTCTGATTCAAAACCCTAGATACGATCAAACTGTCTCTGATTTCAGCTTTACACTAAAGATCTTTAACGTATGCCATTTTTATCAAATCTGCCACTCGGCCTATCTAGCTGCTATAGGCACTCAAGGCCAAGGTTGTGACCTGGGGTTGACATAAAAACCGTTTGGTTGAAAGGACACTTTTATGGTACAACACATAAGAACTATTGATTTCTTATTTATTTCGTTACAGTGAATGAGTAAGTTAGATTGAGATATGTTATCAATCCTAGTAAGTTACATTGAGATATTCAAACATTGTGCAATAGATACTGGCTGAAGCTGAATTACTCTTAACAGATTCAAGAGGGTCTGTGAAGTAATAATAAATAGCTGGAATTTTTGTTATCCTCTTTCTAATCCTTGAGAGATCAGTTGCAACTGATAATGAATCTAGTATTATTTGAAACATCTTGGCAAAAAAATGCAAACCATGGATGATACAATAATAACAAACAATTCAATTATGTTTCCATGTGATATTGGGCCTGCTAATTGTATGGGCCAGTCTTTGGGCCATTCTTTCCAAGGATCCATAATGAGGATTATCTCAGGTTGTAGTGATCTATTTAATTTTATTTTTTCTAAATAAAACCAGTAGTTTTATTGAATTGATACGTTGAAAGATTTGCATGCATAAGCAGAGTTATGGTACAATGCATGTGAAATTAGTGTATTTGTTACAAGGTAATAAAGAAACAGATTTTATAAATTTTTAGAGAAAGCTTCATTTTGGTTGCATTTAAACTACTTTTTCAGGAGAGTTTTTGTTCATCTGGACATTTGACTCTGCCAAGCATGATCCTGATGTGTTGCTTCATGGCTGGAGAATTGAAAATTTCCTGAATTTTGTTCCTGACATTTTGTTTTGAATTTTATTCAGAATTTCTCAAGGCTCGCTGCTTGATGAATTCTGAGGTTTCTCTCATCTTGGATAAGAGACTTGAGCAGCTTACACAGAATGCAGATGATACCACATTTAATTATTTATTTTTTAAAAAGAAACTAAATATTATGTGGGAGTATTAGCTTTTCAATTCAGGAAGTTCCTACCTTCAGTCTAATTTGTTCATTCATTTGTGCAAGGGTGTTTAAGAGATCATTACAGTATGTGAAGTGATTTAGTCGCTATTCAAATCCAGTTGCTGTCAAGCAAGTTCGAGAGTATCCTTATGAATATAACACAACATATTTGAAATTTTGAAGTGTTAGATTATTTTTTTAAGGATATGATTATACATAATGTGATAAAATGTAAACACTTGGAATCCTTCACCTAGCTCAACAGTGTGCTTTGCAGATACGGCTTGGCTGAATTTGAGGTATTGAACCTATCTTGATTGCCATAGTCAATTTTTTCTCCACATGTTTAATCCTTTAGATAATAATTTGTGAATTCATTTATTTGTTTCAGCTTTGTGTAATTGGAAACCTTTGCCCTAACACAGTAGAGGAAGCAAAAGCTATGGTCCCATCTCTTCAGGTGAATCCTTAAAACAATGTTACCTTGAAAATCCTTATTCAAAATAAGGTTACATTTTAGAGCTATATTTTTCAAATGATCAAATTTGCAGCACATTCAGCACTCATTTTAGTCATTTATATTGTCTGTGGTGCAGTCAAAGGGGCAAGGAATAGATGATGACAAGATTGAAAAGATGCTTAATGATCTAGCAATGATTAGAAAATTTGAGTAGATGGTCAAATTTATGACGTCTCTTCTTCAATGAATTTTGGATTATCTAGCACTGTATTTGAGAATCGTAATTTATTTTTTTTATTTCAACATTGCAGATTTAAATTTACCATCTTCTATTCATAAATTTACTTATGGTCATCATTGTTTTAGCTCTTTGTCAATTTACATCGGGTCAATATTACTTACATACGAAGAGCGATATGGATACTTATTCCAAATTTTCTCTGGTTAAGAGTAGTAGTAGCAATGATAGACTCCGGCATTTTGAAAGAAAGTGAAGAATGCATCAAATATCACAAATACAATTCTAGATAATGGTCAATGGTATTATAGTTGAATAGAAGTTTCAAACAAATTTTTTTGGGTATATAAGCACATATAAGATATATAGCCAACATTATAATTTAGAAGAATCACATAAAAATATAAATATAGTGATACATGATAATTAAGAAGAATTATGAAGGAATATAATGATGCCTTAAGTATAATTTAGACCAACTTCTTGCCGAATAAGACATACTTAAATTGAATGATGTTTACCATAACAAACACAATAATATAACTTTTGTTTGAAAAGATAGGATAAGAAATGCATATGATAATTATAATAATTTATAAATAAAATTGTTAGATTAATGTTATAAAAAATTAAGTGTTTTTATGTGAAGTGTTGTTTTATTTATTTTTTATGTGGAGTTGTTACAATTGAAACTTTAACTATATGTATCATTAAAGTCAATATGCACTTTGGTAATTTTGAATTTTTGCTAATGGACTTTTAGTCATTAGTCATTTTTTGTTATGTAACTTTGCTATTTATATTTTTCATTATCATTATTATCATCTTAGCTTTATCCTAATTGCATGGGGTTAGTTATATGAGTTCATTTATGTCATTTACTTTTATTAAGAACCAAATAAGCATTTATACCCAAATTTTAGATATTTTTCTTTATGCAAGCAAACCAAGTTGCCTTTGTTTATTCCCTTTAACTTTAATCAAGTGACCTCTTTTATCAAGAGCATCCTTTGATGATCTTTTTAGCACATAACTAAACTATCTAAGATGACTTTAATTAATTTTCTTGTCTATGGTTGTTGTTGTCAAACTTTTCTTGATAAAAGAGTTGATTTGATTTTTCCTAATAATAGCCAACATCTACCTTAGCATATGCATCTCTATTGCATACATGCATTGAATTGATGTTTTAAGATAGGCCATCATTCCACACCATAAGAACAATATTAGTTATGTAAAACTTAACTTTCAACTTAGCAAGGATTCTAATATCAAAAAGCACACCACTAGCTTTTTGCCATTTGCTATTCATAGTTGTATTTTCTAAATATGGATTTTTATAATAAAACTTAGTTTAACTTAATTTATACACACTAAGATGATGATAGTTGGACATAGTAAATCACTATCAAATCCCTATCATGATGGGATAAAGGCACCAAAATGATGACAATGCTAGGTTATAAAGTTCTAATTGGATTATATATCTAGGGGTGTACTTGTATTACAATTATTTTAGGGTTCCAACACATCCTACCCCACCCAAAGATGACAATGCCAACAGGGTAGAACATGACTTGTAATAGTGCAACTTACAATGTCAATTCTAGATGGTAAGGTTAGAGCTATTTGAAATTTTACTTTTTTAATTATCTTACCTTGCATATGCAATATGAAATTAAACTTTTTTTTTTCAGCACTTACTATGAAAGTGAATGTTATTTTTAACATTTCTTTAGCATTTTGTTATAAGTAACTAGGAAAAAGAGAGCAGTAGTTAATTTAGTTTTCATAATGTCATTTTCAAATAAAGAAGACTCTTTTTATATTATGCATTATATAAATTCTTGTAGTCAAACATTTGAGTTAAACAATTTTCATAAAAGGAGTTCTAAAACTGGTGGTTCAACAAATCAAGGAAGAACTTAATAGATGTACTGAATACATTTAGTTTTAATATGTCAACGTTGAAAGATATTGCAAACCTAAAAAGGAAAAACAAAGAAATAGTAAGAAAATCTACATACCAATACCATTGAAATGATAGCAAAAATAAGCAATAACCTAATAGAATAAAAAAAAAGTTGTATTAGAAATACAAAAAGTTTGGGAAGGTCTTTATAAGCTTTAAATTCTAAGGTATGTTACAACCAAGCTTAGATTTCAAAGGCCTAATCCAAGTTTTGTAAACAAATTTTTACTTGGAAAACCTTTGTATAGAATGTGAATTAGTTGAGAATTGTTAAAATCAAACTAAGTTTGGTAATTAAGAAATTTCATAAGAGAAGAAGATAATAATTGTTAATTAATTCCCTAACAAATTTTTGCATTATGAAATTGTTGACATTCCTAAGGTTTATTCAAATTATTGATTCAGTTGATTAGCTTAGATAATTAATAATGCAACCTATTGTTTAGTAATGCAAGTTAAAAACATCATCTTTCTTTCTTTCTTTTGAGCTCTAAGGCTCTTAAGGAACTCAATAGTCAATGTGAACTAAAGGCCAATTTTGTAGCCTTTAATTATGTTGCAAAGCTCACTCATAGTTGAATAAAGCTATTGTTTCACAACTTTAATTCAATCATGTTAAGCACCTAATTTGTAACTTTGGTTGCTAAAACTACTAAATGCCTTGTATGTTTGTGGCTTTGGGGCTTGTAGCGACTGAAAACGTCGACGGCTAGAAAACATCGAGGGGTCAGCAGCCGTTGACAATCTCAACCCCGAATCCGCAGGAGGGCCGTGCTGGATAAAACGGAAACGAGGTGCCTTGAACGGTTTGGTCGATCAGACAGGGACTTAGTCAGTGTTAATATAACCTTTTGCAACGTGTGATTTGAAAACGAGACTGATAGCGCGAAGTAATGCTTAAATGTAAAAGAGATAGGAAATAGTGTAAAATGCAATAGTAAATAGGAGACAAAGTGAGATGCAGTTAGAAAAATGCACCGCTTCGAAGCTATGACTTCGCTCTGTCAAAATGGATACAGTCGGTTGCACAACGCTGAGAAATGTAGAGATCCTAAGAGTAACCAAGACACGTAGAGCAAGATGGCTGTGTGCTTGAACGGGGGCTCAAGTGTTAACAATGCAAAGTACTACCAAGGTGGTAGAAAAGGGGAGAAAAAAATGCCAACAGAGAGTGCTAACTGTTGACAATGTCAAACAGAAAGCTTACAATGCTCGAGGTTACAATGCTAGCTCTTTTTTTTTGCTTGTCAGCCAACAAAATTGTTAGCTAATCTAATTGCCAAGAGAAAACTCAGACTCGTAGGAGTTGACCAAGCGTTGCTCATTGGGGTATTTATAGGACCAAGGACGCATGAAAGATGCGGTTTGGACGTCACGTGCCCTGGTCTTATGCTAACCTGTCTGTGCTACACGTGCCTGTATGACTGTTGGGTGGGTCTGCCATGCCATAATTACAAGTCTATCACGTTGTAATTGCATTGTCAGAGCAACGGTGCAATTAGGTGAAGTGCATTGATGTAGCGTAATTGCTTGCCACACTTTGCTATGCTTTGTAGTGTAGCATGTTTGGCATAGCGTAGCATCTTGTTACGTTGTGCTATGTTACACAGTGCAGCGTAGCGTAGCTGCCGGCTCTAAGAAAAAAATTTGTGTCGTGTCCTACTGCATGAATTGGAAACCTTTGAAGTGCGTTGGCTGTTTATTGCATATTTGCTACGCTATGCTATGCTACGTAGTGTAGCATAGCATAGCGATTGGCCTTAGTCGCAAAAATGTCATCAATTTGCAAACTTTGCCTCTTGCACCGCGAAACTTGCGAACTAGCTGATCCTACCCTTTAAGTTTCCTTCTATCACTTTCGAAGAATTGCTATGCCTCGCTGCGCCATGTAGGTTAGCGTAGCGTAGCGGTAAACATGGCCTGCTTTTTGCCAAGTTCACTGCTTTCTGGCGGAAGGAGACATTGCTAAAGGACTTGAAGTCGGGTGAGGGGGATTGATCATCTAGCTTTTTCTACGCTGTGCTACGCTACGTAGCATAGCATAGCGTAGCATTGTGCTTCCGCAAACATCTTCTGAAGTTTGCTACGCTACGTAGCATAGTGTAGCAAAACTCCTTAACTCAGAAAACTTGTTGAAGCGTTTTGCATGTTCTAGGCATCGCCAACAAATCCATGCATCGCTCCTTAGTGCGTTGTCGACTAGATGAACTACTCAGGTGGGTAGGCTGGAGAATCCATTTAGCATGTTAACACCTGGGGTAGAAAACTTGCCAAACTGGATAGTCTGAACATCATAGCATCCATCTCCTGAAGAACTGCCGTAGCGTTGCACGAATTGCAAAGACTTGGTGAAGTAAGCATGCCTTCGAATTTTTGGGTGTTTCATTGGCCCCTCTTTGTCGACGTCTAGAGGATGGGCTCGAGAGACATTGACAAAAAATATGAAACACCGCAGAAGACACGATGCTAACGTTGCTGCTCGATGATCCTCAAGACATCACTTGGCTACGCTTGAGAGTGTTGCATTGGTTTTTGCAGGGGCAAAGGGTGAAGCAGGGAGGAAGGAGGTTCAGGAAAAAGGGTAAAGATGAGGCTTAGTAGAGTTCCTCGTTGGAGTGCTCATGAGGGAGTTGTTCGCATTTTCATCTTTTACTCTCGCTAACCTTCCACCTCTTATAGGACAAATTCTTATTTTCCAGGATGAGTTTTGTTACATCTGTGTGGGGTTTTGACCTACCTACAGACACTTCCCATGCGGTGAGTTGTGTTACGTACGTCATGAAATTTGCACTCTAAAGTAGCCAAGCTAGTTGAGGCACTCACTTCGCAATGCCATGGCATTTGCTGCTATGGCAAGATGTGCCTTCGGCCGCACCCTGTAAGCACGACGGAGAGTGAAATAACCACGATGTAAGCGAGGGAAAAATCCTTGCTTGCTACAGATGTTGTTGAAGCTCTTGGAAACCTTTGTTGGTGTATTTTGTCCAAAGTAGGAAGGCCAATGGTAGCCTTGGCAGCGCCGACATGGCGGAACCAACGTCGAAGGGGTCGGGAGTCACTGTGAGTGCGAATGCTCTGGAATCCCTGCCAAAGGAATGCATTCTCAGTTCAGCTATGGGATCAGCTACCACATAGCTAAACGTCGTGCGAGTCGATGCGTTGGTAGGGGGTTGGAGGGTAACAATATTGTGGTTGGGCCACAATACTGCTGGAACTCCAGTGGCGGGGATTGGCCAAGGAAGTGGCGACGATAGGTCCAGAGGGCCAGTGCGATGTCATACGACATCTCCGGAGGATCAGCACGATGCCAAAGGTGGCGACGTTGTGTATGTTCCAGATCGCATTCCCATTACGTCGTGAACTACGTTTTGGAGCTTCAACATCCCACCCCCATGTTGGCACTACGTATGCTCGTTTGATGTGTACTTGGTGCTGGTGCATGCTAGGGACGTGACACGAACCCAGTTTAAAGTCTTGGTAGACCATGTATTGGTTTAGGATCCCAATGGACTGCTGTGCTGGCTTAAGGTCCCAGCAGACCGTACATGCCATTTTAATGTCATAGTGGACGTGTCGCACCAATTTATAATCATAGCGGACTAGCTGTGCTAGTTTCACGTCGTAGCGGATGGTCACTGCTAGTTTAATGTCATTGCTTGTTGCCGCTAGTTTAACATCATAGTGGACGTTGGCTATTGCTGCCAATTTAACGTTGTAGCGGACGTTGGTTTTTGCCTCCAGTTTAACGTCATAGCGAACGTTGCTTATTGCCGTCATGCTTTAGATGTAGTATGGCTTGAGGTACGAGTGATTCATCGGGTTGGTGAACTCATTACCGTCCATGTCTGCCAGCTTGAAGGCTCCATTCCTGAAGGCTTTAGTGACCATGTAAGGGCCTTCCCAGTTGGCTAAGAATTTGCTCACATGCTTGCGGGAAACCTTGAGGACGAGGTCTCCTTTCTGTACTGGCCATTGATGCGGGTCTACACGGTGCTTTTTCTATTGCTTTCTTTGGTAGTGCTCTATGCGGCTCAGCGTTCATGCGTGCTCCTCCTCTCTTGAGTTGAGATCGATGATCCGCAACTCGTTGTTCTGGACTTCACTCATGACTTCCGAGAGGATCATTCGGAGTGATGGTACCTGCAACTCAAGAGGCAACACAGCTTCAGATCCATAAACAAGGCTGTAAGGAGTCTTACTTGTGATGGTTCTGCATGTCATCCTATAGGCCCATAGAACGTAAAGGATTTGCTTGTGCCACTGCCTCTTGCTGTTGTTAAGCATCCGCTTCAGCAAGTTGATGATGGACTTATTTGTAGCCTTCGCCTGTTCGTTCGCCTAAGGGTAATAGGAGGAGGAGAATGATTGCTTGATGCCTAGATTGTTGCAGAAGGTTCGGGTTTCCGTAGTACTGAATTGTGGCCCATTGTCGGTTACAATAGTCATTGGAAGCCAAAATCTTGTCACGATGTTGTCCAAGATGAAGTGGTAGATTTGTTGAGGCGTCGTCTTCCTCAGGGGGATAGCTTCTACCCACTTAGTAAAATACTCAGTGGCGGTGATAATGAAGCTATGCCCTGTGGAGGACTTAGGCGTGATAGGTCCTATGAGGTCTAGTTGTCATTGTTGGAAAGGCCACGTGATTTGCGTTGGGTGCAGGTCCGCAGGTGAGACGTGTATGAGATTTACGTGTCTCTGGCACGTGTCACATGTCTTGACTTTTGACAGATAGTCACGCTCCATATGGGGCCAATAGTACCCTAAGCATCTGATTTTCATAGCCATAGCTCTAGGTGCTATGTGTCCACCACATAGTCCCTCATGCACTTCATTAACTACCTTCTGCACCTGCTTCCCACCCACGCATGCTAGCAATATCCCGTCGTAAGAACATTGGCATAAGGCATCATTCCCCATGAGCGTATATTGTCGGGCACGCTTGCAGATTACGTCTCTCTGAGCATATGGAAATCCACTTGGGGGTTCACTGTGTTGTAGGTAGGCCTTAATGTTAGCGTACCACTCCTGGGTATCCGCAGCACTAATGGATGCCACGTGTCCCACCTGAGTGATAGGTTCAGTACATTCGATAATTGAAGTTAGTAGATTTGCAAATGAGTGTGGTGGAATATTTAATGCAAGGGTGGTTAAGGCGTTTTCCACAATGTTTTCATTGCGTGGCACTTGTTGCACATATGTGGTTGCAAATTGCTTAGGCAGGCTTTTTGCTAGGTCGCAGTAGGGTTGCAGGTGCATAGCTTTACAGGCATAGACCTCGGTGATTTAATTTATGACTAGTTTTGAATCACCGTGGATTGCCAGGTGTTGTATGCGTAATGTTAGGGTAGCTGAGAGGCCTCTGAGTAGCCCCTTGTACTCTGCCACATTGTTGGTGCAAGGGAATGCAAAACGATAAGCAAACGGGTGCATTTCCCTAGAGGAGAACGTAATGATGGCAACTGCACTACCTCCTCGCATGGTTGAAGTGCTGTCGAAGTGTAAAGTGGCTTCCAAGTGCGATGGGATGATGTTGATAGTGCCAACATGCTCGTCTAGGAATTTGGGATCTATGGTTACGCGGTCGTCGACGGGTGAGGCTGTAAGTTGTGTTGCTATGGCTTGACCCTTAGTCAACGACTGGCTTACATAGTGTAGGTCGAACTCCATGGTTATTACCTTCCATCGGGCTATCTAGCTACTTTCATACAAGTTGTTAGTGATAACTTGGAGTATGTTGCTTTTGCAAATGATGTTAATTATACTGCAAAACAGGTAGTGCCTCCACTTTTCTAACATAAACACTAAGGCAAGGTAATTTCTCTCCACTTCGTTGTATTTCACCTCATGCGTTATTAATGCATGACTCAGATAATACACTGGTATCTCAGATCCGTCGTCTTTTTTCTGACATAGCAGCGCTGCGATAGACGTGTCGAGGTGGTAAGGTAGATGAAGAAAGGCTTACTCCTTTGTGGTAGATGCACAGTTGGGAGATGCAAAAGCTCTTTCTTCAAGTCATCGAAGGCTTGTGGACACTAGGTTGTCCACTTAAAGTTAACCCCTTTCTTTAGCAGATGTTGCATTGGGTGTAACTTGTCAGTCAACTTCGCTATAAACCTTCGGATGAACTGTACCCTACCTTGCAAACCACGCAACTCCTTAAGGATTGTAGGAGGTGCTAAGTTGATGATGGCCTTGACTTTGTTAGGGTCCACCCGTATTCTGGCCTTTGATACCACGAATGCTAACATGCATCTAGTTTTTACCCCAAAAGCACACTTCTTAGGATTAAGACATAGATTATGCACTTGACAACACTTGAGGACTACCCCTAGATCATGTGGGTGATCACTTGCCTCCTTAGACTTGACTGCTATATCATCCATGTAGTCTTTTAACGATTCTAGGATGTAATCGCTGAAGATGTAAGTTATGGCTCATTGGCAGGTTGCCCCGGTGTTCTTGAGCCCAAAAGGCATCATGGTATAACAAAAGGTCCCCCATGGGGTCATGAAGGTTATTGTTAGCTACTGCTCTGGGTTGATGCGAATTTGGTTGTAGCCGAAGAAATCATCCATGAAGGATAACGGAGCATGACCAGCCATAGTGTCGATGAGTTGATTGATGCTTGGAAGTGGAAAATTTTCCTTGATCGTTGCTTTGTTCAGATCCCAGAAGTCTATATAGATTCGTATTCCTCCCATTTTCTTAGAAACCACAACGATGTTGGACAACCATTCTAAGTAATCAACTGCGTAGATGAAACCAGCTTGGTATAGCTTCGTGATTTCATCCCTTACGGCTAATGAAATTTCTAGTTTGATCTTACGGGCCTTCTGCTTGACTACCTTCATGCACGGGTCTAGGACGATGTTGTGCTGTATTAGCCTCAGATCCAAACCTGGCATGTCATTGTATGACCATGCAAAGACTTTGATGTTGTCTTGTAGAATCTTGGCTACGTTTTTGTGCATCTATGTGTCTAGGAGGAAGCTAAGTTTTGATGTTTCTATTTCCCCCTTGGACGTGATCACAAGTGTCTTGACGAGAGGGTCCTCAGTTACATCCTCGGCCATCAAATCTAGAGTTCAGACCAGATGCTCATGCTAGTCTGGAGATGTTTCTAAGGACACTATATTGCTAGCTGTGGTCGACCCCCAGTCGATCAGGTCGGGGTTCAATTGTCTTGCGAGATTTCCATGTGGACTTGCTAAAGCTAAAGATGTGGAGAGATCACGATGGACTTCCATTTTTTGCTTAACCTGTCAAGATGAGATGATAGTCTGGTTAAGAGGCACCTGTTGGTAGTAATCGTGCATAACGAAAACTTACAAAGTAATGACGAGATGTAACTAGCGAAGTATGATGTAAAGATTAAAATTTTGCCAGTTTAAAGTCATGGAAAACTGCTATGGCATGAAGATGCAGAGCTACTAAAATAGGAAATGTGAAACTGTCGATGCGAGAACGTGGAACTGCTAAGAAATGCAAAACTACCGATGCAAAAACGTGAAACTGCTAGTTTAGCGTATGATAGATCGAAACTGCTAGTTTAAGGTCTTTTCGGACTGCGAAAGTCACAACTATTCTGGGATTGCTAGTTTAAGGTATTTTTGGATTGGTAATGAGAGCTGTATATATTTTTTTTATTTTTTGGGAAAGCATGCAGTTAGCTTGGAGCATGTCAAAGTTTTAATGCCAACAGTGCTACGATGTCGTGGTGAGCATGCTACGCTATACGGTGCACTTCACATTAAATGGAGAGAGAGAGCGGAAAGTTCCCCTTTTTCACCATTACAGCCATAAATAGAGATTAAACCTTGGTAAGCTTGTCATTCTCATCGTAAGAGTGCAAAGACCATATTCGGAGCACAAAGCGATTTCGGAGCATAGAGCGATCATGCTAATAGTGAGCAAGACGGTTTCCTATATAGCGACGAGGGAAAGTCTGCAAGTAGGATGATGGCTCCAAAGAAGGAACGTACTTACCTAGCACTTGCAAAGGTTGAGAAGGTGAAGGAAGCCCTAGGGTGCGTGACACAAGTGCACGTCGCGACGTGGGAGGACACACCGTTAACCCGGTAGGCTACTATGCTTCCTTTATTTTTTCGCGATTCTATTATCATTTTTTTGCTTTTGTTGTCTTTTGCTTTCATTTGTATGCTAGTCTTAGTCATTTGTGTTTTTTTTCATCATGTTGTTTTGGCCTTTGCATCACCGCTGTTGCTGTTTTGGCTATGACGGGTGCATAAATGCTATGCCATTGTTGCATGCAAGGTCACTTAAACTGCCACCGCCACGGTTGTCATAATCGCGGGGGTTTGGACAGTTTAAATTACTTGGATTTCGAATGGCATGGCGTAGGACCTTCAGGAGGGTTTGGCCATGTGTGATGTGATAGTGCAACACGTATTTTGTTAGGGCATATTGTTAATCATCATGTTAGGACCAATTGCTCTATTACTACATTAGGCCCACAAGTGCACGTCGCGACGTGGGAGTTCTTGCTACGCTATGTGCGGGAAGAGGGTTATGCTACACTATATGCATGAACTTCTAGGTATTGCTATGTTGTGTATGTATTGCACTTAGACATGATGCTAACGCTTGCTAGTGGTATTTTGCAGGATGGGGCTAAGGCCAATTCTGATTATCTTAGAAATTGCAGGGGTCCTGTGTCATGTAAGCAAGCTCATGGCCAATGCCCCTCCTCCCTAGATACGTATGGGAGAGCGAGGGGTTTGGTTTAGGAAAGGAGCACAGGAGTTCCTACAATATATCCTCCAATACTTTAGTGTGATTGTATGGTCATACCTAGAGGAGGAAGAGGCAACTGTCATAACCGAAGCCATATTTCTTGGGGCAAGTCGAGGCATCCTGAGGTTTCTGACGGATGGGGTAGTCATGAGCAGGCAGGGAGAAGGATCTAGTTAATGCCCAATAGGGTTAAGGCGTTTGGCCTGGATCTGGGATATGCCTGAATACAACTACTACCATTCTTACAACACATTATTTTTTGCGCGTTATATGGCAACATGCTTTCAAAACCCACCAGGAACTATTTACTATGCTGGCGGGTGAGTTTTGCAGCCTTGTTCCACTGTGTTGTGTGACGCTGGCCATATTGGCCAAATGCTAATAGTATGGTTTTGTTACCAGGTTCTATATCAACAAAGAAGGGCCTCACAACTGACCGGGTCTATTGACTACAACACGTATAGCCCTGCAGGAGTTCTCTTCTGCTAAGAACTTGCGGGCGGGTGTGATTGGTCAATGCAGGGGTGAATACCACACCTACCCACACCTATACCCCATTCCCTATGATCAGTGCAAGGGGTCTGGTCGGCTGGATGAGGGGTGGGCACAACCCTTTAAACCAATCATCGTTGAACAAGTTCTAGTTAGTCTTCTGTCGTTCCCATTGCTGTACCGACTTGGTAGGTTGAACAGTAAGTGTTACATGCTCAAGTGTCTTTGCAATATTTGGATTTTCTACATTTTTATGCTAAAAATTTCTTGTGAAAACTGTTATAGGGGCGAAGAATCCTTGGGAGGTGACGGTGGTAACTGCAGAGACATAGGAGGCAAACATCTACTTCAAGTATGAAGAAGTAGATATGAGCCAACATTGGATAAACGGTGCGGCTTCAGACTCCTTGGTCTAGAATATTCAAAAGGCTGGGCTTATGGATCTATTCCTAGCCCCGAATCCGAGCGTTCTTGCTACCAAGATGCTCTCCCTGATTAGCTCCTTTTCTAACAAGACGAGCCTCTTCCGCATGCACATACAGGACGTACGGGTGATCATTGAAATCAATGACCAGTTGTTCGTGGACCTCTTTGATGTCCCTGCCGTTGGCATAGGTTCAAAGGACAAGAAGGAGTTAACCCTTCAGAAGAAGGGCATTTAGGAGTGGTTAGGGATTGCTAAGGAGCCAAAGGGGCTCCCCATGGAGAAGCTTAAAGAAGGACTCACTAGGGATATTTACCCTATCTTTTGTGCTTGTGCATTTCCCCAGCTACTTTCCCAAGGGAAGGTTCTGGGGATTGAGTAGGCCTGGATAATGCATGAGGTCATGAAAGAGGGGGCCTATTACAACTGGGTTAGGTTTCTATGTAAAGGTTTGCAGATTGAAATCTTGGGGCTCCATAAGAAATTGGAGTCCCGTTTCATTATACATTATGCCTTTTACATAGCCTGTCTGAAGCACTTCGTGGAGTTTTTGGTGGTTCACGAGAATGGAGCTTAGGTCATGCAGAATAGATTTCCAAACCGTGGATTCGCCAGATCCTCTGGACCACCCGAGCCTAAGATCTCCCAGAAATAATTGGGGAGTCGTTCTCTATGATGACTAAGGATCAAGAGGCCTACAACTTTTGTGGCCAAGATAGCGTAGGAGAGGCGTCATCTGCTGTAGCCGGTAGCGTGTCACAAGGGGAGCGTCTCATAGCCGAGACTGTGGCCAAAAAGTTGCAGCGGAAGAGGCCTCCTTGAGCTAAGAAAACCCTTCGCATGGAAGAAGAGGAGGGGCAGCGGCTGTAGCTTAAACTATAGAGGAGGCAACCCCCATTGGTATACACTTTTGTTTGATGCCTATCTTGTTGATGTGTACTACACTATGCTGCGTTGGGTGGCGTAATGTAGTGTAGCACCTGCTTTACGCTAACTTGTTTTGGGCTAATGCAAATATGTTTCTTGATTGGCAGAAGAAGAAGAAGAAGAAGAGGAAGGCGATGAAGAGGTGTCAGCTCATAAGACGGGGGCGATGAATAAAGACATAGAGGCCCCAGTCTTGGAGAGAAGGGTCCCGGTCAAGAAGGAAAGAACTCCTGTAGCTAAGGCAGGGGCTCTCGTTATCAGGCAGAATCCTCCTACTAACAAGGAGGGAAATTTTGGAGATGAAGAAGAGTTTTCTTTGAATAAAAAAGATGCTGGTCTCTCAAAAGGAAAGGCACCAGCGCATGAAGAAGAGGCCTGTACAGACTTGGTAGGGACTTTCGCCAAGGCTGTCACCATCATCTTGCATCAGCAAGAAGGGAGACCGCAATCAGACGCTGGTGAGTTCAGCAATGTGTGTGCCTTATCATAGCCCATTTCAGCCATTGCCAATATGTTTAGTTATGTAACAGGCACCACTATTGATGCTGCGGGACCCCCTTTGACTCATGTGAAACCATGGGCCAATATCCCCGATAAGTTTACGTTCATGCAGGGAATTGTCGATGACATGATCAACCGTCTTCAGTAGGTGGACCTTGACATGGGTAAGTAGTAGTGTTAGGTGCTCTCATGTTGCTATGCTAGAATTTCTTGAGCTTGCTAATCTTGCTATGCTAACGTGATTGCTACACCCTTTGTGTCATGGTAGCCTCTCAGCTCAAATGGGACCCAGAACGACCTTTGAAAGTTAGTGTCTACATTCCTACCTGAAGTGGCCGAGGTGTCTCGTTGCGCATATGATTAGGCTTGCAAATGTGCTTTGCACTCGACATGCTCCTTGTGGGAGTATAAGTGTGTCAATGAGGACCTGTGGAAGCAGGTCCAAAAGGCTGAGTAAAAGGAGGCTGACTTGAGCGCCGAGGTGGAGGATCTCAAATCGAGGAATGAATTCCTCATAGCCCATGACACTAATAATGAGGATTGGTGCACGGTTGTGATAGACTATGCCAGAGTTTGAACTGTCGCATGTTAGAATGTAGAAGCCACCTTTGAAATAATAGAACAGTGGATGCAAATGGACTTGTTGGCCCAGAAGTGTCAGGATTTAAAAGATTTTAGCGCCAAGGTTTACGAATGGGGGCAGTCCCAGAAAAACCACAAACACATGTATAAACTGGAAAATGCCACCCATCGTAAACTGTACACGGACGCTGCTGTGGAGGCGTTTACGTATAAAGCATTTGTAAATGCCATTGACGCTTCTGAGACATATGTCAAGTTCAAAGAGCAGGTAAAGGTTACAGAATCTCCTAATTGGAAAGTGGACCTTCCCACAGGAGAGATCGCAACCATCTCCTTTTCTCTGGGATCACCAAGGTGGATAATCGTCGAAAGGATGAGAGCAGCTGCAGACGCTGAACCAAGCAACAGGTGTTGGATGGACATTACGGCAGAGGAGGTTGGCGTCGCCTCAGGCTTGGTGTAGACTGGATACCCTTCAAGACGGACATAGGCCCTTCTCAGGTTAGTCACTTTCTACTGTATTAATGGTTATGCTCTGTTGTAGCTTGCATGCATTGCTTTAGTCGACCACTTCATTCCTACGATGTAGGCTCCAGATGAGGGTGCAGGGCCCATAGAGGGAAAGAATGAAGAATCGGCAGAGGACAACATAGAGAAAGGCAATGCAAAAGGAAATGATGTAGAAATGAATGTCGAAGATGATGCAAACAGGGACAACCTGTGCAGCATGGGATGTTTTCTAAAATTTTGAATTTCTGTAAAATTTTTGCAAACATTTTCCAAAAGATAAAAGTTTTGAATAAAGAAGAAAATTTTGGAAAAGAAATTGATTCTGCATTAACTTATGCATTGTATATGTGCTATTTTTTGCATAAAATTTTCATGTGCTAGTTTTAGGCCATTCTAGACCGCTGTTAGTTTTAGGCCATTTCGGGCCGCTACTAGTTTTAGGCCATTTCAGGCCTTTGAGGGACATTGCTATTTTTAGGCCATTTCAGGCCATAGCTAGTTTTAGGCCGTTTCAGGCCATTGCTAGTTTTAGGCTATTTCGGGCCATAGCGTAGCATGCCCAAGAGATGATACGTTAACAAATTTAACAAAGGCTAACTAGTAACATATGTAGACAAATGGATTATAAATCATGAAGGGTGGTAATGTGCAAAGAATGGAAACTGGGCAGGGAGCAGTCGGGTTGCTATGCTATGCATAGCTGCTTCTTAACCCATCATGGATTGAGTGGAATGTAAGGCCGAGGCACTTCGCTAGGGTCTTTGTTTGCATCATTATCCCCTGCTTGGAAGGACAACTCAACCCATGTGCTTTCATCTTGGAGACTGACTTGCTAAGATGATTCTCCTACTAGATGGTTAACGTGTGTGTAACAAGGCACTTCATCCTCAGAGGTTACGACCTCTAAGCCTTGCTCCATGTCTATGTTGTTGATTGCTTGCGCTACTACCTCATCACCATGGATCACCACCTCCTTGCCTGTGTATGGTAGGTGAATTTCCTGGTGTATAGGTGAGGAGACAGCCCTAAGTTGTGCTAACCATGATCTCCCCAAGATTAGGTTAAACCCGAGCATTTCCTCGACCATGATGAATGTTGCATTTGTGGGAAACTGGTCCCCTGCTACGAAGTCTATGTGGACTATGCCTTTCACTAGGACATGTGCCCCATTAAATGACCTCAAGCATGACATCATGGTGGGTTTGATCTAGTCGACCAAGCCCAACTTGTCCACAATAGGAAAGGGGATGACGTTCGTGGCAGCTCCATCATCAACGTGCACCCTTCGGATCCGATATTGGCTGACCCAAATTGTGATGAATAGAGGTGCCATAGTCACCTGACCTCTCTCGAGATCTTCCCTAATGGAGTCATTGTTGAAAGTCAGTTGAGATGGTTTTGGTTCTGTAGGCGTAGAGGGAAGCATGACTAAGTGGATCGCTTCCTCTACTGTTGGCATGTCTTCATTGACTGGAATCGCTGTCAACATGCGGATCAGAGCCTCACAGTGTGGGATGGACACCATGATTAGGTCGTACAAGCTCAATGTAGTGTTTTTCTATTTTAGAGCTTGCTTGGCCTGAGTGAGGGCATCCAAAAGGTCTTTGTCACCCCCCTTTTTAATGCTTTCCTCTTCTTCGATTCGTCCCAGAAGACAAATTTCCCAAGGAGGGGTGACTTCAGGTCTGAGTTCAGACCCTTTTTGGTAGGGCAGCGTGGACTATGCAGTTATAGCAACGTTTTTCTTTGGTGATGAGGGCGTAGATGTACGGGGTGAAGACGTAGGCTTGGAAATACTAGGAATGGTACTTCCTCTCAACATCTCACCTGTGAAACACACTTCTCATTTTTTAGGATGAGAAGGTTGTTCGACTGTCTTGTGTGGGGTGGGGGCTATTGAAGGAGTCGGCCCCTTGATGATGAAAGGAGCTAACGGTGTTAGTGGGCAAAGTTGCGTGGATTCAGTAACAGGTGACGCAGAGATGGATGCCCACGGAGTGACTCTCAGAACAGATGATTGTTGTGAGCTTCGGCCAGTCGCTGGTGGTGTTGGTGCACTACATTGAGGCACTCAGACCACGAATGGCTATTAGGGTGGCCTAGGATCACTGTCAATACCAATGGCATTGATCACATAATCGACATTTTTGGCGTTGAGGGGGTCTGTGTAGACATGCATATATTGGTTTTCAGGGTGTACTGGGTTGCTTTCGTCCAACACTAGTTTTCCCTGATCGATCAACCTCTGGATGTCATACTGCAACGTCAAATAATAATTTGTGTTGTGACCACACTGTTGGTGATAGTCAGAAAACTTGTCCAGCCTGAAACCCTTAGGAACTGGGGGCTCATTAGGTAGGGCCAAAGAAGGGTTCCTAATGAGCTAGCAGTAGCGTTGATGTTTCCTGATTCCTTCTTTCGACATCTCCTTGTGTTCGATATTCCCCACCACTAGTAGCTGCTTCAGAAGTTCTGAAGGCTTGAGAGGTAGTGGGGTGTACTTTGAGTGATCTTTATGCTCAAAGTTTGATTTGGGTTGTGTAGATGTCTCAGGTGCAAGTATAGCAGGTTATGGTGAGTGGCCCTGTTTGGGAACGGGGTTAGCTACGGGTACGGCCAATTTCTTGTTATTCTTGTTACTATTGTTACTAGGTTTGGGGTTGACCTCGGTCGCCACAACGGCCACTATGGTTGTTGGGGCCTTACCCTTGTCCTTCTTTGTAAAGGTGTTTTTGTAGGTAATGTAGGCTGGGTCTTTGCTTGCCTCGACCGCGTCCTGTATACTCATGGTTTGAGCGAAGGCTTGACTAAGAGTGCGAGGGGAGAGGTAGTACAGTTTAGACTTGATAAAGTCATTCACTGCATCCTTAAAGATGGCCATCAAGTGGGCCTCTGTGATGGGCTCGCAGATTTCGTTAAGGGTTACGCTCCAACGCTGGATGAACTTTTGGACTGGTTCTAGAGGATCCTACTTCACACTCATCAACTAGTCCAACGTGGTTTCTGGCTTCAAGTTGTATTTGAAGCACATCATGAACTGGGTCAGAAGCTCTTCCAAAGTTAAAATAGATGAGCATGGTAATGCGCGGATCTATGGCTTTCCCGGTTAGGGACATAGCAAAGACATGAATAATCATGTGCGGCCATTGTTGTAGCAAAAGGGATTTAGACCTAAAGGTGACAAGATGTGCATTGGGATCTCCCTACCCATTGTACTTCGTGAAGTGGGGGAGGGAAATCCTTGAGGGTAACATCAGAGCAGGGATTGTAGGGCTGATAGGGTCATCTTGGTAAAAGTCCATGACTTGTACCGTGTCAGACCCAATAGCTTTGAGGTGTCTTATTTCCTCGGTGAGGGTTTGGATGAGCTGGAACGCTTGGTTCAAACCCTGTGACGTTGTGGATGGTTGGGGAACTACCGAGGTAGATCCCATCTATAGAATGGTAGGGGTGGGGGCATGATCCATTGATGGTACCATTGGGATAGCCCCCACGAATGCTGCTACTTGCGCTGTCCACCACCTGGTAGGTGGTGCTATTGGGGCAGCAACTGTTGGTTGGGCTGCCAGATAGACCGCTTGTGTCATCGATGACATAGACCATAGCCCCGTGTTGGGTTGTACCATTTGCGGGGGTTGGTAGGTCTGAGGGGGAACATAATGAGACATCGGCAATGGTTGTGGAATAGCTGAAGAAGTGAATGGGGTCCACCATGTGGACAGGCCCAGGCCCGCCACGGTGGGTGGAATAGACGTGAAAGTAGGAATGGAAATGGAAGTTGCCTACGACTGTGAAGTAGGTACAACATGAACATGTGACAAGGTAGCTGTGATTGGTGTGTGATGTGCTACAGGAACGGGCTGATGAACAGTTTTCGAAGGCATAGTTGCTGCAAATGAAATGGGCAAAATCGACAAAGGAGGATGTTGATATGCCAAAGGGTTGACATGGCTACCCATTGCGGTTGTGATTGTAGGCTACGCGAGCGTAGGCGTGATCACAAAGGGAGAGGTGGTAGACAATGGATTGGCCTAGAAGGACTGGGTAGGAGGGATAGGAATAGGGTTGGTTTAACCTCCCTCGTCGGATTGGGAATCGAGTTCCTCCTGTCCATCTTGGAAGGCCTCATACTGGTTAGACACTGTGTCCTGTTGCTTCCTAAGCCTAGCCAACTGGATTAGTTGGTCTAGAAGCCTTTGATTTATCTGTGTCAAAGGTATGGAATTGCTGAGAGTGGGAACATGTGGAAAGGGCACCAAAGGCCCTCCTTCTAGTGCCAGAAAACTATAGCGACCAAAAACGTTGGTGGCTAGAAAACACCGAGGGGTCGGCAGCCGTTGACAGTTTGAACCCCAAATTTACAGGAGGGCCATGCTGGATAAAACCGAAACAGGGCACCTTGAATGGTCTGGTCGATCAGACAGGGACTTAGTCGGTGTTAATATAACCTTTTGCAATGTGTGATTTGAAAACGAGACTGATAGCGCTAAGTAATGCTTAAATGTAAAAGAGATAGGAAACAGTGTAAAATGCAATAGTAAATAGGAGACAAAGTGAAATGCAGTTAGAAAAATGCACCGCTTCGAAGCTACGACTTCACTCTGTCAAAATGAATATAGTTGGTTGCACAACGTTGAGAAATGCAGAGATCCCGAGAGTAACCAAGACGTGTAGAGCAAGACGGCTATGTGCTTGAACGCGGGCTGAGGCGTTAACAATTCAAACTACTACCAAGGTGGTAGAAAAGGGGAGAAAAAAATACCAACAGAGAGTGCTAACTGTTTACAATGTCAAACAGAAAGCTTACAATGCTCGAGGTTATATTGCTAGCTCTTTTTTTTTGCTTGTCAGCCAACAAAATTGTTAGTCGATCCAATTGCCAAGAGAAAACTCAAACCCCTGGGAGCTAACCGAGCATTGCTCATTGGGTATTTATAGGACCAAGGGTGTGTGAAAGATGCAATTTGGACACCACGTGCCCTAGGCTTATGCTGACCTGTCTGTGCGGCATGTGCCTACATGATCATTGGGTGGGTCTTCCATGCCGTAATTACAAGTTTGCCACATTGTCATTGTGTTGTCAGAGAAGCGATGTAATTAGGTGAAGTGCATTGATGTAGCGTAATTGCTTGCCACGCCTTGCTATGCTTTGTAGCGTAGCATGTTTGGCATAGCATAGCATCTTGTTACGCTGTGCTATGTTACATAGCATAGCATAGCGTAGCTGCCAGCTCGAAGCAAAAAATTTGCGTTGTGTCCTACTGCATGCATTGGAAACATTTGAAGTGCATTGGTTGTTTATTGCATATTTTCTATGCTATGCTATGCTACGTAGCGTAGCATAGCGTAGAGACTAGCCTTAGTCACAAAAACGTCATCAATCTGCAAACTTTGCCTCTTGCACAGTGAAACTTGTGAACTATCTTATCCCACCCTGTGAGTTTCCTTTAATCACTTTCACAGAATTGCTACGCCTCATTGCACCATGTAGCTTTGCATAGCGTAGTGGCAAACATGACTTGCTTTTTGCCAAGTTAGCCGCTTTTTGGCAGAAGGAGACATTGCCGAAGGACTTGAAGTCGGGTGAGGGGGATTGATCGTCTAGCTTTTGCTACGCTGTGCTACACTACGTAGCATAGCATAGTGTAGCACTGCACTTCCGCAAACGTGTTCTAAAGTTTGCTACACTACGTAGCGTGGCGTAGCAAAGCTCCGTAACTCAGAAAACTTGCTGAAGCGTTTTGCGTATTCTAGGCATCCCCAAAAATTCCACGCACCGCTCCTTAGTGTGTTGTTGGCTAGATGAACTACTCAGGTGGGAAGGTTGGAGTATCCATTTAGCCTGTTGACACTTGGGGTAGAAAACTTGCTGAACTAGATAGTATGAACATCAGAGCGTCTATCTCTTGAAGAATTGCTGTAGCGCTGTGCGAATTGCAAAGACTTGGTGAAGCAAGCATGCCTTTGAATTTTTGGGATGTTTCAGGGCCATGGCATGACTAATATTAAAGTCATTAAATAGCCATGACCTATGCTATTTGTCACATGCATTATTTTTGGTTATGACATAGCTCAAAATTTTAGTCGACATGGGAATTAAGTAAAGGTTTGTAGTTTTTTGCATACAATGATAGCTAGTTGGTTTGTAGTTTGAAACCAAGTGAAATGGCCACAATTAGCCATGCCTACAAACAACCACATGTAAACCAACCCTCCATGGGTGAATGGTCCCAATGAACTACATTTTCATAGTTTATGGATCTTCATATCTTCAATGCAACTAAATGAATTAGTTCAAAATACCATTACAATAATGTTCTAGATAGAGACACAACAATTTGATTGCAAGGTATCAAAAGATGTGAAGGAGAGCTTCAATAATTTTCAACTATGAACATATCATACAAATTTTNAGGAGAGCTTCAATAATTTTCAACTATGAACATATCATACAAATTTCTTTGAAGATAATTGATTAGTTTGTGAGAAATCAAATGTGGAATCTATTTTATCCAAATATATTATATTTATGGCAAGGTGTTTTTGTTATTCAAGCTAGCCCCATTTGTGAAAGAAGATTCTTAAAGATGAAGTACATTAAAAATGATGAAATATCTAGATTTAATAATTTAATATTTGTATCTTTGGGGGTTCCTCCCTATACTAAGGAAAGAAATCTTTCTTAAGCTTTTCAACATGAAAAGAGACATAGGAAAATCCTTTTCTTTTAGCTTAAGCTAATATGTTAATATTATTATGATATTATATAATTATTTTCATGTTTTATTATATTTTGCTTAGTTTTTCTTAAAATTTATTTTATAATATTTTTTCTATTTTTTAAAATTTTAATCTTATAGTAGATTTTAATATTTAAGTATATTTACTTAAAAATTTAAAAATTGATCAATCCATAACAAAATAAAAAATTGTAAAAAAGATATGTTTTTAACACATTGTTAAAAACATGATTAAATGAAAAAAAATCCTCCATCCAAGAAGATTTACAAATTCATCATGATGGTAATAAACTAATGTGTACATAATTTCATTTTCTTATAATGTACTAATTCCCAAAATTGGGGAAAATGAAGGAGATTATGCAAAAGTTGATTGCTTTGTGAAATGACTTGTAACAAGTCCAACTAAACAAATGAATGTGCATTTGTAATTAGGTGGATGAAACATGCTTTATGAACATGACTCTAGATGTTTCTTACTGCATGGTTTTAAAGAGATGAGGACTCTGGCTTAATGGAAGATAGCATTATCCATCGAGGTACCATGCAGACATGAAAAAGATGGTTTAATCACCTCTTTAATGTATGGTAAAGCTAGCCCATCCATTAGGTGTCTTTTAAACTTAAGCTACATCAAGGAAGAAGAAAGGTTCTTTACCATTCTACATTATCATCATCATTGATAAAATCAAGATGTTAAATATTCTGATTGAGTGATAATTGTTTGAGATAAAATCATATAAGACTTTAGATAGATAGATTAATGGTTAAAAAAATGTGTTAACCCAAGAATCATGTTCCTTGCTATCATTCAAATGATCTTAAAGTCATGAACTTGCATTTTTGATGGCAAAGTTTTTAAATTCAATTTTCAAATCCATCATATATTTCTGCATGTTTTCCTTTATCCATAAGCGCGTATCGACAAGCTCCTCCTTTTTATATTCATCTAGTCCAAATAACAATAATATTGATAATTACAAATCATAAGAAGACAACATCAAATGACAAAATAAAGCATCCTATAACTTAATAAAACATCAATCTTACCCATGGTAATCCAAGCTGTATAAGGCACCCTAAGGCTATTTTGTGTCAAGTAACATGCATCATTCCAAGTGTATGGTAACTGCCTTATTTTGTACCTCCAAAGCCAACAACATCTCCATGCAACCAACAGAATCGCAAAACCACCAAAATGTTTGTAAGAGAATCATTAAACAACAGAGACCTAAAACATTTTATGAACAAATAACAAATGGTATAATCTATCTAAAAAGGATTATCCAAAAATGGAAGTAAATTGCGAAATAATTACCAAAGTTAATGATTGTATGAAAGTTCTACAAATAGATTTAACAGATCTATGACACAAAAATGCTTAAAAGAGCAAGTTGCAATCATGTTTGGAACTAAATATGTAGGAAGACACCACAAACCTTCCATGATGACAAAGAAACACCTTAACACGTTAGCTAACTAAGAATCTCAAAAGCCATCCTTGATTAGTATAGTAGCACAGTATGTATTTACGCAAAATATTGCTCCTTATAGTATGCAAGGTGCTATAGTTGACCTAATGGTATATGGATGTAGATTGTGGCAATAACAAATGCAAATAGAATTATTAGGATGCAGAAAAGGAAAATCTAACTCTTCTGTTTAACATTTAAAAGTCTTTCATGATATGTAGTAGGATTAAATGACATAAATGGCAAGCACATTTAGTGCATTTCAAAGTTGTGAGTCTTGAAATTAGTTGAACAAGTAAAATTCTTTCACATTTTAATAGTTAATTCATGGTAGTCCACTCCATAGTGTCCTTGTAACCCAAAAGGTATAGGTATAATAATGTCTCCAACATAGCTTGAACATGTAGCTCATCAGTTGATGAAACAAATTACCAGTTCAAAAAGATAATTATTTTGTTTTAATGGTAGTCATTATTTTCTACAATTTTCATAATTTTAACAAATTTCCCTACATTTTTCTAATCAAATCTCTCCCTGATTACAATACGGATCCAAATTTCCCCACACTTGTTCCATCGAATCTCTCTCTGATTTCAACTATTCAAGACTGGTAGAAAAAATTTTTCATGTCATGCTTGATTTTTGTGAAGAAGCAGTAAATCCAACATTAATGAATTTATTTCACAAAGATTTATTTATTACATTTAGAAGGAAAATGCAAGAAATAGAGCAAGCATAAATGTTTGAATTGATGCGTATCTTTCCAAGCATATATGGAAAAAACAGCATTCGAGTACCAATGAGGGTGCAAACTGATGCTTTTCAACTCCTTCAATTTGCAAGTCAAGCTATTTACTTAGCTCATCATCAATATCTACCCTGCATTGCATTTTGTTAAAGGAAGATAAACACTAGGATAGTACAAACTAAATTCTAAATAATGACATAAACAATTACAATAGAAAACTAGAGTCATAACATGAAAGATGGAAAAGAAACCAAGAAATAGAGGATGCCAAGGCAAGAGCGGTTGGTGGCATCCTGGAGGGCAATGGTGGACAGGGAAATGCAGTAGACACCTAGATAGATTGAGGCATAGAAATGCTTGTGCAACTGAGTCACTAGACAACTTAGACAATCTCATAAATAATTAAGTCTTGCTATCCACCAAATTGGTCACCCAGGTATATGGAGAATTGATCACACTAGAAAATCCCAGAATGACTTAAGTCTCACTTAATAAATGTTTGCATATGTGTCTACATGTTGCTAGGTTCATATCTTCACATGAAGATAATCTTGGAGGGCCAATTTGGGAAGATATGTTAGGTCGTGGAGTTAGAAAACTTTCTAAATTTTTATAGGATTTGTTTAAAAAAAGGAATTTGGCATAAACTTATTAGGTGTTAAGGCAAAAATCAGATCATCTCGAAGCAAGGCACCTCAAATTTTCAATGGTCTATGCAAAAAGGAGCAAAGTCACAACCTACAACGAAGAAAAATGTTGGCTCAAAACCAACATTAGAGATGGCACAAGCTCATCCTCAAAACCAACATCTTTATGTCTACTTTTCCAATTCATTTATGTTTGCATGGATCTCCAAGAGTAGTGGTAGAACCTCCTATCATGGATGGATTCATGGTTTTAAACATATCTTTACTTTTAGGAATATGTTCGGTACAACTAAAATCTATCGCCTAATTCATATGTATTGTTTCCTTTATTGAATCATTAAAGAAAGATAATACATTGCCAACTATTGGTATGTGATCATTATCCATTCTATTTTTCTGATCCCTAGGAAAATCTCCCAAGTACATTGCACTAGACTTCAAGACCCTCTCACATGTGTAGAGATCAAAACAGGCTTAAATCAAATGCTCCAAAATAAAACCCTGGGCACCAATGGCTTGAATTTTAAGTCTTTTTAAGCATACCAAGACATCATAGGTGCTAATCTATATGCCATTATAAAATCTAGATCTCATTATTAGTTTTTTTTCCAAAATTCATAAGGACACCCAGATCATGCTTCTCCTCAAGAAAGATGATAGTTGCTCCATGGCAAGTTGTTGGTCCCTTAATCTCTACAATTATCTATAAACTCATGCTCAAGATTCTGGTGAACTATTTACAGCCCCTCCTGCATAATCTCATTAAGGAAGACCAATTTGGTTTCATCGTTGACAACATCACTAACAATATCATTCTTGCCCAAGAGGCATTCCACTGGGCCCACTCTTCTGTAAAGGCAATTTGTTTTCTCAAGTTAGATCTAGCCAAAGCTTAAAAATCAACTGGATTGGAAGACCCTTGACTTTACCTTGGATCATCCTAGTTTTAATTCTTGAATCAAGAATTTTATTAACTTTTCTATGAGTACTATTTGTATTCAAGTTTAGATAGGAGGCAGGGGGTCTTAGTAGTTCCATCTGGAAGGAGGTGTTTGGAAAGGAGACCCCTTATCCCCTTACCTTTTTACCCTCCTAGATGATAAACTCTATCGTTGCCTTTGATGGGTTGGGGTTGTATCTTCCCTACAAAGGGGAACTATCTTTTAGATATGTCTACTCATATTCTTCCAAGCTTCCATTCCAAAGGCAAAGATCTTGCTAGCAGGATTTCCACCAGGCTAGCAAGATTTCCACCACATGTGACACCATGCAGCTGCATGGAATTGATTCCAACATCAATAACAGACATTGATGTTTAGTGCTAGTTTGATTTTAATAGTGGTGATTTAATGATCCCTAGCCTTTCCCATGACTTTTGTTTTTAATAGGATCAGCCTCTTTGTTTTTGTGCTTTGGCCCTTTCTTCTCCATGTTTTCTTTCATATGGGGTTTCTCCCAAGCAGTTTCTTATGTTTTTTTGGTGATTGGGATTTTTTTTAGTTGTTGCTGACAATCCTAGTTTGTATTTTTTTGTTGGGATTTCATTCCACGTATAACAATTGCCATCCTTCCCTCAAATTTTTTTTAAAAAAATATGCACAACAAAGGTAGTTCCACATGGTTATGGTAACACTTTGAACCTTCAAAAAAATGGGTTATATATTAATGGGAAGGTTGGAATCATGTTCAACTTTAGTGCATGTGTGCACTTGTGTCATGTGTCCTTTACTAGATTGAGCTAGGCAGCTACTAGATCTACTCCAAACCTATGTCCATTTTCAATTCACAAGTTCAAGATGCTTATTACTTAATTAGCATTCATATGATAATTTTCAAATTATTTAATATAACAATATTTTTATAACTATTAATGTGATTGGCAATTAGCATAGCTCAATTGGTAAGCTTGTTGTTTTTTTTGTAATAGGTTACAAGTTTAGGTTGTGCTTGAGGCACCATTATATTTTGCTTAAGTTTTACCAAAATATTGTATTGATTGTATGGCCTAGAGGCATAGTTAAAGTTTCGACTATGAAAAACACCACTATGAATATTAGTAGACTATATATTTAAGTAAAAACAAGTGCTTCATAGCAATTCAGACACAAGAAAGGAGTCATGTTTGTTTTTATTTTGAAGTTTTCTTTTTGTTGGTTATTCCTCCTTTTCATTCAATTTCCAAAGCTCTTAATCTATTCTTGTAAGATGGTGTTTGCTTAACCATGTTTACGATCTATATAACATAGAAAATAAACAATGAAATTGGTGATGGGTACCAAAAAAATTATAAATTAAAAAGAAAACAATTAGAGTTACAACCATAGACCTCAAAGAGATTGAGAAAACATTAAGAAACTAATTGATCCAAACTGAAATTATATGAATGATAAATTTGAAAAAAAATATATCAATAGCAATATTTACAGAGTATATCAAATGTGTTCACTAAACATGTAATTTTAATAAACTAAGAATAATATTTGGGCCATTAATATGATGCATTAAAATAAGTAAATAAAATATATCATACATATATTCAAATTCATAGGTGCCTACATGCAAGGGCATACCTATGTACATGCACATTTCAATGCTTCATACAAGATAACAATATTGCATAAAATTCAGGGCATAGTGCAATTATTATACTAGCCAAAACTGTATCAGTAGTAGAAACAACAAGGGTTAAATTGGCAAAAGACAAAAGAAAATAAAGAGGAAATTTGTTAATGTGAAAAAGATTAATTTTTGAGCTTCTAAATTATCATCAATTATCATCTTACAACTATTTTATGAAATAATTTGCCTAAATAACAATTCACCTAAACAAGCAATAAACCATCAACACTAAAAATATTGAATAATGTGAAACAATAATTTTTCATGCATAAATCAACAAAAAATTTTCCAAGCTCTGAGTTCAGTCAGCTTGAGAAAAATTGAGTTGATAATTTAAATTCTTGACAAAACCATACCCACTTTGGCAATGATGATTTTTGCAAATAGAGCATATGGTTGAAGCCACCAGCTTGTGCAAGCATTACAGAATCAATGATTAAATATCCATTTTGGAACCACAACAATAATATCTTTCCCCTCTTCAATATAGAATGTGAAACATAAGATGGAACTAATGAATGCCCCTTTGTTATACATAAAATNGAAACATAAGATGGAACTAATGAATGCCCCTTTGTTATACATAAAATTTTCATAGAATTTTGGAGATCTAAAATGAAATATAATAAAAAAATTGGACATATTATTCCTGACATATACAGACTTAGATAGGTCAGTGAGGCATTGCTCACATGGTTAGAGCATGTGGCTTATAATTAGCAAGTTACAAGTACGATTTTAAAGGGCATGCTAAAACACATGCCATGTAGAGGCCACAGTATATAGTCAACCATAATAAATCATCATCAAGTCCTTTTCCTACTTTAATGGTCAGCCCATCATGAATGGGATAAAGGCACCAAGATGATATACAAACTCAGAGAGCTAACCCCATTTTATTGGGACAAGGCTAGGATGATTATGATAAATAGACTCAAATATAATACTCTTTAATGCCAATAGTTGTCTACAAGAAATTTTTCTAAGTCAATCATAAATCAACATCATCAACAACAATCATCATCATTTAATCTCTTTCCATTATAATAAATATAATACTCTTTCCATTATGGACATCAAAAACAATCATAAATATAATACTCTTTCCATTATGGACATCATCAATAATCAACATCATTTCCCCTCCCGTTGGGAAATGAATTCTCCATTGTGAAGAAAATGTGTGAGAAACAAAATTCAATTTAATCTGCAAACAACAAAGCAATCTGCCTACATATGCTATTACTCTAATCATTATATTTTGTATCAGCTAATTGATTAAGGTAAGAAAATTTGCAAATTATATAACACTTGGATAATTACTTGGGTATACCTCATCCACTGATTCAGGTATTGAAAACATGAAAGAACAAAGAGAACTCCAAGCAAAATTACATGAAGATCCTAAAAGGTTGTAAAGTGTTCAAAAAATTATTTCTTATATAAGAGCTTTTAAAACATTATAATTCAGAGAATAGTCACCAATTAAGAATGTAAGAATTTTCTCATTTAGGTATGAGCTTGCTATTTTGTGAGCACAGTAGGCTTGATAATAACGAGCAGTAGTGCAAATAAATATCATTTAGTAAACATACTATTTGCTAATTCTTTTTGGTAGAAATTTTTTTTGCTAGTTTTAATATTTTTTAAATAATCACAATTAACTTATGTCATAACCATCAATATTACATGTAAGAATTTTGAGAGGATCAATGGTAATTGAATCTCTTACATAAGAGAAAGACAAGTTGAAAATATTATTGAATCCCCATAAAGAGTGTCAACCAAGGCTTAGAAAAACACAAGAAAGTGTTTCAATGTACCTCTACCTTAACTCTGAATCTTCAAAGTCATTTCTCAACAATTAGCTTCCTTTCATAGCAAGTATATAAGAAGAATTTAGATAAAATTAGGTACATATACAATTATTATGAAAAACCTATTCCCATGGCATTTCCTTCATATTTAGGGCATCAATATTAAAATATGTTCTTTGTGTGGCATGCTTGTTTTTTCCTTTTTTCTTTTTATAATTTAGATGCCATCTGTTGTATATTATGTTTATTTGATGATCATTTCTAGTATGTGTCCTTTTCTTAACAAGTTAAAAGAGAATATATTAATTAAATGAGAGTCAAGGTACCACAGATTATTCTTAGAATCTTACTGATCAACCAAGATGATACAAGTAAATTTCTAATAAAATAATCATCACCAGAATATTTTCTTTTTCATAGTTTACTTAATATTTGTTCCTTGAAAATAAGCCTTAACATTTCCTTTGTAGTATAAGCCTTTTTGAGCTGGTAAAATAATATTAATAAAAACTTGATTTACAATCACTAGGCTTAAGGTTCAGGCACACGTCACTTGGAAGCAGTGTAAAAATATACACAGTTTGGTGTTGATAAGATAGCCATCCATTAAAAACATAGGATCCCAAGGCATTTTTGGTTGCACTTTGTAATTTATTAATAGTCACATTTCTTTTAACTATTCAAAGAAACCAACATTCAAATATCATTATCATCCTTCTTCTCCTAGCCTTATCCCAACTACATGGGGTTGGCTATATGAATTCTTTTCCACCATTCACTACCATTAAAGAGCTAAATAAGTGTTAATACACAAAACTTGGATGTCTTTCTTTTATGTTTGCAAATCATGAATGTTTAGGTCTACCTCTTTGTAGTTTTTCCTCTGACTTTAATAATGCAACTACTTCTAACAAGTGCATTCTTTGGCCTTCTTAGCATATAACCAAAAAATTTCAAACAGGTTCCTTTAATCTTTTGATCAATGAATGCTACTCCCAAACTTCTCCCAATAAAAATTTGTTACTAATATTTGAATTAACTACTTGTACAAAAATTGAAGGTTTCATTCACATCTCACATGGGAATGGTGGAGCTGATGATTGATGAAGCAAAAGGGCACAAGAAAAGGAAGTTAACAAGTTCACTGAAATAGGAGTGGAAAAAAGGAATAGAACCTAAGAAATGTAGATACTCTAATAGAGACACATCCTTCAATGTTGGCAGACTTGTTGGCCCAGCCAATGCCTATGTTTAGCTAGCATAATCATACGGGTCTACTTCAATGGTTTTTCACACGTGTGCCCATGCATAGGCCTATTGCTATACACAATTTGCTCCCTCACCTGCATTGATGTCATACTTAGAGAGTGCCAAGATTACTGCTGCTAAAGCAGAGGCTAGGGGTGGTGCAGACACCAGTAGTAGGCATCCTTATGTTCTCCCATGGGAAATTCTATGCCTATCTAGAACTGTTCTCTCTCTGCCTAGTGTGCATTGTGTAAAGAAAGGGCTTTTGTTCTTCAATTGATTTCTCATAGTTTATTATTTATTTTTTTAATTTGATTGCAAAACTTGTGGCCTGTTTAGTATGGGCATCCACCACGAAGTTTCTCTGAAATAAATATGTATGAGAAATGGAAGGTGATGAGTGGTGAGGTACCCCTACACTCAACCATATGAATACAAGCATGTACGCACGATCCGGTTGAACTCCGCAGACAAGCTAGTTATGGTATCTAGATAGTTACATGTTGATCGTAGTTCATTGTCTTCCCACTTGGACTAGTATTTGCTTTGTCATGTGTGGTTTAGTCCAGAATGATGTGTATGATATGATTTCTAACACTAGGCTACTCCTAAGAAAAATGGAAAACAATAAAATAATCTTGATTAAACTAGTAAGCAATGGGAGGCGAAGTCTGGCTAGCCTAAGTGCGATGAGCATCCATCCTTAATCATCCATACGCATCTTGAACCTCATGTACTACTTCTGGGATTACCAAGCACACACTACTTAAGCACTTCTAAATATGCTACTAGGTCACCAAGTAGTTACACTTCAATGTTTGTGATTAAGTCGTACTCATTCCACATTTAACAACAGGAATAGTAAATGATGGTAAAGAAATCATAACTAAGAAAACAATAAATAATAATAACAATTAAATAATTAAAACTAAGTGAATGCTACAATGATGGAGTAATCTTGATCTTTATTGCCAATCATGTGCGTGTCCAAGTACATCACACTCGAATAAAGGTTTTGTACAATTACAAGCATCACACTGCAGGCATGCACTTGAGAATATAGTCTAACTCTTGCAAAAACAAACTGCAAGAGCTTTGCTACAACTTGAACAAAAAGTGCCTAAGTGCGGCAGGTGCACACTTATTTATAGCTAGAGACAGACACTGCGTTAACACATGGACAGATGCGTTGATGCGGCCATGTCAACGTGACTGCGTTGATGTGGCCTAGTTGATGCAGTCCTCGATATCAGGGGTCCAATATCGTGACTCATAAGATATTAGGGGTCCAATAATAGGGGTCTAATATCAGCACCTGGTTAACAAGGGTCCAATATCAAGGGTCCGATATCAACACTTGACAAACCACAATTCATCATACCCCCACGACTAAATAACAACTCATCCTCGAGTTAAAGAAAGTGAGGAACAAGCACAATTGATTACATGGTGGATAGGTATGGGATTATTAATTGACTAGAAATTTATTCATGCCGCAGTGTGGGATTGAGCAAAATCAAAATTGGAACATAGACATAGAATTACAAAACTTTGTTAGAATTCATGTGGTTCTTGGTGGTAGTGGCTCCTCCATGGGTGCCTTTCCTTTGTCCTACGATTCAGGCTTCTGAGATTGATACTGTTGAAGAAGCGCTTGACGTTTCTTCTCGTCTATCTCAGGATTCTGAGCTGTCCATGCTAATGTTCCAATGTTTGATGGAGTCAACACTTCCCATGGACACGGTAGCTGCGGAAACACTTGATTGGCCTTGTCATGCCATGCTACAAATAACTACCATTCCTCTTCATAGGCTGGCCCTGACCTCTCCACCTCTTTCTTAGCTAGATTGTGTAGTAACAGGAGTTTTGTGATGGATGCTGAATGATTGTGCCTCTTGCTTTGCATGTTCTTCATGAGGTCATTGGCCTCTACCTCCCCCTGGGCATTGAGTTGCACCTTGAGAAGGTCCTCCTTATTGTCCTCTTTTAGGGGCCATCTACAATCACACAAGGATCAACTATTAGTAAGGTTATTGAAAGAATTTTAATTATTTCATACCTTACTTATTACCTTTCATGAATGTTGCATTCTTTGCTTAGTGTGATTTTAGAGTTAGAAATTTTTTCAAGGAAGTTTCCCTAAAAGTTTAATGTTTTACTTGATTTGTTTAGGTGACACATCAAAACATACGTAATGGTTTTAAGGAACTTTTGATAAAATGATGACAAAGGAAAGAATAGATTTAACAATGAAGTACTTGGAGAGTATAAAATGATGTGGTGGTGTGCAACAAGTACAAATTACAAAGGTCACGCAAGTGGATCCTCCCCAAGGTAGGTTCCAACCTATAATGCCCTTGCGTAACCACATCTTAAAATGTCCATAGGTACTAGAAGGGTTAAATGTAATCCATATCAGTTCCACAAAACACACACATGTAGATACCACCATGATGAGGTATGAATTCAATGCTACACAAGACACGAGTCACAAATACATGAACAAAGAGATGAGGTGAATTATAGAAGGGATTGCAGAGATTGGGACATGAGGTTGCTGACCCACAGCACAATGAATCTTGAGTGTAGGGCATGATTAATGTGTCATTAACCCATCACTCCAAAATCAAGATTGAGTCCATTCCTTCAATTAGTGACATCGCATTGCTTCATCCAATGATGAACAACTATAAGAGCACCATGATAGCAAGGCATACAATCACTTGGTGGTATGTTTAAGAAAGGGGTGATTTGGTTTGCGGCACATTTGTTTTTTGCTTGGCCGCTTTGGCACACTTTCTCTTCTCTTCTCTTCCTTCTTTTTTTTAGCCGCTTGGCACTTTGTCCTTTCCAATAGTGAACCAGAGAAGCCACCAACCTTCAGGCATGGGTGCATGTCTTTCCAGTGGAATCCTTAAAACAACATTGAGTTTCTATTGAGTGCCTTTATTACTCTTACTCCCATTTTTTGTTATATCTACAAGGATCTTTGTACGACCAAGCTGCATGATAGCACCTATAGAAGTTACCAAAGAGAATCCACAAGTCTCCTTGATGTCACACCCTGGCCATTCCCACTTAGTCCATCCTTCTTCGCTCTGGGTGTAATGAGCACAAAATTACTTTAAGTTTTAATGATATCAAGAATATCATTGTACCTAGAGTAGAACCTCTTATTAATAGAATGGGTGGATAGATGTTGTGGGCTCACTGTCCAAATAATTAGTCACCTGAGACTTGATAGCATAGAACAACAGCTCAATCAACGAGTCACATGAGTGTTTTATTCATAGATGAGATTACCCATAAAAAGATAAAAAGAGAAAACAACAAATTGAAAGATAAAAAACTGAAAAACAAAAAACAAAAAATTGAAAAAATTAAAAAATTAAAAAATTGTAAAATTGAAGAAAAGGAAAAACATTTATTAATTCTGCTTGTTAGAATGGAGGATATCCCCCATAACTAAACTTTTGGGCATGGCTAGAATTAATAAATGGAAAATGTGGATCCATGCATGTTGGAAATATTATAGTCTGGTCATGTCCAAACCATTGGGTGTCTTTTGATGTGGTGGCTGGAATGTACCCAAATTAGGATGCACAAACTTGATGAAAGTTGACATAGTGGGGCAAGTTATAAGATGTGGTAATTGATAAGGAGTTAACCCACTATGGCACCTATGACCGTAAGATGGTATGCAAGGATCAATATGTCTTCCTATGTGGCTATATTCATTGGGTCGCATGGTTGTTGGATCATTAATTGGTGGTCTGGATAGAGTCACAGGAGGTGTTGAGTTCGAGGGAGAAGATGCATCACAGTGCTGAACTTGTGCCGAGTTGGTGGATGTAGTGGTTTCAAAATTGTGCTATCTCTTTCTACGGTCATGCCTAAAGAAAGTATGCTTTTGACGTTGTGGAGGACCTCCATTGCTATTGATAGTAGTAGCACAAGTAACGTTCGTGGGTTGGTGTTGTGGTGCAAAACCTTTTGGCATAGTTGGTGGTGATGTAGAAGGGGGTGAATTATGAGAATATTGAGGAGGAGAAGTGTAAGGTACATGAGGTGGTGATCTTGTTGGAGAGGACATGGGTGGATAGTACTTGGGAGAATGACAACAATGAGGTGAGGTAGAGGATGCTGATCCCATTGGAAAAATAGGGTGTTGAACATAATAAGCATTTGGCATTGGGACATACGAAGGGTATGGTCTAGTTGGTGGTGGCCTCCCTCATGACTAAGGTTTTTGCCACTATGGTTGGACACAGTATTTTTGTACGAACTCTAGGTATAACATTCCTCCCCAATGCTCATGTAAATGTGACAAGATTGGACATTGACCTTTAGGGTGATCATATAGGAAAATATTACATTGATACGTATGATTGGCAGTTGAGTTCTTATCCTTATTTTCTTCAACCCTTCTTTCTGATTGTCTAGTGGTGTTCTATCCTATTTCTTGGTTCATCATGGTCCTACCTCTAATATTGTTGGCATATTCTCTACATTTTTCATGTATCCATTTGTTCATCTTATTGATCTTTGCCTTAGTTTCATCTAGTGATTGTAATATTGGCAAAGATGATTCCACCTCCTTTAGGTGAATTGATTTCTCCTTTTCATGATCATGGCCCTTTGCTATTTCGAGATTTTGGTCTTGTTGAGAGCTTTCAACATTCTCCCATTTAGCCACTTCTCCTTCTTCTTTTGCTACCCACTTAATAAGCTCTTGGAATTGGTGGGTTCGTAGTTCGTATAGTTGACCTTGGGCATACATCCCTAGGGTTTCCCTTGTTTCATTACGGAGCCCATCCATGATGTGGTACATCAGCCTTTCCTTGGAGAATCCATGCCCTAGGCAATTATTTAACAACAAATAGTATCTTTCTAAGGCCATGTCCAAGAGTTCATGCTACCCCTATTTCTATTCTTGGATTTGTCTCCTCAAGGTTGACACTCTTGCATAGGTTTGATATCTTTCATTGAAGAGTTCTACCATTGTCAACGAACGTCGAATTGATTGTAGTCTTAAGGACCTATACCATACTTTTGCTTGGCCAATGAGTGTTGTAGGAAAGAGCTTAAGTTTTTTCCACCCATTATCAATATTTTTCCATACACAGACATCATAGAAGGCTTGTAAATGATGTTGCAGATCTAAATCATAGCCTCCTGAAAACTTGGAAAAGTTATTTAAATCAAGCTTAGATAGATGGCTTTCCTTGCGATGCCTGTGGGATATTCAAATAGCCTCTTGTATATGCATTAGGCTCTTAGTGGCCAGTAGGGGTTCATCATCACTAGGTAGGTTATGAATTTGCAAGTTGGGATGATGTTATCTTTGTCCATGTCGGCATTTCTGAGTTTGCCTGTGGGTTTGATTTTTATTTCTATGTCGACCCCTTGAAAGACGGTCATCTGTGTCACGATCTGACATTGAAGGGGCAGAGGAAGAGAAAGAACGGGAAGACTCATCATGACTTTGGTAAGTCTCCCAATCATCCTTGGATAGATTCTTGTTAACTACTGAGAAGGTCTTAGGCCTTACGGGCCCCCTCATTCTATGGGATGTCCCATCCTTACTAGAGGTGCTAGAGTTGGATGACAAGAGTCTGTGAGTACCGTTGGGGTGCTCATGAGCATAGGAGACCCTTGCATAGGATTGAGTACTCCTAACTTCGTCTTCATCATCATATATTTCATTGGTTCTCTAATGAATTGCCTCACTAGTTGTTGCGTTGTCATAGTCTTGTGAGAGAGACATTGTTGTGAACTTGTGTGTGATTTGTTTGCAATTACTTCTTTCTAAAAGATATATCGTGAATACTTTGTTACAACGATCTTGTATGATATAACTAATCTAAATAACTAGCACCGTCCTTGGCAACGGTGCCAATGATGAGTGGCAAGGTACCCCTACACTCAACCATATGAATACAAGTGTGTACACACGATCTAGTTGAACTCCATAGACAAGCTAGTTGTGGTATCTAGATAGTTACACATTGATTGCAGTTCACTGTCTTCCCACTTGGACTAGTATTTGCTTTTTCACGTATGGTTTAGTCCAGAATGAGGTGTATGATATGATTTCTAACACTAGGCTACTCCTAAGGACAATGGAAAATAATAAAATAATCTTGATTAAACTAGTAAGCAACAGGAGACGAAGTCTAGCTAACCTAAGTGTGATGAGCATCCGTCCTTAATCATCCGTACGCATCTTGGACCTCATGTACTACTTCTGGGATTACCAAGCACACACTACTTAAGCACTCCTAAATATGCTACTGGGTTACCAAGTAGTTACACTTCAATGTTCGTGATTAAGTCATACTCATTCAACATTTAACAACAGGAATAGTAAATGATGGTAAAGAAATATTAACTAAGAAAACAATAAATAACAATAATAATTAAATAATTAAAACTAAGTGAATGTTGCAATGATGGACTAATCTCGATCTTTATTGCCGATCATGTGCATGTCCAAGTACGTCACACTCGAATAAAGGTTCCATACTATTACAAACCTTTAAATCTTCATAAGACTAGGCTAAAACATCATTGATTTCATGTAGCAATGCAATTAACATATCCTTTTTGTTAGAATGTAAATGTTTACCTATTCAAATAAGGTATTACTGATTTTTCTTTTTGATTAAAGAAATTTCAGTTTTTGCTAATACTTGTCAATCTTTATGTTGTAGTACTTTAATTTTCTTATCCATTTGAACTTCCCTAGCAATAGCATTGGGTGAAACTTCATTGATAAGGATTAAGTCATAAGTATGTGAAGCTTCAAGAATCTGATGGTAAAAATCCCCTTCACAAGTAAGAAAACATGTAATTTGATGATCATCATCAAACACTTGTACAGATAACACATTATCATGGATGGAGTAACAATCAACTTTTTTCATGATGATCTCAAAATCCTAAGCTCCATAAGAAAATGGAAGATCAATAACACAAGAAGCTTATGCAAAAGCATCAAGAATGTGGTTTTCATCTCTACGAACATGTTCTAATGTGATACGATCAAATTCCTTGAATAATTCCAAAAAATATGTCTTGTATGCTATCATTAAAGGATGCTTATCTTCATAAATGTTGTTAATTTGATTCAAAATAAGTTGTGAATCGCTATAAATCTTTAACTTTCAAAGATCAAAGTCAATAGCATACTTTAGTCCATGGATTAAAGCTTCATATTAAGCCATGTTGTGTGTCATGGGCTTTGAAAAATAAATGGCTTTTAGCTTTAAAGGTTCCCCAGGAGGAATTAACAAAATTCCAACACCACATCCTCATTTTGATGAGGCTCCATCAATCCTAAGTATCTATGTGTTTAAGTTATTGAAATTCAAAAAGCAAGCTCTTTGATCGATATAAGCATTATCATCATCATATAGATTGGATTATCATCTAAGGATTGGATAGTGAGGATTTCACTAATATCCTTGTCTTTACCAATTGGTGGAGGATCACCAAATAGGAAAGTCTTTCCTTCATGTTGGTGGAAAGGTAGTGTGTCAATGTAAAGTTTAGAAAGTTCCCTATAGGTTTGGTAATAGGATGTGGCATAAGTATGAATATAGGGGTTTATGTTAGGTAAGGAGCCGTTCATTGCATCTAAACTTTCATCTAACTTGTATTCACCAAAGTTAAAATCAATGATTCTCACAAAGTCTTCACTTTAATTTGATGACGTAACATGAGATTCATCAGGACTTGAGATGACATGACAATGGAAAGGGTCTCTAAGAATTATTACATGTTCAGATCCTTCTTTGATTGTGTTGATGCCAACATCACTCATGCTAGGCGTAGGGCCACAATCAGTGCACAGGTAGGCCATTATAGTTGCAAAGTAGTCAAAATGCTTAGATCTAATTTATAGAAATTCAAAAAATATTTATACGAAGCTATTTAATTTTCTTCCAAAAGTTTTTGAGTATAATGTTTTACAAGGTGCCAAGGTGGAAACTAGTATAAAATCACAAGAAATTATTAAATATCCATAGTGTAAAACTAATATCAGGAGAGGATAGTGATCAACAAAGGTGTGAATCGTCAAGAAGGCAAGACCATAGAATTCAACTTGTGACTTGTATCGTACTCATACACGTTAACCCAGAGGTTTACATATCCACGAAGCAAACTTCAATTCAAGCAAATAAACAATTGGACCCATTGATTGATCATTGCACTTGCATGCATGCATTTCACTAATTTGAGCCGGTATTGGGATCAACCCTCATTCACGATAATGTTCAGAGCTAGCGTCCAATTCCAACTACAATAGACTACAAGTCTAGAACAGATTTGTTAGTTAGTTAGCCACGGTTGAAAAAGCAAAAGAAAAACCTACCACCATCAATAGTATACTACTCACCGTTGCCTTTCAACCTACCCAATGTTCTTACACATTATGATAACTGAACATGAATGGAAGGTGATACAGGAACAGGTCAAAGCCATCAATCACATTGTGTCAGTCTTCCGCCTTGCAGACCACCACCATTTCTGCCCACGGAACCAAACTCATTGACTATGGTAGCCAGCGACATACGTAAACGTTTGCTTCCAAATTCTTGCTCCTTCGTTTGCATGACCATCCTCATCGTATGCACCATTGGTAACCGTCATGGCCGTAACCGATGTCAGACAGGAGTGGCGCTGTGGTAACTAACGCGTAGCGGGCTGATGGCGAAAGGTGGTTATGGCAGGTGGTGGATGATAGTTAACGGCGGTTGACAGGTTTCTTCTCTCGCAAGTCGCTATTAACCAAGAAAAAAAGAGGACACGAGGGAAGCAACTTGGAAGGAGCCTCTTCTCTAATTTTGGGGTGTCCAAGCGAGCGGTGGCAGACTACGAGACGTTGTAAAAGATGTTAACAACAATGCATGACGTAGAGGCAGATTGCAAGACAACACGGGAGACACAACAACGAACGGTAGTCAGCGATATAATGATGGAAAATAGTGGTTTGCCAATGCAGTAATAGCGTGTAGACAGTAGAGAAGCACACAGTGGCCACACGCGTGCATCAGTGACAACAACGGCACGTGAGCAGTGGCAGTCTCTCTCTATCTCCTACAGGCGGGTGACGAGCAGCAACATGGCTTCCCGTTACCAGCAGGCGCGATAGGAGGGAGACATGAGCGATGCAGAAACGACGGCTTGGCGTGCATCTACAGTACGTGACGCGTAACAAACAATGTAATGCACGTCTAATAGAACATGTGACGACACTCTTTCTTCCTAACGGTGGCATTAGTTTATGCGTATACGGCAACAACATCTAACACCTACAGCGGTGGTTGACGTATCCGTGCACGTCAAAGATGCATAAGGAGACATCCATCAAATCCTGGAGGTGGTAGAGAGTAAACCTACAAGCAGTGATTTCACTCTTCTCTGTGGAAGCAGCGGGTGACATGAACAGCATCCTCTCCTCTCCCAACAGAGAATCAGTGGTGAACACTGCAAAAGGTGGTAGACGGCACACCAAACAACAGTGGTTCAATGACGATGGTGACCACGTAAGTGTGGCAGGCTTCTTCTATGTTTTGTTTTCTCTTTCTTATGCATGGAGACATGAAAACAAAAAAGTGACACTTGCAGTCATGTTTTTCTCTATTGGTCCATGTGACAAATGTGGGATCCATCTTCCCTTTCTCTCATCTAGTGGTGGCTATGGGCAGCAAATAGGCAGTAGCAACGAGATCAAGCCCTCTCCAGGTGAGACTATTCTTGGGTTTCCATACCCATACGAGAGGCACCCTAGGTGATAGTTTCCTAAAATGAGTTTTTCCACAGGTGTTGATATGTCCAAAATTTATGCATCAACAAATTGACAGAAGGAGTTCTAAGAAATTAGATCTAAAGAAACCACCAAATTGGGCATCAAAGATACATGAAAGAAACATGCCATAAGTAGGTTTCATATAAACTACTAAGATGTCTATGTGACATGAAAAATTAGGATATTGCTTTAGGTAAATTTGAATATTTTTAAGTGATTCTAATACATGGACATTGGATCCATTAAGTTGGATAACACTTCTTATTTGGGGAATCATTTGGGCTCCTAAAGGTTCACATACCTAAAGAGGCATTACATTTATAGTAGTTCTTAAATCCATTAGACAATTATGAACATTCTTTCCTAGTATAACTAAAGTAGTTAGGAAAAGAAGTTGGGCCTTTTTGGCTTATTAGTGAAGAATGGATGTGTCAAGGATTCCAACACCATTTACGAAATGAACTTGTTTTTCATTTGTAGAGGTATTACCTTTATCTCTAGATTCATTGACCAATTCATGTATAGCTTCTTTTGCTTCTTTAAATTGTAATAGTTCATACATAGATATGTTGGTCTTAACCCTTTTCAAATCTTCTATAAGATCGTAAGTTTTCATCTCGCTCCTAGGCTCAGGTTAGTTTTGGTTGGAACAATTATGGATTTGTAATGATGTCCCAGGTTGTGTTTGTTGTTGAGATGTATTATTGTGGTTTCATTTGCTAGGAGGAATGTATGTGTTTCCCTTTGGTCTACTAGAGTTATTCATGATGTCACTCAATTTCCTAAATCATGCATTTGTAGTGATAGGTTCATTGATCATGACTTACTCAAAGGATGCTATTGGTTCATTTTCAATTTCACTAGGGATTTCTAAAACCATTAGCAAGGTTTTTACATTTTGGTTATTTTGTAATTTTTATGTGATATCCCCATATCAATCTTGAAATTGAGTGAAAGACTTCTCAAAATGTTGTTTGGTGTTATGTGATCTACAATATTTGCTAAGAGCTACTTCTTCTAGATTTCCATTTGCCTCATTATGTTGAATTCTTATCTTAACATTGTTGCATTTTAGTTCAATCACTTCATTGGAAAGCTTGTGTAGGGTGGTCAAGACTTGATTCATTGGAGGTTGACCATAAACTTAAGTAAGTTGAAGGTTTATGTTGTCTTAGGGTTAGGGATAGAAGGTATGGAGGAAGGATTGATAATAGATTGAATTAAGGCCTTTGATTGATCATCATTTAAGCCAAGGTTTTGAGAAAATAAAGAAGAAGCATTTGGACTTTGAATGTTTGATAAATAATTGAAGATTGAAGGATTGGTTTGAAAAGGATTTGGGACTATTGGGGTTTGGGAACCTAAGTTAAGAGTTTTGAATTGGGATTGTAAAGAGTTTTTGAGAGTGATTTGTTCAAAGTTCTACTGCTTTGGACATGGCTCCTTCCAAGTTGGTGATATTAGGATTACATTTGATAGCATATGCGAAGAAAGGATCTATGGTCAAGAGGAAAAAGTTTAGGTCCTTCTGGTTGTGGTCACATCTCACTAAGAACATATGACAATTGTTGGAGGAAACTTAAATTGTAATTTCTAATTGTTTTCCCACTAAGCTCTTGATGGCTAGTAAAGTTACTAGAAGTTATAGCGAGGCTAGTAAACTTGTCAAATCGGAAGAGGAAACATGATTTGAAGTCATTCCAAGTTGAGATTGATGAATTGGGGAGGTTTAAAAACCATTGAGTGGTTGTGCATCAGAAGGTAGTGACAAAAGGCCTACAAGCCACATCATGTTGAACTATGTTGTGGATGCCTAGTATGTTAAAGAGGGATTGAAAGAAAGGGAAGTATGTTAAAGAGGTTTTGGAATTGGGTTGAAGTTTTGAAAGTTAAAGGGATTGTTGACCAAAGGTTGGGCAGTGATGAGTGGCGAGGTATCCCTACACTCAACCATACGAAACGAGTGTAGCACGCGTGATCCGGTCGAACTCCGCAGACTAAATACCTAAACACCCCATGGAACACTTGGGGTTAATCATTCATTGTCTTCCCAGACTTACTTGTTGTTGTCACGGTTTATGGTTAAGTAAGTCTGAGGTATATGATTTTTTTGGTCTTTTATGGTTTTATGTCTTCTATACTAAGAGC
>MNCI01000474.1:0-25471 GCA_015680685.1 Gnetum montanum | reverse complement strand
GATAAGGGTGAGAGAATCTAATCGTGATGAGTAGCCGATTTCTTGGTTAGCCGTACACATTCGTCAATGCTCGTAACCAAATCGTACTCATGCTGCGCTAATGCATGTAATAAATGACAGGTAAGAAATAACATGTAATAAACCTATTCCATGCACTGCAAGGTTTATCCACAAAGCTTGTTTTTATTACTGTACACAACTTGCATTCAGGTACAAAGCTGCTCGAATAAAGAACCGTTCACTTGGGGACTCCTACTGCGGGCACATGGAAGATATTCTATCTCTGGAGTGACTAAACTGCCAGAGCTTCGCTACTTCTAGCCTAGGATGATAAATTAGGGGAGTGCTGCCTCTTATTTATAGATTTGGCTACGGACCGCGATATCACGTACGTGATATCGCAGGGGACAACGCAATATCGCGTACGCGATATCGCGTCTCATCAGGCAGCAAGTTTTGCCATGTTGGAGGAATGTGAGGGCTTAAATCTAAGTCTTGTAGGAATATGACATGCAAAATTGTTGGCTATGAAGTTTTGTCTTGTTGTTTTCCTCATTCAAGGCCTAAGAGTTTAACTAGGTCCAACCATAAACTAAGTTAATAACAAAGGTGATTTTTTAAAAACATTTTTTGAATTTTTATAATTAGAGTAGAAAAGAAAAGGAAGGAAGGAAATTGAAACTAGGCCAAGATAGCAGAGTAATGAAAGTTGCTTGAGGGAAACTATAATGGTGGTCTTCCTTCTAGCACTAGAGAGGGGTGTTGATGCAAAAATTTGGGCCAAGAGGCAAACTAATGCACAACACCCAAAAGAAACACGATTTGGCAAAGCTATTACCTAGGGCACCAAAAGAAACACGATTTGGCAAAGCTATTACCTAGGGCACCATGCTTATAATCATGGCTAGCTTGGAAATAATATCCAGTGAAAGAGAAACATGACTAATAATCATGGCTAGCTTGGAAATAATATCCAGTGAAAGAGAAACCTGACTAATAATTTTAATTGAACTTAAAGAAGCACAGTAGAAATATTAAAGATGAAATATATATTTTCATTATTTTGCAAATTTACGGAGTAACTCACCGAGTCTTTTGATGAAAATGGGTCACTCGCAAAGCCCGAGTCTCATAATGATGGTGAGCACAACATGGCATAGCACAAAATGATGGTTCACTAGCAAACACGAGGCGACAAACACCTGGGATTTACATCGTGCAGTGTTTTTTAGGGCCTGCATGGCCTAGATGCACAGCCCACATGAAGAAAGGAAGAGGGAGGCGACGAGTTCATCAGATTGTGTGGTGCCAATACGAGCTATGTAGCAGTATGGCACTTGTAGATCTGCACGGTCCAAGGCTAGCCAACGTGGTGGAAGAGAGTGAATAAGGCATGCAATTGATGGTGGCCGGTGGGTGATAGGAAACGAGGCAGTGAAGTGGCAGTGCCAAGCAGTGGCAGGGCACCTACACACAAGGCACAGTGTCAAAAGGAGAACAATGGCAGTAGGGCTACAGTGAGGGTTTCCTCACATGAGGAAGAGGATTGTCGAACGGTGAAGTATTTTCGTGGTGCAGTGTGGTGTGCAGAGGGCAATGGCAGTAGCTGGAGGCTAGGCCAAGCAGAATGGCACGGTAAGAACAAGAAGGTGACATCATGGCAGAGCGATGGGTTGCATGCACTGCTCAGGAAGGAGGGGAAGGACGAGTGACGGTATGGGGATGACTAGGGTTTGAAACATAAACAGATGAAAAAAAAAAGCAAGCTACATTTGTTAAAAATTACCAGCAAATGTCGGAGTCTAAATTATGCGGCATCCTGGCTATATCATCGAAGGCGGTCATTACAGTGACAACGGGAATAACACTGGTGTAGGTAGTGGCAGTCATTAAGATTATTCTGTACAGGGAGTTTGGTGTCATGGTACCCTGATGGAAGGGTGAGAAGGCCCATTCATAGGTGATGTTGATGTCAAACAGTCCCATCTTCACCGACACCTTAGAGCAGAGCCGAGGCGAATGCACATTGCAGTTGGCGCTGCGGACGTAAGTTTTATAATTATCTTTTCCTCAAAATTGCCATTTGTGTCAAATTGTTCCGTGAGATGCTTCTAATTCTTTTCCTGATAAGACTTTTTTTTAAAAGGTAAGGGGATTTATCAGTAATGTAATTTTTTTATAATAGACTTATACTGTTGGAATGCTTTTCATACACTATCATGTCTATTCAGACAGGTATCTCCACCATCAGGCGACTCCTCATAATTCACAGAGACATCAAAGCCAGCAACATACTAGTGGATTCCAACTTCAAGGCGTTGGTCTTTGATTTTGGATTTGCAAAACTTATACCTGAAGGTGCTACTCATGTAACCACAAGAGTTAAGGGAACGTTGGGTTACTTTGCTCCTGAATGTGGGGAAAAGCTTTTGAAAGTTGTGATGTGTACAGTTTAGGGATCCTGTTGCTAGAAATTGTGAGTGGCCAAAACCAATTGAGAAAGTCAGCAATAGAATAACTCGCAGTATAGTAGATTGGGCACTTCCTTTGGTTTTGGAAAAGAATTACGACCAACTGGCTGATCCAAAGCTTGAGGGTAAGTAATTTGGGGAAGAACTGAAACGAATAGTGCATGTTGCAGTGATGTGTTCCCAAAATGTTCCTGAGAAAAGACACGCAATGCAAGAAGTGGATTTCCTGGATGGGGAGGCTAAAAAAAAGTTGTCCGCAATGATAAATGGAATTAATGAGTACATAAGTACATACCACCATCTGAGGAGATTATTGAAGAATCCCAGGAATCGGAAGCAAATGTGAAGGCTGATAAGTAATCAATCAAAGCATTTGAGCTTCGAAATTTTTGAAGCCTTTGAAGTTTGAACGTATCACTAAATTATGTTCACTTTGCTCTTTAAGTAAGTGTATTCTGTGTATCTATGTGAAATCTACGTTGGGTTGAAGAAAATATTCGAAGAAATTTCATGTTGCAAATAGAGACAGTGGTGTGCCCGGTTATGTTTTTCTTTTTACATCTGGGCGGGTAGATAGATACCGGAGGTCATGTCCAGATCTTAAGTCAATATCCTTGTATTTTTTTTCTCGGAAGGTTTCCTGAAGTAGCAATTGTTGTGAGATACAGTTATATGATTTTTTAAGACATTGTTTATATTTTAAATTTCAAGGTGAGGAAATCTATTTTTGAACCGGGATATGAAGAGGGGGAAAAAACCGTAGAAACGAAGGATACCTTCGATGATAGAATGGATCATGTAATTGTTTTGGACAATAATTCCAATAGTGGCCCTATAATTGCTGGGACTATGGAATGTTTTGGATTTTTATGGATCCCTATAGAAGGCTATGCTTTTTCAATGGTTGTTTGGTTGCTGAAAGCACCATAGGCCATCCAGGACTGCTTTTCTTTTATAAACGATAATTCTTAGGGTGTTAGTCTAAGGTCAGAGTGCAGCTACGAGTAAAGGACACTTTAAAGGATTGATTCCAGATTCCATTTTATCAACTTGTAATAGATTGGCCAGAACCGGAATCATATTACATTCAAGTATAGAAAACGCACAAAATTTTCTTGGATCGAAATAGGAAGGTTAGAGACTAGGTGGCAAGTGAAAGTGGAGATGAAAATCTGAAGGGTAAGCATGTATCATGAAACACTAATGACCTGAACATAAATAAAAGTTTTTTAGTAAGAAAAATGCATTATTTTGTGTGACAAGATGCCTCACATTTTTTTAAAACATTGGGTTAAACCATTTTAGACAACTATTTTAATGCAAGCTTATTGTTCAAGGTACCACTTGGCCGAAGGCTACTGGGGAAACAAAGAACTGGCTTAATAGTAGATTGAAGATGTCAACACCAATGCATAAATTATTAGGTCCGAGTAATGGATGGTTTACGCCTCCAGCATGTTCCAGCAGTCTTCTCTCTTCTGCTAGCAGGCGGCAGAAAATGGGCGTTTCACGTGACCCCGGGGCAACGACAGGCGCTTGTAGCAAGTTAGCAGGACGGTCGGTCATGAATAACATGACGGACACATCCATGGCTGCAACCACACTCGCATCTCACCGACATACACCGATATCAAAATAGTTGGGCATTTTCCATTAGAGATATTTAATATTTCCAGCATTTCCAAACATGTTGCCGGCCATTATATCACTTTATGCATTAATTTTAAATTTTTTTTAAATGCTTAAACTTTCATTGTTTTATAATTCGAAGCAATCCTTAGATACTGATGTATTATAGTAGCAAGTATAAGTTTCTATCTATGATAACACTGCCATTTTCTGATGTACTTAAAATTATTTATGTATTTAAATTCCAAATAGTTGTTGCTTTGGAGTGGCATTGTGTGTGACGAAATCAGTGTCTCTATTGTACCAAAGGAATGAGTTTTGACTTAGTCACGACAATCTTTTAAAATTTTTAGTCAATCTAGAGTCAGAGAAGCAATTTAAGTTTCACCATTATGATTTCTCCATAAAATGCATAGGGGATCACAAATTGTTTAATTTTTGAGGATTTAAATTTTTATTGCAAAATCTTGAAGTTTGATGTTACAGAGATATGAAAGGTTGTGTATCTTTACTACCAATTTATTAACAAATTTTATTTTCATTAAAGTTGTTATACATATGGGTGAGAATATTTCATTAGTGGGAGGCGCCCTAGGCGATAAGTCTCCTAAAATGAGTTTTCACAGGTGTTGGCCTATCCAAAATTTAAGCATCAACAATTGCTAGTCATTGTGCAAAGTGTGGATGTGATAATACCATGACATGCATGATATGATGTCAAATTAATTCCAAAAATGAAACTAGGCAAATAATTGATTAGCATATAATATTTTATAAAATATTCTTGGTAATAAATAGGCCTTAGCTCTGCATATAAATAATCTTTTTTTTTCTTATTCAGTATCTTTGATGATGAATTTAAATAGGATTTGAAACTAGTATCATTTATATTATAAAAAGTAGAAAATTAAACCTGATGAAATTACTAATAAGTTATTAATTTTGGTTATTGTTAAATATGTAATATTTTTAAAATTGTTAATTAATGATTTTACAAAGTATTATAATGGAACTAAAATTTGAAGTTTAATTAAAACTTAAATGATCTTTTTTGATAAATTATTTTATACAAAATATAGGGACCATCACTTGGAGTGAGAGTAAGATGCTTATTTCTTAGGTCCTAAGACCTAGGTTCAAGCTTAGACACAGCTGCTTGAGAAATATTAGTATTTCACTTATCCACCAACCTTTTAAGATTCGCCTTGGCTAAGCATGGAGCCTTTGTGTGATGATGCATGATAATCCTTTAGTCTATATAAATTACATTAATAAAAATAAATCTTGAGGGCACTCTCAATGCGAGGACACCATGACCTACAAATCCCTAATTAAAAATCTTAGTTACATTGTGACTTGTTGTCATCTTAATGTGATTTGAAAAATTTGATACAACCATATTGTGAGTTGATTGTAACTCATGTTCACTAATGCAACTTGGCCATGATCCATGGTTGACTTGCAAATATGGCACATTGTGCATTTTTTGTAGTTCAACTTTGTAATTACTTATTCATTCTAAATCCTTGAGACCTCAAAACATGAACCTAGAAGGTTTAAGGATAGACACATTGATAAACAATACCACATGTTTGCACAAGACATATCGTGAACAAGCCCTTTTCTTTAAAGTAGCTTACAAATACCACATATGAACATGTCACATGTAACATTATGGCAAAATACCACAACCAAATCGGTAGAACAAGTCTACCTAATGATAATAATTTTAGACCAAAATTTTTGGTGTTGACCATTTTGATATGTCATGGTTGATTTGAACTCCTCATGCTAGCTTTCTCTTAGCAAAATAGGAACAAATATCATAGTAATTTAAATTAAGTAATGAGACCTTGTTGCATAGTAATTAATTAAGGGAACACTAATACCATGTGCCTAACCCTAAATGGTAACATTTCATAACTAGGAGTTGTAATTATTGTATTATTAATGAAAGGGCACATTGTATAGACATGTCTCTTAAAGAAACCTTTAGGGTTTGACCTAAGGTATTTATGATAGTAACTTAAAGTTTATGCTAGCATAGAATTGCAAAGCTAACAATTGCAAGTGATGAGTGCTGAGTAGAAAAGAAAGGATTTAGCGTTGCTTTCTTGTTAGGTGGCAATATTGGATTGCCTTTAAGGAATAGGCATGAAAGGAATATAACCCTAAAAAAACAACACTCTAGGTTGGGAAGATATCAATGATAAACAATCAAGTTTATAAAAACTCATTAACTTTATCTCAAAATTAAAAACTCTCCTTTTAAAAATGTTTTTTGTAACATTGAACAAACTAAACTCTATAGTTAAGTGAAGCTTGTTCTCTATTTCCTTAGAAATAAATATAATCTTCAGTATCTTATTTTAAAAATGAAACTCTTCATGGCATTTTCATTTAACATAACATTTTATTTTGTTACCTCTTCATTGTCATGATCTTCTCGTCTAACTCCAAGAATTCTAGAGTCATATAAAGTATTTCTTTATCATTTTGAGGACAAAGTACTCTCAATTGAAAAATGACAGAGACCAATAACATACACATTAAAAAAATGTTGCATTGTAAATAATCATGCAGCTGTGTAGATGTGCTGGAAAATTTTGATGGTTTAAAAAAATAGCAAGCTTAATCTGATGATTCAATACCAAAGCTTGCTCGTACAAAGGACCCCTATTGTTCAACCTTCCCATTCTTTTGAAATACCTAAGATAATCCACACAAATCAATTGCATGAAATCAAATTCAAAGTGCAATAACAAAAAAATCAATTGCATAAAAGGATCTTTGCAATAGGAGTTGTGTTAGCTGTTCAAGAATTAAAATTGCAGATTTGAAAGATAAAATGTGAATATTTTTATTTCGTGTTTATTTCTTACAACCTGTAATTCATAATGACACAACACTGATCTAACAAGTTCAGTATGATCATTCGATATCATGGATTCTGTTCACTTAAAATGCAAGCAAAGCAAGAACTTTGAGTTGTGTTTTGACTTGTAATAGAAAAGAAAAATAATGTATGTAAGCTTCTCTCAATGTTGAACAACACCAATGTAATGAATGAAAGATCATTCAAGTAATAATCTATTAGCACATTGAGGATTTGAAGGAATGTTAAACAAACATAAAATTGGTTTAATGGTGATTAAAAAATTTTTTGATAAGGGAATTGTGACATCAGAATTTCACAATAAAGCACGTGAATTCAGTTCTGCAGAGCAAAAACTATTTTGCCCATCCCATCTATTGCAGTTTTCTTTTTGAATTTGTTATGAATTAGTGCATGGTTTAGAGGAGTAATACAGAAAAAAATCCAAGCCATATTAAATGCAAACTACTGCAGTGCTGCAGCATTGGTTTACAGAATTTTCATTTCATTGGCATTAGATAATTGATACATCTGGATTATCAAGTTTGTCCATGATATTTATCTCTTGCCTTTTGTTTGTATAGTTATGTTTTCACTCTGATACAATTTTGGAGGTATTTTTTAATTTTGAAGGCATCAAGGATGCAATTATCTGATAAATAAAACACTTGAATAACATTCTATCATTTCTGTCTTCAGATAGCTCTTGAATTGTGATTGTATATCCGGTAACAGAAATTCTACCTAATTCCTGAAATAGGTAAAAAAAAAAAAACACCATGATTATACGACTTACAAGCAGAGGATGTTACATTCGAATACTTGAAACAACAATATTGGACTTGTATAGCATTGATATGATGTGAATCAATATGAAAAATCACTAAAATAAAACATAAAAAGAGACTCCAGAGTAACAAATTTATACATATGCACTGGAAATGATGTCACATTAAGGATAACATGTATCAGGTAATGAATAAGAGTCCATCAACGGAGAAAGATTTGAGAAGACTATTTTATCATTATTCTGAACAAAACAATACATAAATTTATAATAAAACATACAATACCAATATTAACGTTTTGTATAATTTTACTGGTGTAAGATTAAGATTCGCAACACCACCAGGAACTTTAAACTATTTGAAGATATGATGGAATAAAAACCATTTCATGAAACAGTGGCTTTAGTCTTCTTGGCAAGAATGTACTTTACTCACTTACTTTTACGGAATTGTAAGTCGCCTCCAACTCTGCTTCATCATTAATTCACTTAACTCTGGACAATTCAGTAAATCCAATTCACTTAAGCATGGCATGCCTCCAATCTATCTTTGGCATCTTCTTTAACTCACCAAAGTTTAAAATAATAAGTGCGTGAAGCTTTGGAAATGCCCCAGGCCTTCCATATTCTTCAGAAAGGGACTCGCATGTATCGTCATTGATTACCATCAGAGTCAGGAAGATCAGAGATGACCTTTGAATCAACACCGTTTTGAAGAAGGCATATCTGGAAATTTAATCCCCGTCATTGTTAAATATTGCAGTCTTTGCAGACAGCATTGCCACTCATTCAGTAAAGTTAGTGCTCGGTCATGATGGCCAGGGTCAAGTGTACAATGTTGGGAGGAGGTATGATCCAAAAACTCCAACTGAGAATCCCCTATCCACAACCTTCTTCTTCTTGGACCTTTCTCCTGCCTTCTTCTATCACCTTCATTATTATTGTTATCATCATCATCATGGCTCCCTACGTCTATTTGCACCACGTTCAAACATTTTAAGTATTTTGATATTCTATCTATTTTTGTCCACCATACTAACTCAGCCGCAAAGAATGCCAGTTGTTCCAGGTCTCCAATCCATTGGGGCACATCATGATTGGACACATCATGCCAAATGCTGGTGTAAAGATATTCCAGCATCTTGAGATTTGTAAGACACTATTGAAATCTTTTAATGGAAGAGTACCTAATATCTAAATACTTGAGAAGAAGGAAATTGCCGATGCATTTGGGCAAACTTGCAATATGAGTACCCTTGATATCCAGCAACTGCAGGTGCCAGACTTTTCGATGGAACTTCTGAAAGATTCTCATTTTGATCCAACCAAGATTCTCATTTTGATCCAAGCGCAACTTTGAACAAGCTGATTCGTGATATTCTTGAGCTCCTACTGCAACACATCCTTTAATGTGAAACTTCAGATATCCCTCCATACTTTGTGCATAATTTCACCGCCAAATCATGCTAGTTATTACAGTTTCTAGACTAGCTGCATATGTTTTCTTCATTTCAAGCAAGCATCTATTGCATAGGTGCTTGAGCATGTGGATCCCTTCTTCATGACTTCTGATTTGACCTTTGGCCAACCACATGCCTATCAGATTTTCTGCATCTATCTTCTCATCCTCTACCAATAATCCTAGTATAGCAAAACAAGATTTTATACTGTAATCTAAATCATTGAAACTGAGCATTAGTGCTATGCATAGTTACCAGAAACGGAAACTGGGCAACGTGACGGTAACGGCAACACAATGGAAACCGCAAAAAATTAGGTTGCGAAAAAAGAAACAAGTTGATCAGTAAACTTAGATAGAAGTTGTAAAAGAATTTATTTAAGAAATAAATATTTAGACATAGGTAATCAATATGCTAGAACTTACAGTGACAAAAAGGTAGTGGCATAACAAGTGAACAACATTCTAAATCTTTCATTCTAAATACCAGTGACAAAAAGGTAGTGGCAGAACAAGTGAACAACATTCTAAATCTTTCATTCTAAATACCACTCAGAGAGTCTCCGACCAATAATAACATATTAATAATCAAATCTTTCATTCTAAATAGCACTCAGAGAGTCTCAGACCAATAATAACATATTAATAATAAAAAAAATCCTCAAAGATGAGCTGAAAACAGTGCAGGACTCTGCTGTTGCTCTTTCATTTAGATAAACAAGCATAAAGCAAGATCTGAGATTAGATCTACAAATAGAAGAATTTGCTGCCCCCTTGAACTAGGAATAGAGAAAGGCCAAATATGAGCTTATTATATTAACTTTGAAGAGATGGACTTTAAGAATGAGACCCTGATATTCTGTCAGAAAATGAATTGCAGATGAATTGCAGTGATTGAACTTTACTATAATAAGAAACTCGCTCAAAGAAAAGAATTTCAGTAAAGAAAGACGAGATAATGTACAAAAATGGTCTCTGAATCTGCAGTTTAGCCCATTAAGAAGAGGGAGGAGGAGTGCTTGTTGCAGAAGCAGTGACTTACCACACAAAGTTGACGAACGATTTATGTTGTGGAGAGAACGACACAACAATGGCTGTGGAGAGCAATGCAAAAGCAGCAACAATAGCAGGATTAGTAGAGAGCGACACAGCAATGGCTGTGGAGAGCAATGCAAAAGCAACAGCAATAGCAGGATTAGTAGTGTTCATAGCACAGCGATGTAGCCGCAGCAATAGCAGAATTAGCAGCGTTCACAGCACAGGCCCCAAATGCTTCACTTGAATATGTTGCTTATTGCCATCCTGATCATAGAAGTGGCCCTAAATTTTTTGCCCTCCATGTTTACCATTTCACATTCAATTCACAAATCTGCATTTAATTTGTGACAGACGTGCATTTAATTCTGTGCTGCAGATGTGCATTTAATTTGTGACAGATGCAGTAGTTGAAACCATAAAATTAAAAAATAAAATCAATGTAAATGAAACTTGTTAAAAACGTTTCAGTTGGCTTGGAAACATTTCACCCAGCAAGTGACGGTTACTGTTCATGGGCAATGGCATTTTGAAATGGGATTGGGATTCCATTTCCGCAACGAAAAATGTGAAACTTTATGAATCCGTTGCGTTTCTAGCAACATAGGTGCTATGGTCATCTCATTTTGCTATGAAGCAGTGGAAGAAGATGATGGAAGGTACTGCATGGACTTAGCCCATTCATCAGGGTTTTGATGCAATAATCTAGCAACTATGATAATAGATAAAGGAAGGACATCGCAGTGCTTCAGAGTAGTATCAATTGTAGCCTCTACCTCTACATTACCATCAACCTTCCACTTGAGAATGAGGAAGAAGATGTTTAAACATGAGGTCTCTGCTATGCTCATCAAATAACATCGGTATCTTATAGACAATTTGTAATTGATCGTGCTCTTTCCTCAATCTTATCTAATATTGTATTCATTTCTTTGATCTGCATAGCAGTTTCATAAGTAGCGGGTATAGAATCTATAGACTGCACTGTACTAAAACATGCAACTAGCAAATTGTTAAAACAAGAAGCCCAAGGACATGGATGGGAGGAGGAGGCAATTGGGTCTAATCCTTTCACGACACATAAATCAATGACATCTTGAGCCTCCAGTGTTGCAGATTCAAGGTCTCTTATCAGCTTTTTGACCAAAAAGTTGGACTCTTGCCTTCCCCCATTTCAATCTGCAACCATGAGATATAAGTGCAGATCATCCAGTCTCATTTGCAACCAAGGAAAACTATCCCCAAACCCAAGGATAAGCCCAGCTTCTTGGCCAATTTTGTTGGTTGCTGATGTAAGTGCAAACTTTGCAAGCTTCGTAGCCAATTTTAACACAAAACTCTCCATTTCTAAACAAAACAAAAAGAGTAGAGAATCGCAGCGGCTATTTTTTTCTAACTAGGTGATAACGCTAAGTGCGTCGACACCTAGCCAGCTACTCACAATGACGCACATCTTGTCTTTAGGCACAGGCATTCCCGGCCTTACCAGTACGCTCTCGTAACTGGTGCCCCCTCCTGTAGCTTGCATAGGAGGGGGTGGTCTGGCCTCGCACTAGATCGACACTGCACTAAGACATCCGATCTTGGCTGCCTACATACCTACTAGCATCATAGGATCAGGGCCCATGTAGTTCTAATATATGCTTGGCCCAAACTAGCCATAGCAAGTGTGCATGTGATACGCTTGGGCATCTCTAGATGTAGTCCCTTGCATGCGCCGCACCTAACGGTAACAGATGTGCATGCACTGCATTTGGATGAGTCTAGCTGCAGCCTCTTTACATGCGTCGCCTCTGGCTCCATCTGTTTAGGTAACTCTAGCTACCTAGCGCATTTGCTACATGCTCATTTCGCAAGTCATCTGTAGAGAACATATGATTTTCCACACCTCGTGTGTGAACCAACCATAGCTCGTGCATGCCTGTGCACAAGCCTTCGCATTGAAAGCTCAAAGGGTCATGACAAACCCACCACCACCGGATGAGTAGTCTGACATCCTTGTCAGAAGTCCCTTTGAGTAGGAGTTCAATCAACTCCTCACCACGCTCCCATGTGGCATCCATTTCACTATCATCCTCTGCTTGGAACAGGTAGTTTGTGAGTCAACTCCTTCGACTCAACAAGGTCCTCCTTGCTTTGATATCAATTTTCACCGGGTGAATCACAGCGGATAATTTTTCTCACCAGGTAATAACGCTAAGTGCCCCGACACCTAGCCAGCTACTCGCAACGAACGCAACAACGATGCACAAGCTCAAAGGAAACACGCTTACAAGAAAACCTCCAAACTTTACTCATAAAGGAATACGTTACAACATGTACAGAGGATGCCCCAATGTGAGCAGAGCCTTTTGTATTTAAAGGCATGGGCGAACCCAGCAGCAGTCCCTTTGCGCATTCGTCCCACTTGCCTTCCTTTAATGATAAGAGGTGCGCATGCGCTACATCTGGATGAATGCAGTAGTAGGCCCATTGCATCCGTCGCACCTACCCTCTTTTAATGATAAGAGGTGTGCATGTGCTACATCTGGATGACTCCAGCTATAGCCCCCTCACATGCATCACACTTGGCTTTGCCTAGCGGTACCAGATGTCTTTCCACACCCCAGCTGTGGATTAATTGTAACTCACGTACGCTTGCACATGAGTCTACGATTGTGACAACTCAAGATGTTGTGACAAACCCACCCCCACCGAATGAGTAGTTCGATGTTCTCATCGGAAGTCCCTCTGAATAGGAGTTGGATCAACTCCTCGCCACGCTCCCATGTGGCATCCATTTTACTACCATCCTCACACTGGAACAAGTAGTCAGTGCATTGATTCCTTCGACTCGCACCCTCCATCCGATGGCTAAGAATCCTCTCAGTTGTTCTTTGGAATTTCGTTCGACTCAGCAAATTCGTTACCTGGTTCTCCTAACCAAGTCGATGAACCCAATCGATGTCGAGCTCTGCAAGGTACTCTGGCACCTTGCCTGCTTCTCTGGAGAGCACCACTTCTCCATACGGGACTTCCAAAAGTTGAAGGTAGCAAGCCTCCAACAACACTCGCAACTTCCTTTGCAGTTCATCCCACTCCATGGGGAACGTACAGTACAAAACACTCACGGGCACTCTTACCCCTATTTCCACCTTTATCTAGATATGAAACACTTGTAGGCAACCTTGCCCTTGGTTCTAGCCCTGTCCGATGGTCTACCTTCATCCCTAAAGGTAAGACCTTGGCATCGCATATGTAGATCCCATTTGCAGATTGCCCACACAATTGGGAACGTTCACTATCAAGTTCTCCTTGATCTCTACCAAGGCACCCAACATAGTGACTTCACCCTGTTTTACCCCCAAGTTCCTTTGGGTTGCTAATTTAAACATTGGTTTTAGCTCTTTACATTTGATAGGAATAAAATTAGGTTACCTTTCATCAGCAATCAACATCCTCCCAAGTGTGGTGCCACTAGAGCTTTCACCCTTACAAAGAATTCCATGCCCAAAATCAACTCAAAGTCATCTAAATAGATGACAACAAAATTACAAATGTCCTCCCAGAGACCAACTTTGAGAAGAGAAGAAATCATGCCATGAACTGGTTGTGCCCTTGAGTTCACGGCCTTGACCTTGCTCTGGCTCATGGAGATGGCAAGCCAAGGTTCTTCACCAACCGCTGGGATGCGAAATTGTTCATCACTCCCATATCTAGCATTGCGGTTACCTTCTATCCCTTGAGAACGACCTCAACGAACATTAGCTCGTTGGGTGGAGCAAACTTTTGGGAAGAAAGGGTATTTAGCAACTGTAACGGATTACACCTCGTGTTACTGCAATCTCCCTCAGACTCCTCCTAAAGTCTGAGGATCACAAGCTTTTCCCTTGAAAGACAGTCGCGAGCCCGATGTGGTCCATTACAAATGAAGCACCCAAATGAGAATTTCTTCCCTTGGGAGGCTCCATCTCCCTTGGGTTTGGAGGGCATCCCCTCCTTCTTGTCTTTCGGGCCTCCATGCTGTTTTCCCCCATTCTTGCCCTCTTCATGGGACTTCTTTTGCTCTAAATTGGATTTAGAATTATCCCGTTTGTAATCAACCAACCCATCTGCAGCAGCTATGGCTGTTGGCAGATCTTTCATGTTCTGCCTTCTTAGCTCTGCCAACCCTGAAAGAAAGTTAAATAGCCTATCCTCGTCAGACATATTCTTTATGTCTAGTATCAAATAATTGAATTCCTTGATGTATTCGCGCAAGGTAGTGGTGTGTCTCAGATTTCTGAGAGACTCCCGTGCTACCCATGCAGCATTTAGGGGAAGGAACTGATCCTTCAACTCCTTTCTCATCGCCTTCCACGTTGTGATTTGAGGGCGACCGACACTTGCATCATTCTCTAGCCGCGTCCTCCACCAGAGCTTTGCATCTTCCATAAAATACATGCTTGTTATCATGACCCTCTGGTCCCCAGGAACATGAGCAGCACAAAAGTATTGCTCCATGTCCCATAGAAAGTTTTCCAACTCCTTCGCGTTTCGGCTTCCTCCAAATTGTTTTGGCTTCGGCACTTTCAGTTTGGAGTTTTTGGGTTTTCCACTCCAATGCGAAGATCTTGCAACGATCTTCTTTAGCAACACGATCTCATCCTCAAGAGACAACAAGCATACATTTAAAGCCTCAATCTTGCCCACATGAGATTCAAGTTCGCCTTGCACCACATCATTGCTCTGCTGCAGATCATTAATATCCCTATGGTGTAGAATCGCTTGGTCTGCAAGGGATCGAGCATTAGGAGAAGGTGCTCCAACCAACAGGTACGTAGCATCCAGTTCAAAGATAGCTCAATAGAAACCTAGAAAAAGAAGGTTCTATTACTTACATGAGGAGCCTATCTTCCCTGGTTCAAATGTTCAAGATGAGAGTCCTTCTAATCCAGTCAAAGAAGGTGAGGAGACAATGAAATAAAGTAAAGCCTTTGCAGAATGTCTTGACTAAGCAAAGAAAGAATGTAAACATCTTTCACAATGTTTAGACAAAAAAACCTGACCTGTGCCTTTGCTATGGCTGATATTGCCTTTGAAACTGTCAGAGGTTGCAACTTGCAATCACCCTAGAAGGTGCATTCCAGACTGATAGCTGCTATTAAAACTTAAGACAATAAAGAAGTGGGTACACCAGTGAGCATGTGCAAAGCAACATAGATGGAATTACTTTCCAAATACTTGTTCAGTAAAAAACCCATGACATGGTAGCATTGTTGTTAAGCAAAATTGGATATTGAATTTTTTGAAGGGTGCACACTTGGATCACGTTAATGGCAGTGTTATTGAAAAAGATCGAGAATGTAAATAGTTAACATCTTCCAAGTCTTAAAGGTAGTGCGAGGACATTCGATGGCATTATCTCTACTTGTAATATATTGAGTTTGGGTAGGGAACAACATGAAATTTGGATGTGGTTTTTGTAGCTAATTAATTTTCATTTTGGGAAACTTATTCAACCACTCTTCGAAGTGCTTGGTCCTCAAAATTGACATAAAATCATCATTGAAAATCATAAAAATTAGATTTCCTAAACCCTAAATTCCTAAATCATAAATCCTAATAACCTTAAACACTAAAATTAAAAATCCTAAATCCTACATTTGAAATTCTAAATCCTATAACCTAAAAAAGTTTAAACCCTAAAAATTCCTAATTCTAAATGTTAAAAAATCACAAATCATAAACCCTAGAAAATCCTAAAACCTAACTCCTAAAAATTCTAAAGCCTATAAAACCTTAAACTTTAAAAACTATTTAACCCTAAAAAACCCTAAACCCTAAATCCTAAAAACCCCTACACCATAAATCCTAAAATCCAAGAGGCTCTTAATCCTAATACCCCTAAACACTAAACCTTAAAACCTAATCCCTAATCCCTAATCTACCAAGCCTAAACCTTAAACATTCTAAAACCTAAATCCTATTAATGAAATGTTGTATAGTATAGTAGGATAGAAGGATATTGAAGGCATAAATGATGATAATTTTATTTTTATAATAAGAACATATTATCAATTGGAGATATACATATAGATAACATGGTCTTACTGTATGTAATATGTAAACAATGAAGTGTTTGCCTAATTGTAAGAATTTAGAATTGAAAACTCAAAGTAATGGACATGATTTTGGTGGACAATGCTAAGTTATTAAGTTTGAATTAGACTATATATATTGGGTGTCCTTATATTACAATTATTTTAGGGTTCTAACATAAAATTGGTAGGTGTAATTATTTGATTACATCATCATTAGTAATGCAATTAACATAAAATTATCTAGGCCTTCTATGTTTATCTAGGCCAACAGATGGGTTCCACCAATATTTTGAAAATTACAAAATCATAAAAATTAGCTTTTCTAAACACTAAAAAACCCTAAATCCTAAAATACTTAGACCATAAAAATGATAAATACTAAACCCAAAAATTCGAAACCCTAAAAAATTAGTAAAACCTAGATCCTAAAAAACCCTAAAATATAAATCATAAAATCCTAAACCATAACCCTAAAAATCCATAAATCCTAAAATCCTAAATCCTAAACCCTAAAAATTTATAAATCCTAAAATCCTAAACCCTAGAACCTAAACTCTAAATCCTAAAATAATAAACCCTAAATCCTAAAACTCCTACACATTAGACCCTAAAACCTATTAAGAAAATGTTATGTAATGCAATAGGATGGAAGGATATTAAAGGCATAGATGAAGATAATTTTATTCTCATAATAAGAACCTATTATCAATTGGAGAGGTAAGGATAGATAACGTGGTCTTACTATCATGTGCAAATAATAGGTATTAGCCTAGAGGTAAGACTCTAGATTTGAAAACTCAAAGTCATGAATTCGATTTTGCTAGGCAATGCTACGTTATAAAGTTTTGATTAGACTATATATGTATGGTGTACTTATACTACAATTATTTTAAGCTTCTAATACCCCCACCCATAGGTACAATTATTTTTTCAATAATTAGACAACATAGAACAAAATTTCAAACTCTACACTTGATTTCTACATCATCATTCGTAATGCAATTAACATAAAATTAAATTGTTTTGCAAATTAGCAAATAATAGAAATTACATTTTTAAAAATTCTAAACACTAAAAAGCATAAACCATAATCCTTGAAAATCATAAATCGTATAAAATCATAAATCTTAAACACTTAAAACATTAAAGCCTAAACTATAAAGACCCCTAAACCCTTAAAAATCCTAAACCTTAAACCCTAAAATCTAAACTTTAAACTATTAAAACCATAAATACTAAACCATGAAAATCATATATTGTAGATCTTAAAAACCTTAAACCCTAAAACCTAATCCCTAATCAATAAATATTAAATCATAAACCTTAAACCTTGAAAAATCCTATACCCTAAAAACTCTAAATCATTAGTTCTAATAATCCTATATCCTAAAACTGAAACCCATTTGAGAAAATGTTAGATAATGTAATAGGATGGAAGGATATTGAGGGCATAGATGAAGATGATTTTATTGTCATAATAAGGAGCCATTATCAATTAGAGATGCAAGGATGGATGACATGGTCTTACTATCATGTACAAAAAATGAGACATTAGCCTATTAGCAAGTCTCTATATTTGAAAACTCAAAGTTATGGATGCAATTTTGGTGGGTAATGCTAAGTTATAAAGTTCTAATTAAACTATATATATTGTATGTATATATATTATAATTATTCTAGTGTTCCAACATGCCTCCCAGTAAGTGTAGTTCTTTGTTCAATAATGGGACAACATATAACAAATTTTCAACCAGTGCATTTGATTCCTACATTATCATTGGTAATGTAATTAACATAAAGTTATCTATGCCTCCTAGGTTTATCTAGGTTGAGAGATGGGTTTCATAAATAATTTAAAAATTATGAAATCATAAAAATTTGTTTTCCTTAAAATTCCTAAACCCTAAACTCAAAAAGCCTTGAATCATAAAAAATAATAAATCCTAAAACATAAATCATAAACTCTAAATCCTAAAATAGTAAAACCTAAACCTTAAGAATCCCTAAAACCTAACACGTAAGGTCTTAAAACCTTAGATGTTAAACCATAAAATCCTTAAACCATGATACCTAAAACCTAAATACTAATCCTTAAAAACACTAAACCCTAAAAAATCATAAACCTAACAACCTCAATTCTAGAAATCCTAAAAACACTAGACCCTAATAATTCTAAGCCATAAACCCTAAAGTCCTAAAAACCCTAGATCCTAAAACATAAATAACCTAAAACTAAACACTAAAAATCCCAAACCCTAAACCCTAAAAATTGCAAACTCTAAAAATCCTAAAATCCTATACAATAAACCTTAAAAAGCCTAAATATTAAAATCCTAATCCCTAAACACTAAATCCTAAAAATTCTAAGCCATAATCCTTAGAAATCAAAAGCTATAAACCATAAAAATTGAGAATCGTAATCCCTAAATCCTAGAACACTAAATCCTAAATCTAAATCATAAACACTAAAAACCATAAATTATGTGCCCTAAAAAATCCTTAAACCCTCAACCTTAAATCCTAGAAAACCCAATATCCTATAAAATCCTAATTCCTAAAATCTTGAACCCTAAAACCCTATATCCTAACCCAAATCCTAAAGATCCTAAACCTTAAAAAATCATATATCCTAAAAATCCCTAAACCCCAAGAACCCTAAATACTAAAATCTAAAACCTAAATCCTAATCCCTAATCCCTAATGCCTAACCTCTAAAAATCCTAAATGCTAAAATGTAGAACTTAAAACCTATTGAGAAAATGTGTTATAATGTAGTAGGATGTAGGATATTAAAGGCATTGATGAAGATAATTTTATTCTCATAATAAGAACATATTATCATTTGGAGATGCATGGATAGATGACTTAGTATTACTATCATATGCATACAATGAGGTGTTAGCCTTGTTGTAAGACTTTAGATTTGAAAACTCAAAGTAATGGATTAGATTGTGGTGCCAAATGCTAGGTTATAAAGTTTTGATTGGACTATATATATTGGGTTCCAACACCCTTGTAGGTGTAGTAATTTCTTTAATAATTAGACAACATAGAATAAAATTCCAACCTATGCATTTGATTCCTACATCATCATTGGTAATTCAATTAACAGAAAATTATCTAGGTGTCCTAGGTATATCTAGGCTATGAAATGGATTCCACCAAAGTTTTGAAAATAAGAAAATCATAAAAATTAGCTTCCCTAAACTCTAAATCATAAGCCCTACACCCTAATCCCTAAAAGACCTAAATACTAAATCCTAAAAAGCTTAAACCATAAACCCTAAAACCTAAAACCTAAATCCATAACCTGTAACCCATAATCCTAAATGCAAAAAGATCCTAAACTATAAACCCTAAACCTTATTAAGGAAATATTGTATAATGCAACAGGATGGAAGGATATTATAGATATAGATGAAGATAATTTTATTCTCATAATAAGGATTGATTATCAATTGGAGAAGCAAGGATAGATGACATAGTCTTATTATCATGTGAAAATAATAAGTTAGCCTAGTGGTAAGTCTCTAGATTTGAAAACACAAAGTTATGGGTTTTATTTTGGTGGGAAATTCTATGTTATAAAGTTTTGAATGGACTCTATATTGGTTATCCTTATATTGCAATTATTTTAGAGTTATAACACCTTTACCAATAGGTTCCACTATTAGTTTAATTATTAGACAACATATGATGAGCCGCAATATCACGTCGTCCCCTGCAATATCGAGTACGCGATATCACAGCCCATCACCATGTCTATAAATAAGAGGTGGCTTTCCCTTGTTCACACATCTAGAGTTAGTCCCTTAGCCAAACTATAGTAGTTTTACCATTCCAGAGTTAGAATAATTTCCATGTGCTCGTAGTAGGTGTCTCAAAGTGAACAGATCTTTATTCGAGTAAATTGTACCTGAGCACACATTTGTGTACGGAAATAAAGATGAACTTTCTGATAAAACTTGCAGCATATGGACTAAGCTAAATAGGATTTAATTATTGTTACATGTTTAAATGCTTTCCTAAATAATTAATCTCTCTCAACCCTTGACTCTCCTAGGTAAGTGCATTCAGTACGACCACTTTGAGCACATGTGTAACACATGGTAACCTAGTAATGAGTAGCGTTTGGTAATCCCAGTAGTATTGCACTGGGTCAGGGTGTGTGCAGCAAGTGGGAAAGGATATAATTAAAGCTTAGTTAGTGAATAGTTAATGAAAATTAGTTATTTAGTTCTCTTCACCTTTCCCTACTAGCATAAGCGTTAAAAAGACAAAAGATATAAAAATCACATACCTCAGACTTACTTAACCATACAACCGTGACAATACAAGTAAGTTTGGGAGGATAATGATTAGTTAACCTTAAGTGTTCCATTAAGGTGAGTAAGCACTTAGTCCTTGGAGTTCGACCGAATCACGCATGAGACACTCGTATTCGTATGGTTGAGTGTAGGGGTACCTCGCCACTCATCATTGGCACCGTTGCCGGGGACTTAGTTGTTAGTGCGCTACGTAGAACATAGGAAATCATTCATATCATTGGGAGCTAGAACAAACCCTTAGGGTTGATCAAGAGTAAAATAAGATAATGGTAAAAAACACACCGAACAAGACTAAAATGTCTTCTTCTTTGCACAAAAGCACTTCACTGCCTAGGACTCACACTAGAGATAGTCAGCGGCACAACACACGTAACCAAGAATTGCTAGTTCCTCAATAATTCCGTGTGGTATATATTCATCATGATTAATATGTACATGACTTTACTTTTATTCTCCATCAAGATGAACAACTATGTTGGAGAGACTTGGAGGGTAACATAGTGTTGCGTCCAGACCGAGCAGTCCCCAACATGCTCCTTCGTGCTCTTGCATGAATAGGCATATCACAATTGTATGTAGAGTATGTTGCATGTGATTACGACACAAGGGACTACCATCCCACAGAAGCGCAACGTCAATGGGACTTGTGATAGGAGAGTTACTAGNGGACTACCATCCCACAGAAGCGCAACGTCAATGGGACTTGCGATAGGAGAGTTACTATACATCTTTGAAGGGCAAAGGACCCCATAACACTCCACCTATCTTAAGCAAAAATTGAGGGTGGTGAACCTACTTTAATAAGTTTTCCACAAAATGATGTTCCCCCTCCTAACGATAGTGAGGAGGTGGTGTATCAGAACCTTCACTCCACAATTCACAACCCTGGTTCTGATCCCCACGAACACCAAGTGTGGAACGAGGGAACACAAACACATGATAAGGACAGGCATTCTGATCGTCATCATGATTGGGGTCAGGACCATCGAAGAGAAGGTAGGAAACATCGCCATGGTGATGGTTCTCCTTCTTCTTCACCTTCATCGTCACGTTCGCCCTCTCTTTCAACATCATGATGTAGTCATAAGGAACCTAACCGTGAGGATAAGGGTAAACAAAATGAGAGACCTCGACAAGAGAGTTTAGAATGAGGACGAGGGCATTCTAGAGAATCACAACATGGAAGAAGGGAAAGCAGGAAACCACGTAGACATCACAGACGCTATGAAAGAAATGACCATGAAGAACCCCTACTTGCAAGTTGAAGCATGTTAGACATCACAGAGGCTATAAGAATTCCTAAAAGGCACCAAAAAGATAGCAGGATCAAGAGATTAGACATGAATAACATCTCACGATTTGAGGGGGGATACAACGTTGATCCTCAGAACCACTTACAAGCATTTCACAATGCATGTGCCTTGCAGAAAATTGAGAACGAGTGGAAAAAATTAAAGTTGCTCCCAAGGACACTAGTAAAAGAAGCAGAAAGCTGGTACCGGTCCTTAGAACTGGAATCCATTCGAAGGTGGAGTACGATGCTAGAACTGTTTAACAATAAGTATCAAACATACTCCTAGGTGTCCAACCTATGAAAGCAAATCCAAGGATGGAAGCAGGAAACTCATGAACCCTTGGATGCTACCATGGGTTGATACTATGCACTGTTACATCATTGTCTAGGCCATGGTTACTCGTAGCAGGATCAACTACGCCATCTCGTAGNATAAAATTTTGCATAAACATTTGAGCACAACTCCACAAATCTACTCCTAATTTTCCTCAGAGAGAGAAATAGTTCCACAAGAAAACTAGAAATAGAGCCAGATTCGATAGAAATAAGTAGAAAAGAAAAGAAAGCAGATTTGTGTAGACCTCAAATATTTAAACAAGGTAAAATGACACGAGTAAACACTTCGCAATAAAGCTATCCCAAATTCAATATCTACGAATTGTTCAAACTACCAAGGCTGAAACAAGCAATATCTTCAAGACAATCCTACTATGCTACCAAAAATATCTGCGTAAACTACCACGTACGAGACTCCATTTTGACTAGATAATAGATGTGAACGATTGCATTCAAATAGAACCTTTAAAAGACTTGACAATTTCTGATTGAAAAACCATGGGAATTCACCTTAAAGATAAAAAGAAGCTATTCTAGTCCCATCAAAATACCAAAGATTTTCTGAACCCTCTCGACTACTGAATTGTTCAATGGCGTGACTACAAGCAGAGGCTGTCTTACAACAATCCCAGTAGCAGTTCCCACATGTTGCACAATAACAAAATTTACTACTAAAATGCTCTTAAGGCTTTTAAACACAAGCGTTTCTATGACAAAATTTTAATAGAAATTTCTATTGGGCAACAAGAACAATAAGAGCAATCTAAAAATCCCAAAATTACTTGCCAAGGATGATACTATCTAAACCACTAGCTAAGCAATTTAAACAAAACAAAAAATGAAATGCATAACTCACAGGACCATGACAAAGAGGCTGAAATCTTTATTCTAACAAGCCATCTTGCAAGCAATCGTTCACACTTTCTTCTATACAAAATGCTCTTCCTCAAGACTCAAAGTGTCTCCAAGAAAGAGCTCAAGTGATGATGATATGAGACTCTTAGTATCCTTCCTTTTCAATTGCCCCCCCCCCCTTTTTTTTCCTCCTTGACCCCTGAAGCCTTTTTATAGGGTTCCAAGGTAGGTAGGGAAGTTATATATTGAAAATATCTCACCTAACTTCTCTCCCAAGTAACTTGGCCAACCAATCGGAAGATTACTTGCCCAACAAGTTAGGTAAGTTACAACAATTTTGGGTGGTTGCAACCACCAAAGAGAAAAAGAGGTTGACAAGTGGCCTTGGTAGTTACAATATACAATCTTTAAGATACTTAGGAATACAAGCTATAGTTGCAACTTACTCCATACATATATATCCCTTGTATTTTGTTTCTCCAAAATGAGATGTCAAGTCTTCTAAGTGATGTATAGGGAAGTTACAATTTCCAAATATCTCAAAAATATCTCTCCTAACTTCTCTCTCAAGGAATTTGACTAACCAATCAGAAGATTACTTGTCCAACAAGCTAGGAGAAGGTTATGTGGTTAGGGAGTTAGGAAGTCATGCATGAAATGAGGAGCATTTTATGCTAACTTTAATGTAATGTGACATTGAATAGGATAACCAATATTACAAATTTTTAATGGGCAGTAAATAATATATTTCATAACTTGGGATAAATGATGGCAGGTCTCTAATACTTCATACGATGAGTACTTCATATTGTGAATATATATGTATCTACATGTATATATTACTGGTTAATTTATACTCCATTTGACCATATGCTTGAGCGGTAGAAATAATTGAATAATTTTTGGAAAAGAAACGGCGAAACGATTTTCCTTCTCTTCCTTGTAAATCGCGTGGAGGTTTCCTCATAGTTTCAGGGCAACAGTCATTCTCTTATTTCTGCCCAGAACCTGCAAGAACCGGCACATGTTTGTGTCAAGATCCAATATGCAGCGTCATCAAAATCGCAGATTCAAGCTACTTCCGCACAAGAAGGCTCTGCAACTGCGATCTAATTTTGCCGTTACGCGCTGGAGGAGAACAACGTGCCCTAAACAGAGGGTTTCAATTTCTATTTTGCCTCCTAAATTAATTTAGGGCTTCCTGCGTTTTTTGTTCTCTCTTTTTTCTGTTTGCCGAATTACGGGCCAATATTTCGTAGATCTTTGTCCGGCGGATCCGTAGCCTGCATCACGAGAAGAAAGAAAGAAAAAAAAAATGCCACGGCTTGCAATACAAATCGGGGTTTTAACAGGGCATAACCCCTTTCCTCACGTGTTTGGTAAATGAGGGTTTCAAAATTTTTCTTTGAGTCTGTGCCAGGGTGAACATCGCGGTGAGTGGTGTTGCGTGTTTTCCTGCAACGCGGTCTCCTTTACCTTCGCTATTTTCCTTATCTCCACTGTTTTCCTCTTCAGCAGGTGTAGTATACGGTGGAGGTTGATTTGCCTTTTTTTCTTCATAATCTTAAAACAATGAAGGCATTGCTAGTTTTGTTACATTTTTGATTTTGTCTTGCAAGGATATATCCAGGTTTTGACAATCGGGATCTGCAACTTAATGATTTCACATGAATCACATACTTCCTCCCTTGCCATAGTACTAATTTCTGATTTTAATAAAGAGATAATTTGGCACCTTTATCTCAAATTCTTCACCAGTGAATTACTTCCCTAAGAACACCCAACCTTCAACACTAAAGCTGAAATTTACTTTTGCATTTACAACCATAGATTCTTCCAATAAAATATTTCAACTGTTCTATGGAATGGCCAAATGTGCCAACATTTCTGCCCCTTTAAAAAAAACTTAAATAAACTTATGCAGCCTCATTCCCAAACTAAAAAAAATCTTGAAATTTTCATTGAATTTTTACATTCAAGAAGAAGTCTTTTTTGAGGAAAATTCCCATTTAACATAAGGTGAGATGGGACAAAAACCTCATTCCTAGGAGAAAATCAAACTGTACATAACAACTATACATTATCAAGTCCTTCAATGGACTATTCTTGGGATGGAAACTGAATTGTGAGGGTTACCCTAGTGGAAATCCTCATCTCCTTCACCTTTTCATAGGATATTTCTGATGTGATGTAGGCGGTCTTGTTGTCTTCTTGTTTGGTGGAGCTCTCACCTTGATCTAGAGGAGCTTTCTCTTCAACCTTTTCCTCATTTTCTTGTTTGGAAGGGCTCTTTTGTTCTTTCTCTTCTTCTTTGGAGCAATCTTGATATCACCCCCAAAC
>MNCI01000472.1:742672-768800 GCA_015680685.1 Gnetum montanum | reverse complement strand
TGGAATGCCTATAATGTGGATTCAAGATCTTGGCAACTTGCATACATAGATACGAACAAATTAGCAACGAAAGTATGGCTTTGAAATCCATGTTTCCACACATGGGAATGGATGCATTTTCCCAGTTCCAGGGAGGAAACCTTTGAGACCATCTTTCTCCCAGGTAGCAAGAATACCAGCACCAACATTATCAAAAATTCCTGCCTCTCTACTTCAAAACTTCACAAGGAATCCTCATGGCCATCTATTTTCATGATCACCGCAGCTGCGCGTTCCAATTGGCATACATGGACAACGCCATGTCGGTGCCATTGCCGTTGCTCTGCTTCTGCTCTACATCTTCACTCGTGCGTAGTCCTCCTTCTCCGATTTTGGCATCTGCACAGGCACTGGCACTGGTGCTCTTGATGCGTCAGCCTACGCTGAAATCGATGCACAGGCAGGCGCGGAATCTGATGGCCTCGCTGGCCGCGTCTGTGCAAAAAAAGGATTCCTCCAAAAACGCATCACACTTATTGTTCACGCTGCATTGGAACCATAGCCGGAGTAGCCCAAATCTAGAACAAAAACTTTGCCGAATTTCGCATCGTTGCAGGCAGCAAGTTTCGCAGTATTGTCGTCACCGCCAGTGCTCGGCTCGGTCATCGCCAGCGGTGCCACGTTTTGTTGTTAAAAAAAATACTAGTAAAGTAGTCTATAATGAGCAAAACTATGCTGAAACCCGAAACCTGGGAGGAGCAAATTCGTACAGCTTGCCGCACAATGAGAAAATGACAAGGTCAACCTCGGCATCACATAGAATGGAGAGTTCATATGCTTTTTTCAGTAGTCCGTTTTATGGCCAAAAAAAATTCCGTAGACGCTTGATGGCCATTGTTTCCCCGCATGGCTGTAACAAGTTGACGTTATTAGGCAGCCATGAAATGTGGGCGTGACTGAGTTGTGTGATCTCTTTTCTTGTTGTTGTTGCTGCAGCAGCAACATCTACATGGTGGATGAAATTAAGTCTCATGATGTTGCTGCTGCAACCTTGTTGATCCTTGTGTTTCCCTTGCTGCTATTTTCTTTTTCTTCTTCATGTTAATGTAGTAGAACTGCTACATCTTGTTCTCGGATAATAACCCTGGTTCAAAATCTGATTGTGCCCCCAAAATAATTCAACAGCTGTAGCATGCAAAATGGATGATGCCGATAATGTTAATACCGCCATCAAATTGCTACCCATGAAAAGGAGCAATTGCTAGTCATGCCTTTGCAAAAAAACAAAGGCAGATGCAGGCTCAGGGTCAGACTCAGGCTCTATGTTTGTGGATAGGTATGGATGTGGGTGAAAAAAAATCGAACCCATGAGTTTTAGTTTTCAAATCAAGAGTCTCACTGTTCCATGGAATGGCCAAATGTGCCAACAAAAGGATCACCCAAGATTCACTTCTAATGTTTTAGAGGAATTAAACAAAAGAGACCAATGAGCCATGGAATCACCCTCTCATCTAATATGGGGACTACAATGAAAGCCACATTGATACATAACAACAAGGATTAATGCACAAAACCCTCCACATAGCCCATCTCCAATTGGTCATATAATTTAGTGTTGGCTTCATCATCCAATCACCCAATCAACATTCATACATGGGAAACCAAACGTGATGATAGAGGGTTGTATCTAAACCAATAGGGTCCAACAATCAAACGGATTCAACAACAATGATCAAAAAATTCATAACTTATAACAACAATTTCTAGAGTAAGTCAAACTAGCTTCCAACAACTTGGAGACTAGATTGTCATCAAAGAGAAATCACAAACTATCAAAGGCTCTAATCAAAAAACACAAACTTATCTAAATGTGTATGCACAAGCACTTAAGATCTTTTTGAGCAATACAAGAATTCAAAAGATGTTATAGGATTAAGAAGACTAATTTATAAGCATACCAGAAGTTTAGGCTCAAGATATAACATTTTTTCCAAGCTTTGGCAAGTAGGAAAGATATCTTTGTGGAAGATGTCTTTTTCCCTATAAATATGTCTTCCAAGTCTAAAAGACTTCTTTGACTATAAAACACTTATTTTTGAAAACATCTTTTACCAAGAAAGATGTCTTGCAACTATGAAAGACATCTTCCATCTTAGAAATATGTCTTTTCAAAAGAGATGATGAAACTTCCAACATATAAGAAATACATATTTCCAACTTGAAGAACATCTTGTTCAAGAGGGACAAGAGCAAAAATACTTACAAAGGCCTGAAAATGAAGGACACATGCCAAGCATACCAAGAATAAAAAAAATTAAAATCAAACAAGGATATAGATGATCAAGAGAGGAACAAGAGGCATTCAAATACCAAGAACAACATGGAAATTAAATTCTCTTAATTCATGGAAAGTTACAAGCATGAAAAAGATGGAAATAAGAGGTAATGAACAACAACATCAACTCAAGAAAATGAGTTCTCATAACCATTAACATACAAGGGATAGCAAAAGCAAATCTTAGCAATTAAAAAAACCTAGAGATGTGACATATCATGCACAAATATCATGGCAAACATCAATATACATTATATTAGACATTATGCAAAAGAACAAAATATATCAAACATCAAATATATGTAATATTCAATATTATGTGTAAAGGAAATAGCAAAAAAAATGCAAGAAGAGAAAGAAAATAAAGCTTTGTTGATATGGAATAGAGTATCCAAATCATGCTCTAAGAGTGTTCCTTGGGGTTTCATTCCTTTGGCATCTATTCCTTAGAGGAAATCTAGCATTCCCACCATGGTTAGGCTTATAACCTGGTCATAAGGAATGACTAGCCCACTTCCTATCCCACTTCACTTGGCTCTCGTGACTTGCCTTATCAACTCTACCACTCCATGCCTTACACGACCTCTAAGCTTAGGTATACATGCCTTAGGTCAAAACCCCAAAGGTTACCTTAAGAGACATGTTCACCATTACAGTGCACCCTTTCAGGACTCAATTACAATTGCCCTTTTCAGGTCTTGTTAAGCTAACAATAACACTTGTTATGAAGAGACATCATCTTCATTAGGCAACATCATCATTTGGGAATGAAGACATGAAAATCTACCCCCCTTATGTTTCATTCATCCTCGAATGAGTCCATGTTCACTGTCTTTTTCTAGTGTCAATGCTTCTGTTATGATCCTGTGCTCAAATAATTTGATTTGCTCTTTGAACTTAAAGTTGTTTCTTACTTATTCTGCAAACAAAATATATGTGGGAAAAATATATGAAAAATTAAATATTACCTTCTTAATACTTACCTCATTTTCTAAGATCTACTAACCATCAATTACGAGTCCTAACCAAGGTCACATAAAGTGTAACTCAGATCTAGTTACCCAAGTGAAGGTAGGGCAAATTCTTTAATCCCAACTTCCATCACCTTAGATAGTTCACTTATCTAATTAGAATATAAATTAAACAATAAAAAATAATAATATTTACTAATAAAATCAAGAGTGAATACTTTCTAGTTGTGATCAACCTTATCAACCAATGGGAGTAATTGTAATTCTGCAATAAGTGGTATATAATCAAATGGTCTTGTATGGGATGGCAAGACTTGATCTTGATTCTTCTCCACTTCTACTTTAGAAATTAACTCTAGCAATTTAGTAATCTAGAAGAATCAGACATCATACCAAATATAATCTAAAGTCTCAATGAAGAATGTTGTTGATCCATTCTGATTAGTCATTGCGGAGCAATTGGTAAACTATGATTCAAATCATCTATTCCTAAATTCTAGAATCTGATTTATCTATTGAAGATTTAAAGTAAGAAAATATGCACTAGCCATTGGAATTGCATGTTGAATTGATGGAAACATCCTCTTCAGATCGTGTTCATCCTCCAAAGATTCTTTTATACATCCATATTTTAAGAATTGACAAACACTACTTTCGACTTTTACATTGAAGTCTCCACAAAGAATAAATGGAACTAGATTGGTATAGCTTAAGAATAACTTATTCTTTAAGCTTTCTTCTAGTTGCTTAATTAGATATGCTCCTTAACATAGTCTAACATTTGAACATGTTGGTTTGGCAATCAAATGTGTGTTAACTATACATACACATCTTCCTAGTAGATGGACTTTTAGAATTACTTCCAAGGCTATGCAATTTTTCCAAAATGTTGACTATTCTTTCTTTTCCATGGTTTGAAGTTCTAAAATTTCAAAAATCATATTTTCTAAGCTCCATTCAAATCTTTGTACTAATTTAAACTTGGCTTCTATATAAAAGATCGCATAACCATCCATGTTGTGATTTCTACAATATGCTAATTTGTATGGTTTAAGATAAGAACTTCTACAAGAACCTTTTTGCTTGTAAATACCTTTTTATTCCATCTTTTCCAAATCTGGTTGGAATTGGTATAGAAACTCCCATGGCAAGGCTTCTTATAAGCATAAAACATCAACATCCAAATCTTGTAATTCTGCTAAAATGTGTGGATATCAATATTCATGCCAATCCAAGGCCCATGGTGGACATAGCAGATGTTGTTTCTTGCTCACCAAGGATCTTCCAAGCACGTTGTATGTTGCAACTTTCATTCTCATTTGTGAACTTTCCTATGGATCATTTCTCCTCATGGGTGTCATACACCTTCTCGAAACAATATTTTGAGTCTCCATGTTTTTTCTGCAATATGATTTGGTTGCAAGATGGATTAATGTACATCTTCTTAATCATTGAAGATTATTTTGTTTCATCAACTAATTCTCCAACTAATACATCAACTAATTCATTAACTGGTAATCAACTGATACTGATGCATCAATTAATTCTTAACTAATTTAGTAATATGTAAGTACATTATCTAATTTTAGTAATATATAATTATATCATCTAATTCTTAACAACCTTTCTACCCACTTAAAGACACTGACTTTGGCAATGTAACTAATGACATCCCATAGGGATCTTAAGGCTATCTACAAAGGTTATTTTCCCAACAAGGCATGATTAGTTATCCTTATGTTGTTAACTTTTAAGGCATAGTTTCATTATATCATCAAATTATTGGGTACCTAGATGATAAAGCTAACCTCACCATTGAGTTTAGAAGGGTGAAAAATGTTAGAGATGACTATTCATATGTTGAAAATGAACATTGTATGCTAGAATTATATTAAAATTAAACTTTGAGGCTCTTAATGCACTATATATAATAAGGGGTAAAAACTAATTTTTTAGGTTACTTGGGACTAATCTAACTTCACCATTCTATCCGAAAGGTTAAAATTTAAAGGAAACAACTCTTTGTTCATTGAAAAATCAAATGTTAGCGCTTTTGGAGTTTAGAGCTATTTGGCATGAAAAATGAGACTTCTTGAGAGGTCATCTATCCCAATACTACTCTAGGGAAAGTGCACTTAATTATGGAATTCTTATCCTTGTTGCTACCAACGTGTCAAATTTTATTTTTTAAAAATTGTGCTACACATTTTTAATTTCACTAACAACTTTGTTAATGGGACTTTTGAATTCCCTATCAGTTGATGGGACTTTTGAATTTTCCATTAGTTGACAAAAATTTTGAAGTTTTCATTAGTTGATGAAAAATTTGAATCTTTCATCTATTAATATAGAATTTTCCCATCGCGTGGCAACAATTGTTGTGGCAGCACACCAATGGTGGTGACCAAAAGGAATCAATAGTCTTGGCTACTAAGTGGCTAAACAACAGACAACAACAACATTAGAGGCAACGTGTATTGGTAGTGGCATAGTGGAGGGCCCATGGCCTGGCTAATGCATGGTGAAAAGGGGGAGAATTATGCTAGGTGGCATAGCCCAAGTCTGTGCAGCCCCTTTCCAGGGCTCATGCAGTTCTCATTAGGGCTTGTGTGGCCCACCTTAGGGCCCACACAGCCCACCTTAGGGCTCACATGGCCTACCTCAAGGCCCATGCAACCCCCTCTAGGGCCTATGTAGCCCTCCCTAGGGCTTGTGTGGCCTTGTCTTGGGCTTGCTCAACCTTGTCTAAGGCCTACGCAGCCCTCTTTGAGGCCTACGTGGCCCTCTCTAGGGCATCCACGGTCCTTCATAGGGCTTACATGGCCCTTTTCAAGACCTATGCAGCCCAAAACAGGGTTCACATAGCCAGTAATTTTTGGATCTAGCATTGACAACAACACTTGAGGATGCCTATGATCAATGGCATTGTCGGTGCCAAAGGATGATGCCAAGGGTGCCTATGATTAACAATGTCGACGATGTCCACGAAGCACTAGGGATGCCTTTGATCCATAATGTCATCGATGTCCATGGAGTGCCAAGTGTACTTGTGATTTGTGGCGCTGATGGTATCCATGGAACACTAGGGGTGCCTATGATCTATGGCACCAATGGTGTCCATGGACCACCAGGGGTGCCTATGATCCATGGTGCCATTGGTGTTTGGGAAGCACCAGGAGGCTATTAAGGGCTTGCATAGGTGAACAATGCAGTAGATGATGGTACACACAGAAGGCAAACACAACGGATGTAGTGGGATGCATGAGAGGGCGATGGGATGTGTTGGAGGCAAAGTGATAGTGCAAAGTAGTGGCATGATAAGCGACATGGTGTGGTGGGAGCTATAGGTAGCCTATGTGCTGCAATGGTTATCTTAGGGCTAATGTGATCTACAGAGCCAACACAACTCTTGCAACGCTAGCACAACTTGTAAGGCTTTGACAATCCTTGCAAGTCGATGTGGCGTGCAAAAACTTTTTGTTTATTTGTTTTATTATATATATTAATTTTATTATATTTTTTATATGTTTTAGTTTGTTTAAAGTGGGGGGTTGACATTTGAACCCACAACCTCCCTCTTAATTTTTTTTAACTAATAATTTAATATTATTTTAATGCATGCAAATCAAGAAAATTAAAGTCGTAATATCTCCCAAATAATAAGTTTGATCGAGACAAAATTTATACCATTGGAATGATCTCAACAAGTACTATGCATTAGACATGATCTTAGATTTCAAAAAGGAAGTTGAAATTTTAGGAATTAAAAGGACCAAAATAGCCTATTTTGTTGAACTGCCATTTGTAGGCTAATATATGGTAACTTAAGGTCTTGTAGATTACTTGGATAATGAGTTTCAACAAAACAAAAATCAATTCAGGTCATGGCTACTAACTTTTTAGGAGAAAATTAACAATGACCTTAATTAATTAATATTATTAGTACTTGGACCAATGTATCCTTATCTTAACAACATCTCTTGCAATTGATGAATATTGATGAGGCGTAGTTAGATATCTCAAAAATATGGTACATCCATGATGATCAATAAATTTTCCTATGTCATGGTTTCATGGTTAATCATCAAGTTCATGTTGTAGTCAGCCCATGGTTTTGAATGGCCCTTGGGTTTTGAATGGCTAATGTATATTTGATAAATGCCTTAGGTCAAACCCCCAAATGTTACCTAAAGAGACATGTCCATTATTACAATGCACCCTTTCAGGTCTCAATTCCAACTGCCCTTTTTGAATCTTATTAAGATAACAATAACACTTTTTATGAAGAGACACCATCTTCATTAGGCAGTGGCATCATTTGGGACTGACAAGAGACCTAGTTGAAAGAAACATGATAAAATCAAGGTGTTGTAGAGAATTGATAACTGAATAGGGATAATTGTCTAACCTCAACCAGATCAACAAATGTACAAAATGGAATATATAGCAAACTAGAGAATTAAATTGCAATTCAATACCAATCATTAAAATAGTAAAACCCAAGCCAACAAAATTATCAGTACACTTTTCTCATAGTACCCATACTTGAAATGGTAGAAACAATGATAATTTCAACCATGCAATTAATATCTAAATCACAAAATCCACATGTTTAATTGATCAAAGCAAACTCACATTCCCACAAAAATCTACACAAATCATGGAGAAGAAAATAATTCTAACAAAATCCTTCCCATGCTATGTAATGAAGAAGAGGGTAATATTACTCACCAAAATTAAATGTAAGAAAAACCACATTTAAGATAAGATGAACAACAATGATCTACTAAAGGCACAATACAATCTAGAAATCTCCAGTACCTTCATAAGCTTTGAATTCCAATAGCATCTCTCCGTATTTTTATGTAAAAATGTTAAGGTGTGCAAATTGTAGAAGTCTTGAAATTTTTAATGATTATGTGCCAAAAATCATTTAGAGGAAAATTAGTCCAATTTTGAAAACAATAGTTCAACTAGGAGAATCATTCCACAAAGCATGTCCATAACTCATGTAACTTTCTCACTATTTGTCTTTTCCATATAGCACATATTATAATAGACTAAAATAAAAATAATACATGATCAACCATAATATCTTTAACTCAGCTAAATTAATTAATTAAATTAAAATAAATTAAACCAAATTAAACTAAACTAACTAGATACAAGGCATAACTAGCCTATACACATAATATACCAAGTAGAATCATCAGAGTCCAACCATGCAATGTATCCATCCCATCCTCCCTGAAATCTTACCACACACATTAGTAGGGTTAGTGCACATATGCTAGGAAAATCAAATTATATAATATAAACATGATAATAAGAGGTTAAACTAAAAGACACACAATATCATAGCATCACATGAAGCAACTACGTCAAAATATATTAAATGCAATATAACTACCTAACTAAACTCTAACTAGTAGCTCTAATATCAAGCATAAATCATTCATACATCATCCAAACTCAAAATCCAAATAAAGAAAATATCCTAATAAAGCATCTTAAAATATGAGATGTTACATATCCCAAAGATCAAAATCCAAATTAAGAAGAGAAATCCAATCATAATAAAAACCTATGAAATAATTTTTATTCCATTTAGAGCATTTTGAAGATTAATGATGAAAAGACTAATGAGGTACCTTATAAAAATCAATTTTTTCTAAAAGGAAAGCATAAATTTGGAGAGAAAGAAATCAAAATTTCATATATTATCTATCAGTTGAAATACTCTTACTTTTACTTACTGATGAGTGGCTAGGTATCCCTACGCCCAACCATACGAATCACAAGCATTCATGCTCGACTCGGTCGAAATCCGCAGACCTTAAGCACTTAACATACACCAAACTTCTAACCAGTGAATCCTTGGGTTAGAACGGTCGTTGTCATCCTAATCTCACTTGTGAAGTTCGGTTACGTTGGTTAAGTGAGACTAAGGCTAATGATTTTTATATCTTTTTCATTATCTTCTTTCGGTGACTAATTGAAGTATGGAAGGTAAGGAATAAACTATAATCTAATCTCTAATTATCCTAGTTTATATTCTAACTTCTCCTAGCATAAGTATCCAGTCCCATCTTCCGAGCACGTTCCGAGCATTTCCTAACACTACTGGGTTACCAAACGTTAAGCATCGCTAAGCTTACCAAGTGTTTGGATTACATTCGAGATGGTCATACTTATGTCTTTTACGAACTACGAATGAACACTAATGATCAAAATTATAATAATGAAAACGTAAATAATCAACAAGTAACTAATAAATCATTAACAAGTAATTAATAAAGCATAAACATATTAAACTATTAAATGCATGAAATAACTATGTCCAAATGCTGCAAAGTATGCTTGAACAGTTCTTCTTTATTGTTGCCACACCAATGGGCTCAGATACATCAACGCTCGAATAAAGATCCGATCACTTTTCTTACACCTACTACGGGCAGTTGGAAAATATTCTATCTCTTGCAGGGACAAATAGCAAGAGCTTCACTACTACTACTCAAAATATGCCTAAATGAGGTGGAAGGCCCTCATATTTATAGATCCAGGAAACGTGGCTGCATAAACGGGGCCATGTTGACGCAGGGTAGCTATGTCAACGGGCTCGCATCAACGTGGCTGCGTATACGTGGCCTAGTTGACGCATTGACTTATGACACTTCATCATACCCCCACGACTGAGCAAAAACTCGTCCTCGAGTTACTTTACAATTCGGAAGGTATGGATTCTTATTTACAACACACATAACTTAAACACATAAACGACACACACATGACACAACTTAAATTTGACCAAGTGCCCGAGTTATAGAGGGGGACAAATTACAAAAATGGCGGTGTTTAGAGACAAAATTGAACACCTCGCTGGTCTTGGAGCCTCTGCTGTGTAGGATGATGCACAAAATTGCTAGAGAAGATCACACCATCCCTGGGGGCGATGGTTCTGATGGACCCTCTCCAGCCTTTGGCCCATGTGTTGGTGGCATCATGGATGTCAAAAGTCTTGCAGTAGCTGCAACTTCTGGAGACAACTGGAAAGCCTCCAAAAGAGCCCTCATTTTCTCTTCTTTGCTTCTGGGGTCGTTCACGATCCAGGGGGCTTCTCCAATGTGTACTGGAACTGGAACTTCCCAAGGGCAAGGCAGCACTAGGATGAGTTCTTTTAAATTGACAAACCAGGCTGCGAGCTGCTTGTGTTCGATATCGAAAGCTTGGATTGATCACTACAGCTGCTGGAAGTCATTCATTCTTTGGGCCAGGTCCTCCACGATGGTACATTAGCCTTCAAAGCTTGTGCAGAGGACCTCGAGTTTCGCGTTTGCTATTGCTAGCTGTTGTTTTGTTACCTTGTGCGCCTGGAACTCATCCTCGTATAAGGAATACAAGGCGACCACTTGTTTTTCTAACTTTGACCACGGTCTCCCGGCTGTGAGCATAACTAGGTTTGCATATCAAATGTTGGCTAGTTCCATGTATTCTATCATTTCTTCGATCTGCAGCTCCTTTAGGCAGATTTCTGCTTTGTTGTAGGCATTCAACCCATCACAAATGGATGGCCATATATCACCTCCCTCTCGGAGTTGCTAGAGTGCTTGGTTCATCTTGGCTTTAGTGACTTGAATGTGCTTCTCGTTCACCTCCTTTTGCAATCCCATTTGGTCCCTGTAATGATTTTTGACTTTTTCGAACTTTAGGGCCTCATTTTTCCAAGCGGTAATTTCGATTGCAGACTTCTGTCACAGAGCCCGAACCTCCTCCATTGACAGATTCCTATTTTCAACTGCTAACCTTCTTATGTCTACATTCACCCTAGCTAGATCCTCCTGCTGTTGGTGGATGAAATCCTTCATATGTTCGTTCGCTGCACCAACATTGCACAGGCAATGAACTTCTGCGGTTAGTTGCACATTCTCCTAGTGAACCTCCATCAAGTCCTTTTCTAAGTGATACGCTCGGGCATCTCCTATGGACTTGTCAAGGAGCACCATCTCTCACACATCCTCAACGACCTAAAGTTTAAGTTGAAGCTATTGAAAAGCTTTATCTCTGGTGATTTCATGGTTGAGGATGGTTGGGTCAGCAAGCTGAGCTCTTAATTGGGCTACCTCTATTGCCAAGTGCTGACAAGTGACTTGAGCAGTTTCTAGTTTCCCTTCCAAGATGATGCTCTTGACCCTTGCCGATAGCAGCTCCGACTAGGTTGCAGTGATGTTGTTCGAAAGGTTGAAGACATCCGAAAGCGGTTGCTCAGTTCCCACCAGTCGGTCCAAAAATTCTTCATGTTGGGCTGCATCAATCTTGCTATGCAAATTTCTGGCAGACACCTATACATCTTGTAGCCCATGAATGTTTGGTATAGGTGCTGATTGTGCATTGAGGACCGTAGAAATTGTATCAGCAACCACTTCGGCTGCAACTTCCTATCCCTGGTGCTGCATCACTAGGACCATCGCCTCTTCACCATCTTTGAAGCTTACCAAGAAAGTAGCAGCATTCCCTGAGATTTCGAGGAATAACTGTTGTGTTGTGGTTGATACATCTCGGATGCTTAGGTCTGTTCTAGGTGGAATTTGTGCTCGAGCGGCAGAGAATATCGGCCCTGCCCTTTCAAGAAAGTTGACTGATTGAGCCACTTGCTCCAAGTGGCTCATGGTAGGGTGATAAACTGAAGTATCTTCTCCTCCACCAGTCCTGCCAGATTGCTCTTGCTAGCTCAAGAGCATTTCTTGGAGCTCGCGGATGTATTCTACTGTGTTTTGCGAGCTCGGCTGCGTTGTTTGCATAGGTGGTGGAGGTGGTTGCTGCTCTTCCTCTGTCTATGTGGTAGTAGGAGTTTTGTCTTTCATCATTTCTTGCCATGAGGCAATTGGGGTGCGTCAGATGATATCATTAGAGTAAAATGCTATCCCTACCCGTTTGCATAACTTTCGGATTAAGTAGGGAAAGGGGAGAGCTCACCTTCCACGTTCATTCTCAGCGAACCCTTTTTTCAATCTTTAGAAACAAAAGTTGTGGAAGACTCATAGGAAATTTCCCACTCAAGGTGGCACACGCACGAGCGGAGAAGGCTATGATTTTGCTAGGTCTTACCATTTGATTCAAATGGTAAGATGCTATCTTGGAGTATACTCTCTCCGCCATGGTCAAGGAGCTGAATTCCTTGCGCTCTACCCCATAGCACCATTGGATCCATTGTGCCTTCACCTCTGGATTGGCCTGCTTAGGAATTTCTGCCACATTTGCCCCAATTTCGAGCAACCCCAGAGCTTGTGCTATTGCTTCCGAAGAGTAAAAGACATAAATGTCTTTGATTCTTACTCTTGACTCTGGTTGCTGATTCATCCAAAAGAGATAAGTTTCTCCTAAGTACCACTCATCACTGGTTGTGATGATTGGCCACATTGGAGAGTTCTGCAATTGAAGTCTCACGTCTTTTGGAGCGTTATCGAGGAATGGTCTAAAATTTAACTCTTGGAGGACCATCCATTGCACCTCATGTGGCGTGATAGCATCAAGGCAAGCTTAGGTCAGGATGACCTCAAGCCATGGTGCTATCCCAGGAGTCTCATCCCTAAGTGATTGCTCACCAAGAATCTCCTCTTCGGGAATTTGGCGAACAGATTCCACATCAGATCTTTCGTGGAAGGGCCCAGTTGCATGAGACCCCTTCGCATACTCTGGCAATTGCACATCTCATCCCCTTCTCATACATGTGTGCTTGTCCCTTGGTTGTGACAGTCCTTCGTCCCTTGGGTGCCTCAGTTTGGGTGCCATTTGAAATTAAACATAATCATCCGTTAGACCATTCATAAATAACTTAAGATGGTCTATATATACTTTCTCAATTTGACCAAGTTATGTAAATGGCATAGGCACACCGTTAAGTTTCTCAGAGTGTTAAGTTAGGGGTTAGGGCCAAAGGTTTTGTAATTAACAACTAATTAGTTAATTAATTAATTAATTACACAAGGGCACCACCCCCCATGACTAAGTGCATACCTTTGGTTGCGGAAAAACGGGAAAAGATAGGTTGATGCAGACACGCGATGGAGTGTAGGTGCGTTGGGAAGGGTTAGGCAGAAAAAACGGTAAAAACTCCCCTCAATTTGGACTCCAAATGATGAAAAATGAAGAAGTGCAGTGGGGTATATATAGGGGTTGGGCACTACATCAACAGGGCAGTGTATATGTGGCCACGTATACACGGGAGCTGCGTATATGGGGCCCCATATACGTAGAACTGTTCACCCATAGACTAGCATTGACCAACCAAAAAAATAGTTGAAATCAAAAATTTGAAAACCAAAATTCAAGCATTTGAAGCACAGAAAAGGCCCGATCATGGTTGATGATAGGAGGAAGGTAATGAAGCATGAAAAAGAGACAAAATTGGAGAACAAGATGGAAAAAGAACTCTACAAGGACAAAATCGAATGATGGGACACTGAAACCAATCAACCAAGAAATCCAAAGGATGGGAGGCTTAACAAGCAAAACCAGAAATATCAGGTGGGTCCTCCCCATAGCAGGCAATAGCCTTTGTAGCCCCTGCATACCCTCAACACCGCGGTCCGTGGGCCTAGGTGCTGATAAGTGGTGTCACCAGTGAAGACTCCAAACTAAGAGAACCTGCCAAGGCATGAGAGACCTATAGAAAACACGACGAACACACAAAATATAAAAAGGGTAGTAAGGTGAGTATGGAAAGAAGTGGGAACAGAGGGAGAGGAGAGAATGGAAAGTTTGAGTGTTGGCCACATGAAACCCCGTGTGTGATCATGGTTCAGTGACGTGGTAGAACCTTCCTGAGGACAAACCCAAAACTATCCACAAACAGTGACCTCACAACGATAGACGAAGGCCCGACCATCCCCCAAGGAAACAAGAATCACCCCACAGAGAACCATCACTCCAGGAAACATGGGAAGAAGGAAGTGAAACGGGAAAAAGTTAGAGGGAACCAAGTAGGTCTCATAACTAGTGCGTATGGCCCGTGAGAGGCAATCTAAGGGGTGTGCTTTGAATTCAGCCACGATTCATCTTTCTTTTCTTTTGTGCGGGGGAACCACACCATGCAAAGACCCATGCGTGTTTGCATGCATTCAACCAAGGGGTGTGCTTTGAATCCTCATTTTATTTGTTTATTTTATTTTTTCTTCTTTTGTCTATTTTTTTTTTGAATTTTTTTTAGTAAGGACCACACCATGCAAGGTCGAACTACCCAGAAGCTTCCGTGGAGAGACACTTGGAGTGGGAGGAAATTCGTGAGGACACACCGGCAACCCGAGGAACAGAACAGAACAACGAATAAAGCATTTACCTTGAAGTCACACCTGATTCAAACCATTAGGTCATCCCTCAGTCTGGGAACTACATAAGTCACACATTAATTAAAATGTTTTTAAGTGAAGGGGTTACATGTTCGCAACAAAAGGAAAACCATGGAATGGTGAACAGGCAAATAACGTGGACTCACTGCCAAGTTTATGAAGTGAACACAACGTAAAATCCAAAGACAACCATGCAACGACGGGAGCCAGATAACGAGGAACACTATTACAGTACCCATCGTAATGAAAATCGACCGCGCCAAACAATATGATGAAAAAATGTAAAAAAAAAACATGAAAAATGAAAAATAAAAAATTGTAAGAAAAAAAGTGGAAAACAAAAAAGTGTAAAACAAAAAATGATAAAATGGTAAGGGGAATAGGGAATGGATCAGCAGACATGAGTGTCTCCCCCACGACTAGGTGGAAAGAAGGAGATGCGAAAGATGGAGCGTGGATGATTGGTTGATGATGAAGCTGTGGCACTGGTTGTGTGAAGCTCATGGAAAGGTTTTAGTTGTTGGTGGTTGACCAAGTGTGTTCTGGTGGGATCCCCAGGTTTGTGGATGAGCAAGGCCCTAAATGGGAAGGTTTTGGAGACAATATAAGGTCCCTCCCACAGTGTCTGAAACTTTGTCGATTGGGATATATGTGAGGGGTTCCAATACAATACCTTGTCTCCACATCTAAATGTGACCTTCCAAATCCTAAGATCATGTCATTTCTTGTTATAGGCCTTGTGGGTTTCATTTGAAAATAGGGCCACTAATCGGTTCTCATCTAGCACACTTAAATTGACTAATCGTTCTCATTGTGCTAGCGGTAGGTCAAGACCGAGGTCACTGGCTGTGGATAGTGTTCGGAGTTCTACTTGGATGGGAAGTGTTAGCAACTTTCCGTACACTAAATCATAAGGAGAGTACCCTATAGAAAGTTTCCAAGTGGAGCAATAGGCCCATAGGGCATCGTTGAGCTTGGTACTCCAATCCCTCCTGTATTTGCTAATTTTTCGTGTAAGGATCTTAGTGATCTCCCTATTTGTGACTTTGGCGTGCCCATTGGCTTGGGGGTGATAAGGTGTTATGAATTTATGTGTTACCCCTAAGCGTTGCATGAGTTTTCGAAAAGTGACCCCTGTGAAGTGAGTCCCATTCTCAAAAATGAGTGCGCAAGGCACTCCAAACCTGGTAATGATTTGTTGCTAGACAAATCGTGCAGCGGTGTTTGAAGAATAGTCGATGATGGCTACCGCTTCTTCCCACTTTGTATAGTAGTCCACCGCCACCATGATGTATGCCTTTCTATTTGACAAGGGGGTGATGGGCCCCATGAAGTCGATACCCCAGATGTCAAAGGGCTCTAGTGGCTGGATCCACTGTTGAGGTCTCTCCAACCAAGTTGACATCCCACCATCTCTTTGGCATCATTCACAGGAGCAAGCGAACCATTATGCACATTATGCATCCCTGAAAAGTGTAGGCCAATAATACCCTGCAAGCAGGATTTTAATCACTATTCAATGTCCAGTATAGTGGCCCCCACCAGGATCCTCGTGAGCATCTTGAAGGATGCGCAGTGTATCAGCCTCAGGGACACACCATTGAACCAAGCCGTCTATGCACACCTTGTAGAGGTGGCCGTTGATTTCCATGAAATGCTTGGCCTTCTGGAGAAATTGATGTTTTTGTCGATGGTTCCATTCCTTAGGCAGCTCCTACGTTGTAAGGTAGGTAAGGATGCAGTTGAACCAAGGGGATTCCTTGGGTACTTAAAGATCAATAGCGCCTGTGAAGAGGAGTTCATCTGGAAATTGGTCAGATAAAGGCTCCTCCTCTTCTGCATCATCCCATCGTAACCGAGACAAGTGATCAATGACCACATTCTCAATACCCTTTCTGTCTACCATGGTAAGATCGAACTCCTGAAGAATCACTAGCCACCAGATTATGCAGGGGCTCACCGTTGGTTTGTTCATCAGGAACCGGATAGCACTATGGTCAGTGTGCACAAACACCTCGTATCCGAGCACATAGTGCTGGAATTTGTCTAATGCGAACACCACTGCCATCAATTCCTTCTCGGTGGTGGTATAGTTCAGCTGTGCACCCACAATGCTACGGCTTGCATAGTGGATATAATATGGACGTTTATGATCATCACACTATGTAAGCATGGCTCCCAAGGCGTAGTTAGAGGCATCCGTCATAATGTGAAAAGGTTTGGACCAATTAGGTGCTCGTCGAATCGGAGCTTCTACGAGTTTCTGTTTTAGCTCTTAGAATGCAGATTCGCATTCCTTAGTCTAGACAAACGGAGCGTCCTTCTTTGAAAGCTCTACCAACGGCTGGGCTATCTTCGAGAAGTGCTCTATGAAACGCCGGTAGTGACCAGTATGTCCAAAGAATGACCGCACATGTTTGATCGTACTTGGTTGGCGGGTTATTCCTTGGATGACCCTGATCTTTTCAGGGTCTACGCTAATCCCTGTTGATGAGACGCGATGCCCCAACACAATGCCCTCCTGGACCATCAAATGGCTCTTTTGCCAATTGAGCTGGAGATTGGTGTCTACACACTACTTTAGAACTTGCTCTAGACGGTCCAGAGCTTGCTCGAACGTGGCACCATAGGTGGAGAAGTCATCCATGAAGACTTCTACACCATTGCCGATTTGTTGCTGGAAGATGCTTAGGACGAGACGTTAGAACGTCGTAGGTGCATTGCACAGACCAAAGGGCATCTTCTTATATGCAAAAGTCCCCCATGGACTTGTGAAAGTAGTTTTGGCTTGGTCCTCTGGTGCTATTTGGATTTGGTTATAACCACTATAACCATCCAAAAAACTGTAATATCGATGTCCTACGATTGTGTCCAACACTTGGTCCACAAATGGGAGCAGGAAGTGGTCCTTGAAAGTCGCCAGGTTGAGCAACCGGAAATCAATACAGATCCTCCACTTGCCATCTTTATTGGGTACAATAATGAGTGGGCTAACCCATTCGCTATCAGTGATACAATAGATGAATCCTGCCTTCAACAACTGTTCAATTTCATCTTTTACAACCTGCTTCAATTTGGGATTCAACCATCTTTGTGGTTGTCGCCATGGCTTCATGGAAGGGTCAAGGTAGATCTAGTGCTGGCAGATCCTAGGATCAACTCCAGTCAGCTCAGGATAGGACCACGCGAATGCAACAACCCATTTATTTACCATCACCAGCAACTTCTTTTTCTATTCAAGAGCAAGGGCAGCATTGATAATTACTGGCTTGCCATGTTGCAAGAATGCGTACTCTAAGTGAGCCGGTAGGGATCTTAGCGCAAGGGGCTCTTTCTTGAAGCTGTCAGGGATCTCTAGCTTTCCCCGGTCATTTAGGTCATCAACGATGGAGGTCTATTGATGAATCTTTTCCATCACATCCATGCTATCAATACAGGCTTGCACTAGCCCCTCAGATGGTTCCATGCATAATATGCTGCTAGCAGGATCAACTGTCAGCCACTAGGTGCCCTCTTGGTTAGTGGCTGCTACATACAGGCATTGTTGAATTGGTGATTCCTCGGTACACCGACTACATGCTTGAATGGATGTCCGCTTAGTGGACCATAACTGCTGCACACAGTTGCACTCCGAGTCACTGTACGCGATCCATGGAACTCTTTTCTTCTCGATCTTCCTGAAAGGATTTTCCTTTCAAATTTCCAGGGACAGATCTCGGAGTCCTAGTCGTGCATCCACCGTGCTTAGCGAGCCTCTTCCCATGATGATTGGGAAGTTCCCCTTACATTTTTCTACACAGATGACCAAGAAGTTAGCAAGGTAGGTCCACCCACAAACGGTGGTCACAATGTCCTCCACCAAACCCAAAGAAACGGTGATGGATTGGTTCTCTAACTCGAGCCGGCTGTTACTCTTCTTTAGCAGGGGTAGGTTCTAGTTCTTGTACATGTCATGAGAGATTAAATTAACCCCTGACCCTGAGTCCATAAGAGCTTTGCATGGCTCGTTCCTAGCCACTTGAAGATAGATTAGGGGGCTTCCCGGAACTATCAATTTCTGGGGGAGAGAACCTGCTTTGATCCAGTCGGTCATGGCATGTGTGAGCATGACCTTCTGGACGTTAGAGTGCAGCGAAGTGGAGGACTACTCAGGTGGTATGATGGTAGAGGCATTGGTAAGTTTGGAGGCACTGGCCATAGGCGTAGGTGAGGGTGTGCTCAGATTATTGGGCTGGAAAAAGAGATGTTTACATTGTTTGGATTTCGATCCACTCAACCGAGGTGCTGGTTGTAAGTTAATAGCCCTCATAGCATTTCGTTGTTATGGCTATGGCAGTATTTCTCCCTGCATGGATGGAGTAGGTGGCAACTGAGAGGGGTGGTGTAGAGGAGTGGCAAAAGAAGGTGATGGAGGGTAGAAGAGATGTGGATTTGTCCCCCTAGGTGATGGAGATGGATGTCTAAAATATTCAGGGGGATGGTAGTAACTGGGAAAGGCTGCATGACTGGAAGAGTCTCTTGGTGAGACCGATTGCTGAACATAGTACCCATAAGGATCTAACTGCTTGTAAGGGTACTGTTGCCTTGGAGGTGGCATCCCCCATGCTTGTGGTTGCTGCCACTATTGGAAGTATTCATACGGTTGCGGGGGCATTCCACTTGGATAATATCCTTGCTACTATTGATGGAATCGCCTGGGTTTACCATGTGGATAAGGCAACCTTCAGGGTGTCTGCTGCTACGCCAAACGAGGGTTCAAGGCATAGACCCCACACTCTTGAAGGTGGGACACCACATGACAACATCCCTTAGGATGCTCATATTGGCATATGCCACATCCATCATCCTCCTCGGTGTCAGAGTCTGCAACCTACTCTACTATAACAACTTTTCCTTACCTTTATGTTGGGTATGCTTAGCTCCCTTCTTCCTGTGCTGCTCATAGTCACTACCCTATTCTTTGGACTCTTCTGTGACCTTCAATACACTTTGGAATCTCTTATCCAAAGAGTCCCACATTTTATCCACCTTTGCCAATATTTCAGATGCAAACTTTTGTAATGGCAAAGTCTTCCTATTCACCGCTGCTTTCAGTGGTGACTCATCCTCCTCATCACAAAATCGGACCTCCCTCTTTCTGAGGGAAGGGTCCCAGTTGAATTCTTTTGCACTCTCCTTTTTTTTGAGTTCTCCTTCCTCTTTGGCCACTTGATCAATGAGGTGCTACAATTGATGGGCCCTTAGCTCTGACAATCATCCCTTGGTGTACACACCAAGGGTTTTTCGTGTTTCAAAACGGAGCCCATTAATAATGTGGTGAAGCTGTGCCCACTGAGAGTAACCATGACCAGGGCACCGATGCAATAGTGAGTAATAGCTGCTCATGGCGGCATCCAAGGGTTCATGATTCCCTTGTTTCCATCCTTAGATCTTCTGTCTCAAATTCACCACTCTAGAGTACGTTTGATATTTGTCATTAAATATTTCAAGCATCATACCAAATTTCAGCTTCTTTGATGAGTGTGTGAGGGAATAACTTCAACCGTTGCCAATCGTTATCAATATTTTGCAGGGTGCAGGTGCCATGGAACGCTTGCAGGTGGGTCTGCGGATCACAATTGTATCTCCCTTCAAACCTAGGGATGTTGTTCATGTCAACACACTTGATCCGACTATCCTTCCGACTATCCTTCATGTGCCTACTTGGAATGTGAACTGCCTCTACAATTTGGAGCATGCTCCGAGTAGCTAACAATGGCTTGTCTGAATCATAGTCCTGTTGGGAACTATGACGTCTGTGAAGATTTTTGCTACCCCTTCTTTCATGCTGGTGAGGGCCACGTGATTGGTCACGTGCTCCCTTATGTTACCCCTTCCAAACCTATTTACCACCATCCTTTCTCTCCAGCCTTCCCCTGTTACGCTCAGAGCCTGAGCTGGAGGAAGGTGCAGGAGAGGGGGAGGACGAAGAAGAAGGAGAGGCATCGCCATTGCTTCGGCGAAGATCTCCCCATCTACCCTGGTGGCAGTCGTAGTCATCTCCCCTAGCTTTGCTACATGACCCTCCATCCCCTTAAGGATTGTGGTCACTTGGAGGTTTGTTCTAAATGATCAACTGGAGGAATTGCGACCCCATGGGAAGTTCGGTCGAATGAGTATCATGAAATACGAGATCCTCATCATCTTGTAGCCCTTGTGAGAATAAGGGGTTGGTGAATTTCTTCCACTTCTACTATTCATATCTCTCTGCCTACTGCTAATCTCTTGTCCGTTGAGCCTCCGTAGGACGATAGTCCCAGTAGTCATGGTCCTCCATGACATACTCCGCCACTCGGTCCTGGATGCCCAATCTTCCCAGATTGTGATATAGCATTGCAGGAGCTGCTCAGTCGGGTGGTAGCACAATGCTACCCTCCATGTCTCGCCATCGAAGATGTTCATCCTGATGTAGGATGAATGTGAAATTAGGGACATATTTATGGGATGTTTGTACACCACCCGACATTCTTGAGGCACTGGTGGTTCAAATGCATCTCTCCTGTGAGAAGACATGTTGGACGTTAGATGGTCCATATAATCGGTGTAGCTTACTATTTACTTGAATTCGCCTAGTGTGCATAAATATTTCTACCCTGGGTTCGTTCCAACAACTTAAATGATAATTTCACTAAGGTCAGATGACGCATGTAAGACTAACAGTCCTTAGCAACGGTGCCAATGATGAGCGGCTAGGTATCCCTACGTCCAACCATACGAATCACGAGCGTTCATGCATGACTTGGTCGAAATCCGTAGACCGTAAGCACTTAACATACACCAGACTTCTAACCAGTGAAACCTTACGTTAGAATGGTCATTGTCATCAAATCTTACTTGTGAAGTTCGGTTACATTGGTTAAGTGAGACTAAGGCTAATGATTTTTATATCTTTTTAATTATCTTTTTCGATGACTAATTGAAGTATGGAAGGTAAGGAATAAACTATAATCTAATCTCTAATTATCCTAGTTTATATTCTAACTTCTCCTAGCATAAGTATCCAGTCCCATCTTCTTAGCACGTTCTTAGCATTTCCTAACACTACTGGGTTACCAAATGTTAAGCGTCGCTGGGCTTACCAAGTGTTTGGATTACATTCGAGATGGTAATACTTATGTCTTTTACGAACTACGAATGAACACTAATGATCGAAATTATAATAATGAAAATGTAAATAATCAACAAGTAACTAATAAAGCATTAACAATTAATTAATAAAGCATAAACATATTAAACTATTAAATGCATGAAATAACTAAGTCCAAATGCTGCAAGGTATGCTTGAATAGTTCGTCTTTATTGTTGTCACGCCAATGGGCTCAAATACATCAACGCTCGAATAAAGATCCGATCACTTTTCTTACACCTGCTGTGGGCACTTGGAAAATATTCTATCACTTACGAGGATAAACTACAAGAGCTTCGCTACTACTACTCAAAAGATGCCTAAATGAGGTGGAAGGCCTCCATATTTATAGATCTAGGAAAGGTGGCTACCTAAATGGGGCCACATCGAGGCAGGGTGGCTATGTCGACAAGCTGGCATCAACGCAGCCGCATATACGCGGCCCTGTATACGCATTGACTTATGACACTTCATCACTTACCATGATCTTATTATTCTTCAAACTTGATTCAAATTCCATGATTGAACTATTCAACTAATAATTTCCCACTCTCGTAGAAATTTGATAGATGGTGCCATTTTGCCAATAAGTAGTCCATAAAACTTCAAGGGCTTAAACAATTAAGGAACAACATTTGATCCTAAAATAATAAATAGAGTTTAAGAACTAATTATGAAAATGATAGAGTTGGAGATTGATAAATCTATGTTGAAAAATAGAAACTTCAAACCTTTGTACAACTTGAAATAATCACAACGACATTTTGGAGATCTAACTATGCAAAACAATACTCTAGCACTAACATTCAATAGCAAAGGGCAAAGTTTAAATAGCAAAGTGCAAAGTTTAAAGGAACAAGCAATAGTTAAAGAGTTCATTGATTATTACAAGGGATCTATTATCTTCAAATATGAAGCTTAATTGTGAACTACTAACTACACCCATGGTGTGTCCATTGTCACTTTTGATGATGTATAATGAAGTAAAAGAAAAAAGTCCTCAAGTCCTAATGTCAATGTTCTACTGCCATCATTAAATAATTCACAACTGATGAGTTGTAATATCGTGTATGCGATATCGCATCCTGCCTCATCTTCTATAAATAAGAGGTGGCCTCCCTTGTTCAAGTGAGTTAGACATAGACCCTTAGCTAAACTCTTGCAGTTTTACCATTCTAGAGTTAGAATAATTCTTGTGTGCCCGCAGTAGGAGTCATAGAGTGAACAGATCTTTATTCGAGCAATTTGTACCTGAGCACACATTTGTGTACAGCAATAAAGATAAACTTTATGATAAACCTTGCAGCATACAGATAAAGCTAAATAATAATTAATTATTGCTAAATGTTTAAATGCTTTCCTAGTTAATTAATCTCTCTCTAAACCTTTGACTCTCCTAGTTAAGTACACTTAGTACAACTGCTTCGAGCATGTGTGTAGAGCTTGGTAACCCAATAACGATTAGCATTTGGTAATCCCAGCAGCATTGCATTGGTTTAGGATGTGTGCAGCAAGTGGGAATGGATACTGGTGTTAGGAACAATTAGAACTTAGTTAGTGGATAGTTAATGTAAGTTAGTCACTTAGTTCTCCTTACCTTCCCCTATTAGCATAAGAGATTAAAAAGATAAAAGTTATAAAAAATCATATACCTTAAGCTTACTTAACCATACAATCGTGACAATACAAGTAAGTTTGGGAAGACAGTGATAGATTAACCTTGAGTGTTCCATTAAGGCGCATAAGCACTTAGTCCTTGAACTTCGACCGGATCGCGTGTGAAACGCTCGTATTCGTATGGTTGAGTGTAGGGGTACCTCATCACTCATCATTGGCACTGTTGCCAGGGACTTAGTTGTTTGTGCGCTACGTAGAACATAGGAAATAATTCATATCGTTAGGATGCTAGAATGAACCCTTAGGAAAGATAAGACAATGGTAAATCACACATCGAACAAGACAAAATGTCTTCTTCTTCACACAAGAGCACATCATCGCCTATGACTAACACAAGAGACAGTCAGCGGCATAATACATGTAACCAAGATTCATCAGTTCCTCAACAGTTTCGTGTGGTATATACTTATCATGATGAGTATGTACCCAACTTTACCTTTATTCTCCATCAAGATGAACAATTGCATTGAAGAGACTTGGAAGATAACATAGTGTTGCCTCCAGATCGATCAGTCCCCAACATGCTCCTTTATGCTCTCTCATGACTAGGCATGTCACTTTTATACGCAGAATATGTTGCATGCGATCATGACATAAGGGACTACCATCCCACAGAAGCGCAACATCAAAGGAACTTGCAATAGGAAAGATACCATACATCCTCGAAGGATAAATGGCCCCATCACGCTCTGCATGTCTTGAGCAAAATTGAGGGTGGTGAACCTTCTTCAATAGATTCTCTACAAAATAATGTTCCTCCTCCTAACAATGTTCAGGAAGTGGTGTATCAGAACCTCCACTCCACGATTCACAACCCTAGTTCTGATAACCATGAACACGAAGTGTTCAAAGAAGGAACACAAACACATGATAAGGGCAAACGTTCTAATCGTGATCATGATCATGGTTGAGACCACAAAAGAGAAGGTAGAAAAAACCATCATGGTGATGGTTCTCCTTCTTCTTCACCTTCATCATCACATTCACCCTCTCCTTCAGTGTCTGGACGTAGTCATAAGGAAACTAACCATGAGGATAAAGGAAAACAAAGTGAAAAACATCGATAAGACAGTCGAGAGTGAGGACAAGGGCAATCTAAGGAATCAAGGCATGGAAGAAGGAAGAGTAGGGAACCGCGTAGACACCATAGATGCTATGAACAAGATGATCACAAAGAACCCCTACTCGCAACTAGAAACATGCTAGATATAACGGAGGCCATAAGAGTTCCCACAAGGCACCCAAAGGATAGTAGGATCAAAAGGTTAGATATGAACAACATCCCACGATTTGAAGGGGGATACAACACTGATTCTCAAAATCATTTACAAGCATTCCATGATGCATATACCTTGCAAAACATAGAAAACAAATGGCAAAAACTGAAGTTGTTCCCAAGGAAACTAGTGAAAGAAGCTGAAAGCTGGTACCGGTCCTTAGAACTAGAATCCATTCGAAGGTGGAGTATAATGTTAGAACTATTAGTTATAAGTACCAAACGTGCCCCCAAGTGTCTAACCTACAAAAGCAAATCCAAGGATGGAAGCAAGGAAATCATGAACCCTTGGATGCTACCATGGGCCACTATTACACACTGTTACATCATTGCCCTGGCCATGGTTATTCGCAGCAGGATCAACTACGCCATCTCATAGATGGACTTAGGCATGAAACAAGAAGAACCCTTGGGACGTATGCCCAAGGAAGGTTATCGAAGCTTAGGTCTCATCAAATCCATGGATTGCTAGAGCAAGTAGCCAAAGAAGAAGGTAAGCTACGAAAGAGAGAAAGTGCAAAAGAGTACAATCGAGATCATTCCCTCCAAAAAAGGGGAGTGAGATTCTGTGAGGAGGAAGAACAGTCACCACTTGAAGAGATGGTGAATAGGAAAACCTTGCTGCTCCAAAAGTTAACAACCAAAGTATCAGCAAAGGTAGACCAAATGTGGGACTCCCTAAATAGTAGGTTTGAAACGATTCTTACAATTGTAGAGGAACTCCCTACTCAACTGCAACAACACCATGCCACAAGGGTTGTAAGTACTCAACCCGTTGTTGGTTCTGACAACCGTATGAAGAGAACACATTTCTTCAGAACCAATAGCCCAACTAAGCCCTTACATCCACAAGCGGTTGAACCTCTGAATGCCTCTGCATCAAATAAGGCTTCAAAGCTCCCTGAAAACCAAACACCAAGCTCAACGCATATGGTTATGTTAACACATGTTGTAACTGATTGGATTAAGGTGGGCCACCTTCCCAAGTGATGAGATGCAGATTGCACAAGCCGTGATATCGCATACGCGATATCGCGGCCGACGCGATATCGCATCCCCTGCGATATCGCGTCCTTCCCTGCGATATCGCGTACGCGATATCGCGGTCTGCCGTCATACCTATAAATAAGAGACGGCACTCCCCTCATTCAACATCCTAGGCATAAAGTAACAAAGCTCTGGCAGATTGATCACCCCAGAGATAGAATATTTTCCATGTGCCCGCAGTAGGACTCCCCCAAGTGAACGGTTCTTTATTCGAGCAGCTTTGTACCTGAACGCAAGTTGTGTACGGCAATAAAGACGAGCTTTGTGGATAAACCTTGCAGTGCATGGATAGGTTTAATTAATGTTATTTATTGCTTTCCTAGTAACGCGGCA
>MNCI01000472.1:730134-741847 GCA_015680685.1 Gnetum montanum | reverse complement strand
AGGGTGTAATTGCGTGCAGAGATCATGGGTTATGCAAAGTTTAGCATTGCCTACATGTAATCGATGTGCACAAGACATTAATATACAAAAGTGCCTGTATGCAGCAGCCACATGACAAGAAGACACCCAGTGGCTAATGGCTGATCAAGAGAGCAACTCACTAATGTGCATGGAACTAACTGAGGGAATAACTAGTGCTTACATTGAAAGCATAGATATACTAGAGCAAGTTTGTTGCCAAATTCCAAGCCTTAACCTTAAAAACATCAACTGGGGAAAGTTGGAAATTCCTGAAAGATTTAAATAAGAGCCCCTATATTTGAAACCATTGCCCACCGGTCTGGAATATATGATCCTTGAAAATGGAAAACCAGTGATCATCAACGCAAAACTTGTTCCCAAACAAAAAGAAAGAGTGTTGAAAGTGATAAACAAGTGGTCAAAAGCCTTTGCCTGGTCATACCCTGAATTAACTGGAATAGATCCTAGGATATGCCAACATAGGATTTACACCAACCCCTCCATGAAATCTCTAAAACAACAATAGAGGCGATTGAACCCAAAATTGAAGCAAGTAATAAAAGAAGAAATAGAACAACTTCTTAAGGTTGGGTTCATATATCCCATTGTTGATAGCGAATGGGTTAGCCCTCTGGTGATCGTGCCAAAAAATGAAGTAAATGGAGGGTGTGCATAGATTTTAGGCTATTTAACATGGCAACATTTAAGGATTACTTTCCGTTGCCATTCGTTGACTATGTCTTCAACACCATAGCAGGGCATCGCTATTATAGTTTTCTAGATGGCTATAGTGGATACAACCAAATACGGATAACCCCAAAAGATCAAGTTAAGACAATGTTCACCAGTCCTTCAGGAATGTTTGCATATAAACAAATGCTGTTTAGCTTGTGCAATGCTCCTACCACACTAGTTCTAAGCATATTCCAACAGCAGATAGGAAACAGAGTGGAAGTCTTTATGGACGGCTTCTCCACTTATGGAACAAGTTTTGATCAAGCCTTGGACCAATTAGAGCAAGTGTTGAAAAGATGTGTAGAAACCAACTTAAGGCTCAATTGGTAGAAAATCCATTTAATGGTCCAAGAAGGTGTAGTACTTGGGCATAAGGTTTCACATCCAGGAATAAAGGTACACCTAGATAAGGTTAGGATCATCCAAGGAATTACCTGTCTACCGAAAATTGTTAAAGACATTCGATCATTCCTTGGACACACTGGCTACTATAGGAGACTTATTGAGAACTTCTCCAAGATTTCCAAACCGTTGGTAGAGCTAACAAAGAAGGATGTACCATTTGACTGGACCAGGGAATGTGAACAAGCATTCCAAACTCTGAAACAAAAGCTTGTAGAAACTCCCATTCTACAAGCTCCTAATTGGTCCAAACCATTCCATATAATGACTAACGTGTCCAATTATGACTTAGGAGCTATACTTACATAGTTAGATGACCAAAAACATTCTTACTACATCCACTATGCAAGTAGGAGTATCATCGGTGCACAACTTAACTACACAACTACAGAAAAAGAATTAATGGCTGTAGTGTTTGCACTAGATAAGATTAGGCACTATGTGTTAGGTTACAAAGTGTTCATCCATATGGATCATAGTGCAATCTGGTTCCTCATGAACAAGCCAACGGTTAGCCCTCGTATTATACAATGGCTGGTAATCCTACAGGAGTTCGATCTAACGATGATCGATCGAAAGGGCATCGAGAACATAGTTGCAGGTCATTTATCTCAGTTGCGCTGGGACAGCAAAGAGGATGAATATGTAATGTTTGATCATTTTCCTGATGAAGCCCTCTTTGCTGGTGTAGTGAATAACCAACCCATGGAGACGAATTGGTATAGTAGCATTCTCACGTATCTCCTTACCCAACAAACACCATAGGAGCTAGAATTTAGGAAGAAAAAATAGTTTCTTCATAGAGCCAAGTACTTCATGGAGATCAACAGAAAACTTTACAAAGTGTGTTCTGATGGCTTGGTTCAATGGTGCATGCCTAAGGTAGACCAACTATGAGTTCTCCAAGATGCTCATGAGGGCCCTTGTGGGGGTCACTATGCAAGGAGACGAACAGCTATTAAGATCCTGCTTGTAGGACATTACTGACCAACATTATTTTAGGATGCCCATCAATTTGTCCAATCTTGTGAGCGCTGTCAATGTGATGGGGGAATGACTGCTAGAATGGAGGGTATGCAACAATGGATTCAAGCTTTAGAACCCTTCGACATTTGGGGAATAGACTTTATGGGGCCCATTACACCAATGTCCAATGGAAAAGCTTACATCACTGTTGCCGTTGACTATCTAATGAAATGGGCTCAAGCAGCAGCTGTTACAGACTGCACATCATCTACAGCTACATGATTTGTGCAACAACAAATCATAAATAGGTTTGGTGTGCCATGTGCACTTATCTCGAATAAAGGAACACACTTCACAGGTGCAACTTTTCGGAAGTTAATGCAATGCTTAGGGGTTGAACCTAAATTGACTACACCTTATCACCCCCAAGCTAATGAACAAGCCGAGGTCACCAATAAGAAGATCACTAAAATATTGACAAGGAAAATTAGCAAGTATAGGTGAGATTGGAGCACTAAACTGAATGTTGCTCTTTGGGCATACTACTCCACTTGGAAACTCCCTATAGGCTACTCTCCCTATGAGTTAGTGTACAGAAAACTTCCAAAGCTTCTGATTCAAATCGAGCTCCGTACACTATTCATGGCTTTTGACCTCCACCTAGACCTTGATCCAACACAAAAACAAAGGTTGGCAACTTTAAATGTGCTAGACGAAAGCCGATTAGCTGCCCTGTCATCAAATGAGTTACGCAAGGCATATAATAAGCAATTTCATGACTTGAAAATTCAAAAGGTTAAGTATCAACCAGGAGATAAGTTTCTCTATTGGAACCCCACACATGTGCCACAACGCACAAAATTTCAAACACTGTGGGAAGGACCTTACATTATTCAAACAACCTTTCCTTCAGGGGCCATTACCATATACAAACCTGAGAGCCCTAATAATAGATTACTAGTCAATGTGCAACAGACCAAACCCTTCCATGAACTTAGAATGGCTAATGCCCATAATACCTTTGAGAAGGGACAAACCTGCTCATTATTTCAGATCTCCTCCTTCCAACTCAGTCATGGGGGAGATGGCCACCTCTACTGATCAATTGAGGTCCTCAGTTCTTTTTTAAGTTTTTGTTTCACACATTTTTGTTTTACAAATTTCTTTAACTTTTCTTGTTTTTTATTTTGCAACATCGTTCATACTTTTTCATTTCTTTGTGTTGTTCGTGTTGTTAGGTTCGTCACCTAATAAGTGCTCCTGACAGTGGTATGAAATGTATTCCATTGATTGCTAATGTTTGGTTTTTACCTTGGAGTTATAATGTTGATACTAAGGTATGGTTCTTTTGATATAGCAGACAATGAGTCCACATCATCCATGCATTTATAAATTTCTATGGTCTCTCTTGGCTTGGAATTTTATGGTCCCTTTGTTAATAATAAAACTATTAACGAATTGGTGACTGGGCAGTTCTCAAACTGAGAAAGGACTCAAGGTCTGAAAAGGGTGTGACTTCAAGGGGATTTGATGCATTTGTGCTGGCCATTCTCTTGGGTGCTTGGATGTTTTCTTCTTGAGTTTTCCTTACCATTCCAACATTGCTCCATTATCGGGAAGTTGAGCTAATAAAAATAATAAGTCTTTGCATGGTGTAATTCTCACGCAAAAAAAAAAGGAGTGAAAAAAGTGAGAATTCAAAGCACACCCCCTTAGACAAAATAATCCTCCAGGCTACAAGCACTAGTTATGGAACTAAACAAACGTGTTCCCTCTAACTAAGGCCCTCTCTCGCTTCCTACTTTTTCCTTTCTCATTTCCTCGGAATGGTGGTGACTCTTTGGCGAAAGCATTCTTGTTACTTCAAGTGGATGGATTGGCCAAATGTATTAATGCAAAGTCACTTAATGTGGATTATTTGAGGCTAAATTTGGAATAGGATCTACTAAGTCACATTAACCATAANGTTGTATCAGTAGTCTATATGTTGGTTGATGCATTGTTGTCTTTTTGGTAAATTCTTGTGGTTAAGACTTTAACTCTTGCTTCCAAATGACATTTCCAGAGCCTACGGACTCTTTGAATGTGGGATTGTCAGGGCATAAAGGGCATGAGCCTACTTTGGGGAGGACCCACTAGCATTCATATTTGGTGCATCAGTTAACTTCTTTCCCTTAAACATTTCCGCAATTAACATTGTTTTTGTTCGTTACCCCCTCTGACATCCATTTTATTGCCATTGCCATTGTTTCTTTTTCTGCATCTTTCTTATTCCTTATCTTTTTCCATTCTATCACTACTAGAGGATTGCTCTTAGTCATGGGGCTCCTAGTCCAATTTTTTCAATTTTCTCCTAACCCCTACACCTTGGGTAGTCACTAGTGTTATATCTCCAGAATCCGTATTAGCCATATCACAACTCAGCCAATGGACCGTACATCGAGGCAAGGTATCAACTACATTGTGATTTATTTATCCTTGCTAATATGAAACTGTGTTGTGTGTGAAGATGGCAATCATACAACAATGGACTGGAGTTAGAGAAAACACTTAGGATGGACTAGTGCTAGAATAGTCATGCAAGGAACAAGATTGATGACGTGGTTATGGATGGACAACGAAAGGCACAATTTTGGCGTTGGCAACAACACATCTTCTTCTTTTCTCTCTCTTCTCTCTCAGCTACCAAATAAGGCTGGATGTAAAATGTGTATATTGTTCACTCTTGTGGTCATGAATACTAATATTGCCATGTATTGTAATGATGATCCGTTTACATGTCACCCCATTCACCATTACTGTCATTCAAGTCAATAATCCCATACCTTCCCAATATTTTGTAAGGAACTTGAGGATGAGTTTTCATTCAGTCATGGGGGTATGATGAGCCGCAATATCACATCAGCCATGCAATATCGCATCTTGCCTCATCTTCTATAAATAAGAGGCGGCTTCCCTTGTTCAGGTGAGTTAGACNGAACTTTATGATAAACCTTGCAGCATACAGATTAAGCTAAATAGTAATTAATTATTGCTAAATGTTTAAATGCTTTCCTAGTTAATTAATCTCTCTCTAAACCTTTGACTCTCCTAGTTAAGTACACTTAGTACAACCACTTTGAGCATGTGTGTAGCGCTTGGTAACCCAGTAATGATTAGCGTTTGGTAATCCCAGCAATGTTGCACTAGTTTAGGATGTGTGTGTCAAGTGGGAATAGATACTGGTGTTAGGAACAATTAGAACTTAGTTAGTGGATAGTTAATGTAAGTTAGTCACTTAGTTCTCCTTACCTTCCCCTATTAGCATAAGACATTAAAAAGATAAAAGCTATAAAAAATCATATACCTCGAGCTTACTTAACCATACAACTGTGACAATACAAGTAAGTTTGGGAAGACAATGATTGATTAACCTTGAGTGTTCCATTAAGGCGCGTAAGCATTTAGTCCTTGGAGTTCGACCGGATCACGCATGAAACACTCGTATTCGTATGGTTGAGTGTAGGGGTACCTCGCCACTCATCAACAACATTTAGAATTCATAGTAAAAGACACAACTTTCAAGTCAAAAGGAGAATCATTTGTCAATATTTTTAATAACTTGTTGAATGCCAGTATGAACTCATTTACTGTTTAATGTTATTGATTTGAAACATTTCTTGCTTGTAATTATAAGGTATCATACCTTTATATTTGATGGCAAATTTATAAATTTATTTACTTTCCATAACCATCATATTTTATTTGTATTATAATATGGCTTGAAAGAGATTACACTCCTAATATCTCTAGTTGTTCCTTCTTGCATTTTAAAAGAACTTAAAGGTCAAAATAATTTATAATGTAAATTTTTAAAAAGGAATATGTTCATTGTCATTTAACTTTTAGTAATTATTGGTTTACTAATAAATGATGATGTTCCATTTAATCTAGCAATGCTCATTGAAATTATCATTTTTATGGAATTTTAATAGAGCTTTTACTCTACAATCATTGATGGTGAAGTAAATCCTTAATCTATGTTATATGGTGGACAATGTTGAAAAGTGATAACTTGATTATTTTTCACTTATATTTAAGAGTCGTGAAATGGTGATTAGATAGTTAAGCACATTGTAATTTCAAATATTAAGCTTGAAGAGCAATGTTAAACATTTGATGTGTTTTAGCAAACTCAACATTCAAAATAAAGTCTATATCCATTAACATTATGAACTTTAATTTACATCATTACAATGATATGTTATATTTTATATTTTAAACAATTGGTTTATTGATTAAATTATTTTTCTTAACTTTTATTAATTATCGTTGACTATTCATCATGTCTATTTCTCTAACCAACATGATAGTTTTCTCAAAACTACATATATAATTCTTATCTCCATACTTAAGCATACATGCATATACATTTCTAAGATTAGTTGATTGTTAGTATATAGATCTTATCCTAAGTTTTATACTTCGAGGGTACTTATATTACTTAACACATAGGAAGAACTAAGTTCCATAGCATGACCAAACTATTACTACTTCTTTACTGGTCTAAGTCAACATGCATAGTTCCTAATTTCCTTGGACACTGTGATTGTTTTGTCACAAAATTAAACATAGTTTGCATGAAAAATAACAAAGTTTTTATTTCTTAACATGGGTTGTGCAAATGCCTCTAAGCCTTTGTTCGTGTCCTTTGATATCCATCTTACTTTCCATGACTGGGAAGTATATGAACAACAACATAAGCTCCAAGGATATTGCTTCTTTCAAATAGGGTATAGTGTAAGAAAACATGCCCTATTGATGGTTTCAAGGTCATTTTCCTTTAGAGGAGCATGGAGATCCTTACAAGTTCCATGCTATCTTAACCATCATTTTTTTCTCTTTATAACCACATGGATTGGGGGCACCTCCCTTGCTTTTTGGAGAAGGAGCTTATGACTAGATGCATGTAGTATAGAGATGCACCCTAGCTATCTAAGGTTGTGGTTTCATATGCATGGATGTTTGTGCTCATGTGTATTACATGTGTATTTCATAGTTCCTTGTTTATGTGTTACCTTAGGTGTACATGCTATGCTCCTAACCATGCTCTAACAGGTGTCGTGTCTTTTGTTTGTGCTTGTAGGATCAGTGATTATTAAGGCATAATCAATCTTGAGTCTACACTCCATTCCTTAGTGATTTCAAGGCTTAAGGATGGTCTTGTGCAGTGCTCTTATGGGTGTCACCATAACACTTTTGATTCATACCATCCCCCTTACTCCATAAACCTCCTCCTATGCCTTACCATTGTTGCTGATCAAATTAGTGTACTCCTTTGACTTGATGAGGCCCTAGCTTGCAAACATTATAGGTAACATGCTCAACCTGATAGCTCTTTATTGGATAGTCTTAATGATGACGCCCTCATCATTGACTAGCCCTTTGGTTCTTCTATTTGTTTGCCCTCATTGAAAATTAAATTGTGCTTGCCACATTAATGATAGCAGCATTATTGCCTAATATGTTCAACAATTAATTTATTTTTTATAGTATTAATTTCTTTTTGTTTTGGAGGTTCAAAGATGAAAAGCTTTTAGCTTTTGTTGTTAGTTTTTCATTATTTTTGATTGATGTATTTTTTTGACTTTAGAGAGAGTTTCTCCTTCTTTTTATAGAAAACTATTAAGTAAGATATGATAACTCGGGTGCTTTTGAATAAGGGTAAGGCCACATTTTTCTCTAGAGGGGCAGTTTTTAAAGATTGGTTGTAAGGATGAAAACTTGAAAAAGCATATCCAAAACTGTTGGGCTTTTTTTTAAACCCTCTCTTCTTCTATGATTTGATGTACTTGGAATTTTTTAAAATATTATTATTTACTTATTTTTAATTGACACCCTTGTCTTGAATAGTCTTCCATCTCGATGGCCTTTTGATTCTATCTAATCCACCTCGCCTCCATATGAATGGCCTTTTGATCTGGTTTTGGCCTCTTGCTCATTTTGCTAAGGAACCTGGTCTAATTTTAATATTTTTTTTATTCATAAACGCTTTTGAGATTCCATATTAAAACGTCATTTGCTTGAGCGCTGGGTGTAACTAAATTGGTGCGCTCAGAGCCTCCACGTAGAGGTATTGGGTTTTACTTGAGGAGCACTGATGACGTAATCCAGTGTTCTCGATAAACAAAAATGTCATTTACCTGAAAATTGGAAACAGATACGGTTTTGAAAGTTCCCGCTAAAATTCCCAGCACTCGTTGTGCCGGTACATCCATGCAAGAAGTCATTTTTTGACCCTCTCAGTAGTCAGTACAAAAGCACATCCTGTTTTCGGTCTGGTTTTCTCTCACAATTCCAGAGCGTGATTTCATAAGCCACTACCACGTCTACGTTATCATACCGGTTTCATTTCATCACGATTTCTGCATCTCACGGTAATTTCTGATTCAACATTGTCATCGTTGGAGCTTTAGCATCATAGTTAACACAGTTGTTGCTTTGCCTAGTATAATATTTCAACATTGTCCGTAAACCCCAAAGTTACTTGTTCGCATGGTTCCTGCAAATTCGAATTCTGTCTTTTTGGATGCGTCTAATGGAACGTATGAGATCACCTAGCGTTGACGCTCTAGGCCTCTTTCTCGTCTTACATTTTCCCTGGCAAAAATGTAGTTGAGCTACTTCTGCGGCTATTTGTGTGCAAACTGCATGGCTTGGTTGCTTTCTAGTAAAGTTGAGGGTTCATATGTTTTGGTGATGGATTAGAGCGGAAAATGATTGCTGCATACATGCATAGGACAATTGCGAATGGAAGTAATTTGTTATTGGCTGTTATGAACTAGAAATGGTGGTTCTTTTAACTAAATAGCATAGCTTCTTCGTAGAAACATCGAATGGCTGCATTTGAGCTACAAAGAATAGCATGTATACATTATTCTCAATAAAACTTTCAAACAATACCGGAAATTAATGATAGTAATCTGAACTTCTTTACATATGTTACAATCAGGTTTGAGCTGAAAGGGGGCTGAACGTAACCATACACATCGATAATTTAGCGTATTCGTGCTCAGCGATGAAGAATTAAACCTATTCAGGGCAGTTTTAGGTCAGTTCTGAATTTCATGCACCTCTTGATCCTATTTAGCTAGGTCATAGACCTTGTAATCTTGGATGGAGTTTTTAAAATAAAAAAGAAATTAAAAAAATAAAAAGAAAAGTAGCTCAGATTCTAGAAGATCAGTATATATTTGATCTTGATTGACTTGACATACCCTTGGAAAGGAAGGGAAGGATGGAGTGAGCGAGATAAAAATCTCAACATTGCAATCTGATGTCACTTCGTGCTTTTTTTTTTAAACTAATTTTTTTGTTCATTTAAAGAATATAGCTTTTCTGGAGCCAATGCGATGATTTTGGAATTGTAAATATCATTTTCCAGAAACATAAAGAGTATGTGAACTATGTATTTAAGAGAATTCCAGCTATTAACTTTCTTGATATTCTCTGTAGGAAAATGTCAAGCAGCCTTACCTTTTAATCTTCCTAAAGGCAAACTTCGAGGGTTGTAATTCACTGCATTGCATGAGCTGTAAAGGGTGTAATATTCAACAATTTGATTAAACAATTAATCAAAATGTTGGAGTTGTGTTAGAACTGGAACTAGATGACTATATGTAATCAAGGATATATGGTCAACATGAAACTTTTACAATGCTTTCATTAAACATAATGGTGTGTTAGATCAGCATGCTGGTCAGAATTGAACTTATGACTTACAAACCACAAGCTGCATGTTGTAATCAACTGAGCAATGCTTCATTGACACATTGAAAACCAAGTCACTTGTTTACCAAATTGGTAGACACTTCAAAAATATTTAAATATGTGATCATTCCTCAAGCACCTTTGAAATAGATGTAACCATTGATGTTGTTTTGTGATATGTACAGTATTCATTACCACAAGAAGCATTGCAAATATTTGTGTAGTGGTCTCCATATTATAATTTGGAAATTGTAAAATCAAAGTATAAAAAAGGGTTGTTCAAATGAATATTTTTATAATGCTGGATTTATTGATAGCATAACATTTGTAGTAGTAAAACAATCAATAATGTAGATTCACACATTTGAAACAAATAATAAGAAGGATTTGCTGTAGTTTGTTTGACTTGATTCAAGTTGATGAACTATGTGTTTTACTGTTTGCTCTGGGCATTTTGCACCTGAAAGATCATTGTGCTGTTTTAAATTGCTGGTCTTTTGTGCCATATCATTTTTTTTCCATTTTCTCAAGCCCCTCCTGCCATTTTTATACTTTTTGTGATTTTCAAAGTTTATTTTCTCTTCATGGCTTTTAAATTTTGTTTCGAGTTGCTTTGAAATGGAAAATAAATTTTGTGGTTTTCACTCAATATTGAAATTGAAACTGAAATTGAAATGGAGTTTTTATTACATCTAAAGACCGAAATGATCTATTAGACATGCATTACATTTAATTCATGAAAGTTAAATATTGAGTCATCAAAGTGATTGACTAATGTTAGATGCAACAAGAAAAGATCATATAAACCTTTTGTTGCAATATTATATTTTTGTCTCAAATGTTTAGTCTGAGGGAAACTAAAAAAAATGTGAGGCTCGTTCTCAAGATCTCTTGACCCACATAGTCTATGTGTGCGTTCTTCTCTAAAAAGTTGCATCCATCTTCTGCTTTCTATCCTAAAATGATGCGAACTCAAATGAAGCTTGTTAATGAATATGTGACATCTCCTTGAGCAGTTTCGCCCTATCGGAGTGTGCAACGTGATACTCCGAATCTTCTCCAAATTGTTGGTGCATAGGCTTTCGCCGCTCATGCCCAAGCTAGTGGGAAAGAACCAGGCAGGCTTTGTGCAGGGATGGGTCATCCAGGACCAGATCCTCCTCATGCAGGAGGTGATCCACTTGCTTGGGACCTCGGGCTTCCTTGGCCTCTGCCTCAAGCTGGACATCACGAAAGCGTACGACACCCTAAGTTGGGAGGCTTTGCAGACCATCATGCAGCAGAAAGGCTTCGACCCGCAGTTCACCCGATTGTGCATTCACCTACAATCCTTGGCGGGGTTCTCCTTTGATGTGGGGGGGTGGTTGTGGGGCCTCGCATCCCCCGGGAGGGGGTTGAGGCAAGGGGACCCACTCTCCCCCCTCCTCTTCATTATTGCCATGGATCTAATGCAACATTACTGCAGTACCTCCGGGGTGGACGGGCTTAGCATCGCAGGGGTGATGTGCCGGGCGGAACATTATGCGAATGACACGATGTTGCTTAGCAGGGCGGCGGTCCCACAGGCCCGATGCATAAATTTGGCGTTATCTCGGTTGGCCGCCGAACTGGGGTTGGAAGTCAACAGAGCCAAGTCCGCGGCCTACTTCGTTAATGTAGATGAGTAGATCAAAGCAAGGGTGACGCAAACCCTCGCCATTCAACCAGGGACCCCCAACGACATGTACCTGGGCATCCCCCTTTTCCGGTGGGGAAGGACTACGGCATGGGGCCATCTACTGGAAAAGATGGAGTGAAGGGCGAGCCATTGGGCTAACAGATTCCTGAGCCACAAGGGGCG
>MNCI01000472.1:702829-730023 GCA_015680685.1 Gnetum montanum | reverse complement strand
AGAGGGGGGAGCAAGCTGCACTTGGTCCATTGGGAGCAAGTGGCGCGCCCACGTGGCGTGGGCGGCCTGGGCATCATGACGTTCAAGGATGAGTTGATGCTTGGGCGGCAACGGCTCGCTCTCCGGCTCTGGCGGCTGCATTGGGACCCGGTCCCATGGATTAATATTATTCGCAATAAATATGTCCGCTGGGAGGCGACGGCACGAGACTCCAAGTCTTGGCAGACCATGGCCAGACACGCGTGCGACATGCAGGCCTCGGGTTGGGCAAACCTCGAGCCCAGAGCCATCATGGTGGAAAAGTACCCGCGCTGCAACACTTGGCGGCAGATTTGGAGAGGAAGGTTGCTGGAAAAAATTAAATTCTTCATTTGGTTGTTGCAGCATGACGCGCTGCTTGTCAGAACTTTGTTGAGGCGGCGTGGGATGCTCGATGCGGACACGTGTTTGACATGCGGGGGTGCGGTAGAAACTACCATCCATTTCGCCCGTGATTGCCCGCGCATGCGCGACGCGTGGCGGCAGTGCCCCCCCGAGGCGTTTGACCAGCGATTCATGGGCTTCCCTACTTCTTTGGATCGCGTGGAAAGTTAGAAATAATTTCATTTTTCGGCAGCAGCGGCACCCCCCTCCACAGCAGCTGGTTTGGCAGGCATCTCTCGCGTGGAAAGAAATTGAAAGCACCATGGGAACCATGCCCACATTCGAGCTAGATTGCATCGCCTTTCAGGAATTCGAGGAGCTTTGGTGGTTGGTGGTCCAATGTGGATGGGCTGTTCCTTTGCAGCGACTGGTGGGGGACCCAGAGTTGGCAGATGATGCTTTCTTCTCAAATTGGGTCAACGACTGTACCTTCTTCAGAGGGTGGGAGATTTGGGTCACGGAGGCAGCAATTGCCAACTGTCTGGGGGCCCCCATCGCTGGGGAGACCATCTTACCCTCAACCCACGGCCTCCAGGACGCAGAGCTGTTCTTTAACGGACCTATCCCCAGGACAAAGAGCAAGCAGGTGCCTAGATTTGCCCTCCCCTGCCTCTGGGCGCGTGGTGTGGACCTGGTCGACAGGTACTTTGTCCAGTCTGGCAACGGGTCCAAGCTGCAGGGCCTGCACTTCACCTTTCTGCGCTGCCTCAAGACGGGCTGCCAGGTCAACCTCCCCCTCTATTTTAAGGAGGCCCTCCGCCTCAAGCACCGGGGTCGGCATTTGAGCGTAATTCTGGCTCTGTGGTCGGGGGCGGAGGGGGGGTAGCAACCCTCCTCCTCTGCCCCCCCGGGGGGTCTCGTCGAGATGCCCCCCCAAGACCTCGGGGGAGCGGCGCCCCCAGGCCCCCAGGGGGGGCGGAGAGCTCGAGCCCTTGGGACGTTGGCGTCACGCGGGGCCGCAGGACCCCGAGGGAGCAGCGCCCCCCCGCTCGGCAAGACAGGTTGACCCTCGCCCCCCCAAAAACCTCCAGCCCCCCTACAACCTCAGCCTGGAGTGAGGAGCAACGAAGGCGGGTGGTGGATGAAGCCAGAGAGGCAGAAAGAAAGGAGTGGGAGGCGAAGTGGACGGAGGCCCTCGCCCAGGCCCGCAACGAGTTAGAGGCCTAGTTCCGGGCGAGGGAGCAGGAGCGGGCTAGATAGCAGGACATCATGGCAGACGCCGCCAGGGCTCGGCTCATCGATGAAATCAGAGCCCAAGTGCGGGAGGAGCTCGTGCAGGAGGATGAGTCCCGGAGACAGAGACAGTAGGCGGAACAGGAGGAGTGGGCCCGACTTATGGAGGAGGAAGAGCAAAGATAGCGGTAGCTGGATCGTGCCCACGAGCATGACGCTAGACAATGGCTGCGTGGGGGTCGGTGCCCAAACCTCACGTTAGGTATCAACTGCGAGAGTTCATGGGGCGAACTTCGTAGATACATCCGCCGAACCTCGGCGCACTGCCACCCCGACGCAGGCACCTCCCAGGAAGACAGAAATAACAGGCAGGCGGCCATGCAAGGTATCTAGCAGGCGGCCAGTTTCATGGACACGGAGGAGCACCAAAATACTCTAAATCTTCTGCATGAGCTGATTCGCCTTGATTGTGCTTGCAGGCAGCTTCCTACGAACCCCTAAGGGGGTGAGGAGTTTTTGTCCTTCGGCTGCGGGGGCGCCCCCCCACTATCTCCCTTTGGGATTGATGTTTTTTGATGTCTTTTCGTGGATCTTGCCCCCCAGCCGGCCAGCCTGGGTGAGATGCCGTGATCGTTTGGGGGATCCTTCCCCCTCGGTGTGGCCACCGTTGGTGACCCCCCTGTTGTAATCTCCTGTAACATATTTTTGATCTTTCCGTAATAGAATCCCGAATACTTTCTCAAAAAAAAAAAATATGTGACATCTGATTGAGAGTACAACTAATAGATAGCAAACTTTTGAATTTAATTGGTTATCACTTATGCATTCCAAATGAAACTTATTCTTGTCTTCTATATTTGACCATAACTTTGTTAGCATCCATTGCATAACTAACTTAAAAATGTCCTTTAAATTACTTTGTATCTCCTACAGTATGATATCTTAAGTGTTTAACCATTGTAGTGCTTGGAAATACCATCCTTTCTCCTTTGTGTCTTCAAGAATAACTTTAGAAAATTTGATCTGTTCTATTTTTGCCAATTTTTTTAGTATATGCAATAAATTGACAAATAGCTTTTGCTTGTAGATGAAGTAGATTATATCCTAATAGGAGTAGGGAACAAGGTTTTTGTACCTTTATCTTTAATTCATCAAGTAACAATATTTTTTGTATTCTTTAAATAGCCTTCCAATTTTTGGCAGTAAGATATGGTCCCCAAACTTTGTATCTTTATAATACAATAGGATAACTGATTGTTTTAAAAATTTATTTTCTGACCTTCTAAGCCCAAATTCTTAGAGCCTTACATTTGTTTTTAATTGCATAGAGAACTTTTTTTCCTCTAGCTATTTTGTTCTTAATGGATTTATCCCATATATACTTATTCACATGTTGAAGATCCAAGGATTTTAAAGAGTCCATGATTTGTACACTCTGATCACCAAATTTAAAGTTATACCATGTGTTTCTCATGCTTTATACCATTTTTATAGTTTTATCTATATTGATGTGCAATCCATAAGAAATGCAAAATTTTTCTAAAATTTGCAACATAGTAGACATACCTTTTTTAGATGCAGATATCAAAGTAGCATCATCTGCATAAAGAAGTAGGTTCACTTCTTGAGAACCTCTTTTTACAGCATGTCTATGTTCTATTGCATAACTAATCCTGCAACTTGTCAATGAAGAGACCAAAGAGAGTTGGAGATCAAGGACACCCTTGTTTCACTTTAATTTTTGCTCCAAAATTTAAAATTATTCTTTGATTTACTATTTTGGAGCTTGAATATAACTTTTTCATACAAATTTAGTAATTTAGTTCTTCTACAAATTACATCTCTAAGCTTTGAATATCCATTTATATTTGAATCCTCTAAGAGCTAAAAAACTAGCCATAATTTCCCTTGTGGGACTCTCTTTTGTGTATTGTAGTCATTAAATTTGTTAATGCAAAATTTTAATTTATGTAATTGTGGTAGTGCTATTACCTAATTTATTGTTCTAGCGCATAAACATAAATGCCAATTGTTTTCATTGCATCCTGAAAATTTACAGTTCATGTTTTTATACCTTTATTTCTCTTAAGATATGATCTGGATTTTGTTATATGTTTAGGTTTAGCACCTACAATACTGTCTCTTATATTTTTGGAAGTGATAACTAAAATTTTTATCTGATGTTTTTCTTTGTTGTTAGTCACAATACAATAACACAATTGAAAATTTTCACTATACCAAACATGGCTGAAAATTCTGAATGGGTGGTAGCATATACGAGGCACAAGACACAAAAGAGAAAAACTTACCATGATGGAATTCTTGGAGTTCAGAATTGTAATTCAAATCAAAAAAAGGTTGGTACATTACAGTTTTTACCTTTATACAAGGAAGCCCACTTTTATTTTAACATTACAAGTATTGTTTTCAAGTGTGCGGTATTGTCCTTCATGTGTTTTAATAAATAGTATCTTCTTGTCTAAATTGTAAAAATAAAATTTTAACCATAGACTACAAAAAATGTCTCCTAAAAGGTAGTTCCATGGTCAAGCAAAAGCTGGTAGCTCAACGGTCGCTGGTCACATGCACTGTGAAATTGCTGTTCAGCGACCCATGATACTAGGGAATTTCTCGTCAGAAAAAGTATTTCCATTGTTTACATAGTCATGGATTGCTGTCTGAGCATCTTTTACCAACATTTATTTTCCATAGCATTCTAAGTTTTTTTTTTCCTTTTTTTTTTTGAATTTTCATGTAAGGTGACTTATCTGCTACAGAACTTAGTTGTTTCTTTGTTTGTGAGAACTTTGTTTTTAATATATACATTTCCATTATATTCTAAATGCATTATTGATGGGATAAATGCCTTAAGAACAATATATGAATTCCTCAAGTGTAAGGAAAACAAAAGGCTTGTTGCGAGCCTACATGATAGAAAGTATCTTAAATGTTTATCATGCTTTCCTTACCCTTCCATGTTGGATGGATGTCAAAGCTTGGTGTTTTGCGGTCCTTTTGTTTCTGTGTTGTTTTAATGCATGTTATCATATGTGAAATGTGTCGTTTGTTAGTTGGATTGGGATTTTTCATTATAGACCGGTGCTATTTCTGTACTGTGATAAGCCCATTTTGTAATTAACTGAACTACTTCTTGGGGTTTGGAAGCCATATTCTCCAAGGCTTCTTCTTTTTGTATTTAAATTTTTTTTACTTATGACCTGACTTTAATGCCAAAAGAAAAGGACTTGTATACAGTTTATTGATAGTCTTCATACAACATAGTGTAGGTTGGAATACTTGAGAGGAGAAATTAGGGCGATCATTCTTAGGTAGGATACCTTGTTCTCCAAAAGTTCTTACTAGAGAGGTAGCAATTTATTATAGCCCCATTTCGTACTTTCTATTGGTTTGTTGCCTAGGAAGTCATCCTTCTCCATGTTTATCATTGATTGGGGAGTTCATCTAGTCATTCCTCAATTCCTGAATAAGGCATCCATTTTTTTTTCTTGATAAACAAGGGTTAACTCATCTTGGCAAGAGTTATTAGGCTGCATCAACTTGCATAGAGCTTTGCTTGCCTATGTTGCTGATAGATTGGTTCATTTAGGCCTTGTAATTGGGAGCTATAGCTTGGATATTTGCATCTAGGAAGTATTTAGTTTCTCATATGTACATGGTGTCCCTTGTTGGTGGATCAAAGGCTACTCTCCTTTGGTATGCCTTTTTGGTGGTTCAAGCTTATTTCCTTTTTGTTTGGCAGTGGAGGAACGTGGATGCTTGGTATGGGCAACATGCTAAATCTTGCCATCTAGGCAGAACTATACAAGGATCTGATTTTGTAAGGATATGTAGGTAGTTTGAGTTAGTGAGGCATTGCTCACTTGGTTTGAGTGTGTGGCTTATCGTTGACAAGTCACAATTTCACATGAACCTCTTAGAGGCATGGTAAAAATTATATGTTTAGGAACTATGGCATTAGGTAGATAATTGGCCATAGTGGGTTATCATCAAATCCTTTGCCAACCTTAATGGTCAGCCTATCATAGATAAGATAGAAGTGCCCAAATAATGATCTAGGTAGTTAGAAATGGTGTGGTTTCCTACTACTCCTATGTAACAAATCATGAATAGTTTAGGGAGTAGTTCCCAAGGTGTTATGGGTGTTTTACCTTGTGGTTTCCTTTATATGCATTGGTACAACTTCTAGATGTTTTTTGAATAATAGGTGTTGTGGTTTTGTGTGCTGTATGCGTAATTAATTGTGTTATGTCTACATCAACCTTTTGTGTATTTGGGTTGGCTATGCTAGAGTGACTTAAATGCTAACTTGGTTGCAATTGTATTGTTTGTTTGAGTGTGTATGCGCATGTATGACAATGTTTGATTGATAGTACTAGCTTGTTTATGATGATGTGCTCTACTTTATCATGGGAAAGGAACTTATTAGTTGTGAGATGTAACCCACTTAGTTTCCATCTTGTATCATGGATTCTTGGTGGTGCGAACCTAGTCTAGGGATAGTGTTGTTACATTAATGTTCTATTTGTCTAACACATCTGTTATTACTTGAAGCTTGGTTTTTGTCTGGTGAGTTTTGTTGCATACGTTTATTTTTAAAAACTTTAATAATATTTGGATCTTCCATGGATCTTGGTGCATTCGGTTTACTTGTTAGGTATTGGTGTGTGGACATCTCTAACATCTTGTTAGGAGAGTTTTGGGAGAGTGAAAGTATTAACTAGTTCATCCAATGTCTTGATGATGCACTTGTTGTCTGATACGTTGTCTTCATTAATGGCTTGATTACTCATTGATTGTGGTAGTGTCAGGGGCAAGAGCTTCATCTATTGCAGTCGTTTATTGGGTCTCAAGGAATTTGGTTGGTTTATGTAGGAAAATGGAGGACTGCTCCTCATGCATGTGGAGTTTTCATGTATTGGAAAGATTTTTGAATATACATATGTACATATCTCCTATTCAAACATTTGATATTAACCTTTAGAACAATTTCTGCCTTGATCTTGATCTAGATGCACGAAGATGCATGTATGGGTATCCAAAGTAGATAGACTAGTGGCATTGTGCTTGTGATAAATAATTGCAAACATGGGAACCCATACTAGAGTGGAAACTGATGGGGGGATTGAGGGGGATCCCTTTCTTGAGAGGTTTGAGGGTACATTAGGCTTGTGATCATTGTCTCTACTACATATTCCATGTAAAAGAATAGACTCCATATAAACTAAACCTTTGGCAATATAAATAAAATTAAAATTTTCAAATGTCAAAACTTGAGGAGGTCCATGAGTGTTGGTGATGTGGCAGTGGATGATGATCTTGATTTTTTTCTTTACTTTGCCTTGTTCATGGGGTAGACCTCTATTGTTACTAGAGACGTCTACTGATTCTAGATAGATGTACACTATTTCTAAAGACATCTACTGTTTTTTAGCAAACCCCTGGGATCAACATCTATTGGGTTGAGAGATGTCCACTGATTTTTAAAAGGTGCTTATGAAGATGAAATATGTCTATTTTTTCTTGACAAACTTTTGGGAAAGACATCTACCAATTTTTGAAAGATGTCTATGTAGATGTTTACTGTTTTTCTGCGAACTTGTGAAGGCCATAACTTCTTTGTTACTTGGAGTTTTGAGTTGATCCTGGGCCTGTTTGAAAGTTCTTGGGAAAAATTATCTGCTTGTAAAATCTGACATCTATTGAATGTTGTTTGGTTGGTCAAATTGGGCTCCAAAAAAAGAAAAAGAAAAGCCCCTGAAAAACTACATGTTTGGCTTCCTTGAATGAATTTGAATGATTACAACACCTTGATTCTTGGTCAAATTGATTTGAATTTGAAATGGTTAAATGTTTGCATCTTCTATATTGAATGAAGATTAATTGGTGAAATAAGGACTCAGTGATGAATAGTAATTGATTGATAAATTGGTGAGATGATGAAAAGAAATGTTGATGATGTTGATAATTGCTGATATTGATGAGCTGTTGAATGATGAATGAAACTGTTGAGATTGTTGAATAATGAAGAGAAATTTGGATTGGTGAATGATTCAATTGCCGAATTATTGTTTACATGATGAATGGCCCATGTATTTATAGGGAAAGAAGGATCCAACATTACCCATGATGGGAAAGGAGTTTCCCATTATTTGTTAAGTTATGAAATTTGAAAAGACTTGAGGGGTTGTTGGCTGGACTTTTTTGTGGAAAATAAATAATTATCATAATAACATTGGGCCAAGAGATAAGCATTTGCATGGGAATTATTATTTTTGGCTGAGATTTTGGCCTAGAGGTCAATAACCAATTGGTTGGACTTTGTCATAGAAAATAAATAATCTTGACATAACGTTGAGCCAAGAAATTAACTTTTTCACAGGAATTATTATGGGTATGTATTAGCTCTATTAATTGCCAACACAAAATTTAAGGCTCAGCAATTGAACTTTGTCACAAAAAACACATAATGATTGTCATCAAGCTAGGCCAACAGATGAACTTTTTTACAGGAATTATTATGGGTATGTAACGGCTACATCAATTATCAACACAAAATTTAAGGCTCAACAATTACCATGGCAAGAATTGTTTAACAGCAGTTTTGTTTTTTTTTTCCAACATGAAAATTAATAACCAGTGAATCAATTCTAGGATTTAATTAATTTGAAAAGAGAAAACATTATCTTGGTCAAATAATAGATATATATAATAAATATATTAGCTAAACTAGTTTTGTCCTATTTGTGACTTCAATAAAACGGTGAAAATAAAATTACATGGCGTTGTCCCTAAGTCACAAGGCAAACTAAACAAAATGAGACTTGAACCTTGGACTTCTCACTTTGCGATATCACACTATCTCTAACAATGAGCTTTTTCTCTGGGGTTTTTATAAGCTTTTCCCAGAGTATATTGATGCAAATTTGTCCTTTTGTCTTCATTTTGCTTTTTTCTTTTTGGTTACTTGTCATGAAAACTATCATTTTGTTTATTCTATAAATAATGCTTTTCCAAACATATTTTTTCCTTTTAAAAAATTCACTTAAAATATAGTTTTCTATATGCTTAATATTTGCGAAATTAGGGATCAAAAAAATGACAAACTGAGTCAAATTTAATTTTTGATGTTCTGTTTTTCCTAATTTGTTTTGCAGTTATTTTAAGGATAACTCCAGACAGCTCTTAGATAGCAGGATTAGGGTTCAAGAAATGACATCAACTGAGTAATATTTAATCTTTGATATTGTATTTTTCATGATTTGCTTCACAGGTTTTGCTTTATGATGACTCCAGACAGCTCTTAGATAGCAGGTTCCTCGGAAAACATGAGACAGTAAAATGTGGAGAAGTCTTGGAGTTTGACAGTGCCTTTGTTGATATCGGGGATCCTATCAAAACTGAGAATAACTGTATGGGAAGTAGCAATGGTGATGGAAGGACAGCATCATCATATAAGGAGTTATCCTTCAGGCAATATGCTAAATGTAAAGGATTTGGTCAAGGTGGTAATTTGGTGTATGTTACGCATTTGCAGATTCTAGGGGGATTGTGCAAGATACTCTTGTACATATTTTTTTTTTGTCCTTCATTATCTGTGTTATTTTTATGTTTCAAATTTTAATCATTGTCGCTTGTACAGGTACAAAGCTTGAAGAGAGAGGGAAAGGCAACCTTGCACCTCTTGACATCAAAGTCAATGCTAAAAATTCGGGCACTAAAGGTCCCACGTTTATCCCTAAAGTATTATCTTCACAAAATTTAATTTTTATTGGATTTCAGTTAACTTGCTTTTATTAACTGTAATTTTTGAAACGTTATGCACTATTCTAACAATTTTTTACCTCATGGGTTTGATGTATTTCAGAGTGGCATGTCCTCTATACAACTCAGAAAAATAAAAAGTTGAAGAAATATCATGATGGAATCCTTAAACTTGTTTTAAAAGAAAAGCAGAACCAGGTTTTTATTATTTGAATATGTGCAGTTCAATAATGTAGGAAGATGAATTTTTATGAATGCATGGACTGAAAGAATTTGATAGTTCCTTGGTTTCTCTTCATTGCAAAATTTAGTTCTTTCCAGAATGAGGGAAAAGCTAAGTCTTTTTTTATTATTCATTTTCCAATCTGTTGTCAGCTTTCACTATAATATTTTAAAAGATTGGCTTTTAATGAAAGTGGTTGATGCCAACGGGCTTATCAATCTATTAGAATATTCAACAAGCTCTCCAAGTTTAGGACTAGCTTGGTTACTTTTACTAGTCATATTGTTAACACTGAGATGGTGGAGTTAAAGGAGGCGAGTGACATAGTTGGTGAAGTTAAATAGAGATGAATTGTGCCATTCTTTATCTTGAGGTTAATTGACTCAACTCTGGTGGTAATGCTGAATTGTCTCTAAGGGCTAGATGCTAAATGAAGACATCCTTAAGAAACCTGATAAAAAAAATTTATTGTTATCAATTCTTCATTTATAAAGTTTCTTGTGTTTTGTCCTTTATTATCAAAGTTTAGTCTTTCCATGACAGTTGGGAATGGGATGCTATAAGTGGTATTAATGCAAACCATGTTTTGCTTGAGGATATGGAGATACCATGAAGACGTGCTGTGCTTGCTCATGATTGTGAAGATTGCCAACATAAGCGGGAAGGATGTGTTTGAACATGGTAGTTGCAGAAGTGTGATACAATGATGTGGGTGCCGTGCTTGGCAATGGGAGGGTAGCATATTGTAGGACCCCTAATAACTAACCTCTATCTAAATTTTCACTATAATAATGTTGAGTGAGTATCACCCTGCTTGTGTTTGGAGAAGGAATTAAATATCTAGACCTGTCATTAGCCACTTGAACCCTGATTTTGAAGGCCAGAAATGGAAACGATACCTAAGATTGAGCACCCAATTTGTGACATATCTTGTAGTCTTGAGGTTGAAGTGAATTTATGACTTGCCTATATTTTTCTGACAGTGATGCTGAAGTGTGTAGGACCCCTAGTAATCACCCTTTAAAATTTAGTGCAATTTTTTTTAATTTACATGAGGCTATACTTACACTAGCAACTCATAAGGCTGTGACACATATAATGATGGGTTGACTACAAGGCCTACATACCTCATTCCCTTCGTAGCTTAGGTTGTTGATGAGAGACCATGCTACTTTTCATAAACCTAAGAATTGATACATCATTTGCTTATTAGTATTTTGATATCTATCAATGAATACAACCAATGATTTTGGGCTCATAACTATTTGTTATTTTCAAACACCTGGCTGATCACCTAAAACAAAGAGTATTAAATTGTATCTTGTTTAAATCCATAAAACGGGTAGTTTTCTCTGATACCTTTGGCAAGGCCATAGCTAACACTTCCCATTACTTAGGAAGCTAGAAAACATCAAACAATTATGTGACTCACTTGTTTCCAAGTTTTGATTTTTAAGAAACATCAATGGATGTGGTTGGATTTATTCCTAATACTCCACAATGTTTTTGCCAAATCAAATCATTCAATCTATAATAGGCTTTTAACAATGGCCGGGAATCAAAATGTATAGTTTCTAACAACTTTGCCCATGCAATGTGCATTACATTCCCACATCAATGTTCGATCATATAGTTGTGCATTATATTTTAACCAAACCAAAGAAACTATAGGTCCACAAGATATTTTAACCAAACCAAACCAAACCAAAATCTTAGAATCTAGGACTAAAATTGAAAAACTACTTGGAGATATCTACTCTAGGTATAGAATTGAGTTAGTCCCCCAAATTTGAGCTTGATCCAACAAATTTAGATTTTTGATGTATTTTAATTAATTAAATATAAAATAAATTAAAAATTCTAACTAAATGTCAAAATAAATCATGGACCGAATTGCATTAAATCCTATTATTGCTCTAAAATAATGTTAGACTTTGTCATGCTCATTCGTCAACAAATATATATATAAAACTTGAAATAATAAATAATTGAAAAAGTTAGAAATAAATTGTAAGCTTACTTATGTCATCCAAACAAAAATATTTATATTACTTAAAAGTATTAGACACATATAGAAAAATATTCATAAGCTAGTTAAAGTCTAAGTACCTAATAGAGTACTAAGGTCACATGTGCAAATGTGGAGCACTAGAAAGTGTTGAAGTAGAATGCAGACAATAGAATTGTTTGGATTTTTGAAAAACATAATCATTTAGAAAATTTCATCCCTCTGAAAACACCTTTTGTTGAGTGGATTCCCACAATGTTGAATTTTTTTCGGTGGCAAAGTTAGCATTCTTTTCTCTGGGTGATTTATGATTTGAGTGTATATGATGAATTTTAAATCTACAGAATTAGGCCAAGTCATACATTTTTGTTTAAATTTTTTTATCCTAAATTCAACAACTTGTGGATTTTTGAATAGGTGACATATTATGTATTTCGTTTTCATCATTGCATTACCAAATTTTACAAAGTTTTTTATTTCAGTTTTTCATGGTTTTACTATAAAACTAATTGGCTTAACTGTTTCTGTACCTGGTATAGGTAATTCTTTCAAGTGAAGATGGAAATATTTTGGAAAAGAAAGATTGTAATGAGGATATCAGAGCTGATAGTACAATTCAACTACGGCGGTATATTATAGAAGTTTTGTATCCCAAAATAGCTGAAACACCATTGAATCGTGATGAAATCCTCACAGATGATAGTGGCAGACATACAAGTTCTAATGAAGAATGTATTGTGTAGTGAGACTTTATTCTTGATAGCAACGTGTTGTAAAAACTATAAGCTAAAAACAAAACATTTGTAGTAATTTTTTGTTCTTTAAATCTGATTGTCTGCAGATTTCTCTAAGCCTAGGATTCCAGCACTCAACGTTTCCTTAAATAAAAGGTCCGATAGTGAACTTTATGGTTCAGGCCATAAAGATATTGAAAAACAGGATGCAGAAAACTCCAATGGGATGGAAGACTCTTCAAATGTTCCTACTAAAATTCATCGAGATGGTGTGTTCATTTTTTTGCAATCAAACCTTTTTCTTTTTGTTGATTACATAGCTGCAAAATCTGTGGACAATTGATTGTTATGAGTTCATAATGTTATGTGTTTGGAGCTCTACATTATTGTATGCTACTCGAAGTATATACCACACGGCTTTTATTTGGAAATAGTCTCTAAATTGTTCTTACATTATACCGACACAAATTTTTTTAATTTTTATTTTTTGTGAAGAGAATATCTAATTTCTAGTCAGAACTGGACAAACTATAGTGATTGCTTAACTGCATTTTCTGCCTTGGATATGAGAATATGGGTTCTAATGTTGGTGGGCTCTAACATGGCTGGAGGGATTTGTGCCTGGCAGCCTTGGTTGCAAGGCCTGTGGGCATTACCACTGGCCTATCAGCTCATGCTTACTATCATAGAGCATAGTCTTGTCCAAAATCATAGTTCATTTTTGACTTGAGTAAATGGTTTTTGCACTGAACTTTACACATTAGGCAAAGACATGATGTCTGAAATTCTTCAAAAATTTCAAAATTTCATGATTTTTAAGTCAACACAAGGCTGCTTGATGCCAGATGATTGGCGAACCTGAGGAAGAGAGGCACCAAGTTCATAGTGTATCCTTGAAAGTGACCAAAGCTTTGAATTTTTGCTCAAGCTCATTTTTGGAGCCGTTTGTACTAATTCAATTGGTGTTTACCTCTAGCATGGACATGGATTTTGAGCATGAATTCTTAATTATTTTTTAGTAACTAGTGGATGATGTTTTTGGTAAGTATCAATTACTTTTTCACATTGCATGGATTTACTTGTTATGAGATGGATCAATGACTAGTTATAGGATAGTAACGCTTGAGATGCAACTTAGGAGTGACAAACTAGAGTTATTATTGTTAATGGTTAAAAGTGTAACACTCATTGGTAGGGAGCAAGAGTTAAAACCCAAACTTCCCAAAATGCTAGTTGAAAAATGCAAGGATGAATTTTTTTAAATAGAAATTAGACTAGCATTTACAACAATCATTTTAGCATAAAAAAGGTAAATTATAAACACAGAAAATTATATAATGCAAACAATAATCCAAGGATCTATTAGGAAGAGAATGCCAAGGTGACAATTGACATCTCTCATTATACAATATGCTTCCAAGTATAATACAAATGTCTAGACAATTAAACTTGAAATCATATCTATAGCCTTCTTGTTCAACTATAAGCAAATTAACTCAACCAATTCACCTTAGCAGTTTTAAATTATGCGTAACCAAATATAAGTAGTAACACAAAGAGTACAACTATAAATCATAGTATTCATAAAATAAGTGATTTGCAATACAAGAAAACTATGAGAAGCGCAATGGTGATGGTGGATGCAAAGGTGGGTGTAACAATAGGAGAGATGATGGGTTTTCTAGAGGGGGTACCGATGGATGCAATAGTGGGAGCAATGGAATGAGAGAGGGTGGTAGTGGGCATTAATAGTGGACACAATAGAGTTGAAGACTATGGGGGTGGCAAAGACAAGGCTTAAGATGGTGGTTGTAGTGGATGTGATTGTGATAGTGGTAGTCTAGAGGGCAACCTTGGTGGCTCAGAAGGAGGACCTGGATGGTAGAAGCTGGTGTCCAAAGTCGTTGAAGAGGGAAGGATTATAGAGGCATGCAGGGAAAAAGATAGCTTTTCCTTAAGTCAAAGAAGCCTTTTTTTTTCTAAGGCATGTTTATGAAACTAGACATTTCTAAGGCATATGAGTTTCTAGAATGGTCAACTCTACAACATATTATGCTGGCTTCAATTAGAGATTTGTCTAGTTATGCATATGCATTCAATGGGTAGGAGCTTTCTCCTTTAGTTTTGAAGGTTAGCTTATGGGCTTTTCTTCTCCATAGAGAGGGCTTTGACAAGGGGATCCCTTCTCACCCTATCTATTTATCATATCTATGGACTTGATGAACAACTATTGTAGAGTTGAGGGAGTCCATAGGCTATTGATAGAAGGCATCACATGTATTTTTATGTGTATGTGTGTCTTCTTATGTTGGCCTTGTTGGTGATGATTCCGAGGTGTTTTGGTATGTTTGGAGCTTATTTTGATGAGTTTAGGGGGTTCCAAGGTTAATGGGGATTTGTTTGGATGTGTTTTTTTGTGAGAAAAGGTTAGGTTAATATTAAGCGAGAATAAAACATATATGTACAAGCTAGAAGAAAGGAGGAGAGGAAACCCCCCAAAATAGGAAGGTTGCTCTTCCCTAGGAAACATCACCATTTGGAAACATCAATGGGTGAAGAATCCCCTAGTAAGTGCAAGCAAAATTTTCCATTGGGGCAACCTAAGAACCTTGAGGCCCACCCGAAGTAGGATTAGGAAGTTGATTACAATGGCAACGGGGTCTTTCCTGCACATGAATTGCATCTAGGATGGCCTATTGTTGTTTTGAGGAGATAAAAGCCATTGCCTCTTGAAATTTCTTGTACTCTTCCTCACATTGGTGGCATGTGACCTGTGATTTGGCACTATCTGGGTGCAACCTACTGGAGGTAACATTGATAAATTTGCACGAGGTGTGCCAAGCTACAATGTGGTTTGCCTTCATGATAATGTATGGGCAATGACCCTATTGCAATCAGCGATGAGCGTTTGTTTCATGCGCTTTGTTTTGCTTGCGCTACATCTATAGCTCTTCTTCGAGCTCCCTAGCCTGCTGCTTTGCCTCTTTAGTGGCTCTTCTTTTCCATTCTTGCTCCTTGAGCAAGTCTTTGAGACTTTGAAGGCACAAGATGTCCTTGAGCTCACTTCTGAGGGTAGCTTCTCTTAGCTTCCACTAGCACATGACCTCCTTGTTTGCTTCCTATCTATGTTGCTCCTCTTGCTCAACCCACTCCTTGCACTCCTGCTCCATCTTTTGTTGCAACTCTTCCCTTGTGGCATGTTCTTCCACCTCGGAATATCATTGCCTCCCCCTATAATGCCTAAAGAAGGCCTCATTTGGCAGGTTTGGATCACCCACAAGCTGGGGGAGGAGGTCTTCCCAGCCAACATAAACCACCAAGCCCCAAAGTTGCATGTTGGAGTGAAAAGTCCTACACTCTAGTTTAAAGGTAGGCATGACTTCCATGGTTGCGGTCACCTCATGCTAGAGTAGGGCATTGAGACTTGCAACCTATGCAAGCGGTAGTGGCCGAGTAGACCAAAAAACCTGCTCATTTCGATGGCGTCAGACACACTATAGTACAACAGTTGTAGGTGCGTCATTGTGTAGATGTAGAGGTTGCTAAAGCTTTGGCTCCTTCCACACTTTGACAGTGAAGGGGTAGAAAATCACAAAGTGGTAAATTGTTTCTATAGCGGTGCCACAAAGTGGATGGGTGTCTTCAATTTGTCGCCCTCACATTCTTAGCACCGCCCTTATTGGGAGGATCCTCGATTCAAAAGCCACAAAGAGCATTTAATTTTTTTGGGTAGATGCCCCTTCCAGGTGGCCAACCACCCACGTGTGACAAGATATTTAAATTTGATGATGTCCCTAGGTCGTGCACCCATCAACCCCCATTGGCTTACCTTACTAGCATGGGAGCAGAGGTTACGTCATATATGAGAGTCTTGAGCGTTTGCAAACCAAGGTTGATATTTATTCTAAAGGATGTTTACCTATTGCACATGGTAGCCATCTTATTGCATAAATAGATTCAAAATGTTTTGGTGCCCCATTAATATGGCATCCTCAAACTTTAGCACTCCAACCCTCTGACAAGCTTTGGTTTTGCCACCTTTTCCTAGCTAACGAGGTTCTCCTGCTTTTTCCCTGATCACATGAATTTCCTAATAATTTGATATATCTTCTCAATAACCCCTCTTGGGTGACTGGCGACAAAAGCAATGTAGCGAGCCATGGCGGAAAGAACACAAGTGGCCAAAATGATTGTGCCTTTCCTTGTGAGGAAATGTGTAGTCCAATGGCCAACATACGATTAGAGTCTTTGAATAATCTAGGACCATGATGTCTTTCTATTCCATGCAAACATTGGAATTCCAAGATAGGAGTCCCCTACCTTACCCTACAGAATCTTGAGCTCTTGGTAGACTTGCCTTTTCACCACATTCTCAATGTGGAAGAAGTAGATAGAGGATTTTCCCTTGTTGAGCTCCAAGCCAATCTCTTTGGCCATTTTTTCAAAAGTCTCATTGATAGCTTGTGCTTGTTGAACTGCAGCCCGAGTTCTTAAAATTGTGTCATCAACATAATGTTCAATGTTGCATGTAACATCTTCGATGTTTAGGCCTTTGACCCCTTCCATCCTACAATACAACTTCATGGTGTCCATTGCAATAATAAGCATGTATGGTGATAAAGGATCTCTTTTTTGCAGCCTTCTACTGAGGGAGGAAAAGCCCCAAAGATGCCTGTTAATGTTAAAAGAGTATGCTCCCATTGCTTGGATGTTGATGCAAAGGTTGACAAATTGTGGGTGAATTCCCTTTTTGAGCATTATATTATGGAGAGTAGTCCAGTGTACGATATTGTATGCTTTTGTGATGTCAAGCTTGACACACATTCCCAAGAATTTGGCTCTGTGCACAAAATGCATGAGTTCTTGCAAGAGAAGGATCTGATTTCGAATATATCTTTCTTTGATGAACCCCACCTGTTGTGGCCCAACCAAGGTTGGCATCAAAGATTGTAAGTGCTTAACTAGAATTTTTGTAAAAAGTCAGAGGAGTGTGTTACACACTTCAATAGGCCTAAAGTGAGATAGCTTTGTGGGATTCTCCGTTATTGGGATAAGGGCAATTCTTGAACAACTAATCTCGTGTCTCACTTGCTGCCTTTGCAACATGAGGTTGAAGGCATCAAGGATGTTGTCCCCTAGAATATCAGTGAACTCTCGAAATAATTCGATGGGCCACCTGTTAGGCCTTAAAGTGTTATCACTTTTTAGGGTTGTCATGACCTCTGACAGCTCTTGCTTTGTAATGGTTGCAATGAACCTTTGGTTTTCATTTGTGCCAACCACCCTTTGGATCGTAGCTGACATAGGTGCAGAATCTCCTCTTTTCCATATGTCCAACTAGTACTATTGCATGGCCTAAGCAATCTCATACAGATGGTGTAAGGTACATTCCCTATGGATCAATCGGTGAATTTTCTTGGAGTCATTGTGTGCTTTTGCAGTAGCAAAGAAGAAGTGCATATTATGCCCCCCCTCTCAAAGCCATTTGACCTTGGATCTTTGTTTCCAGTACGGTTTTTCCTCTTCTGCCAATTGTTGAAGCTCCACCAATAGTCTATGCTCTTCCTCAACTAGCTATTCTCTAGCTTTCTGTTTGGCCTAGACGTCCATTAGAGCTTGTTGCTTGGCAGCTTGAGAGGCCTCGAAAGAATACTTTTCAAAGGTTTGAATGTTCCAAATCTTGCACTTGAGCATAGACATCCCATATTTCAAAAAATCTTGAAGGTCAACGGTGTTAGGGTACTTAGCTCAGATCTCTGTAAGCAAACTTTGTAGCCATGACTTTGAGATCCAGGATTTTTTGAAACGAAAGGGGAGAATTCTACGTCTGTATGGTTTTTGGATTGTACATATGAGAACCTGATGATCTAATGCTGTCCTTTCTTGCCCCTGGAGAATATTTCATGTGAAATAAGGATCTCGGCACTTACCCACACCTTGTCGATTTTGGACGTAACCCGATTAGCCCCCCTCCTTCTGTTGCTCCAAGTGTAGAGGCAACTTGTAAGCCTGATGTCTACTAGATCGGGTGTATCCAGAAATTGATGGAAGTGCAAGTGCCTTGGTGGTGGATTAGTTTCTTGCCTAGTTTTTTTTTTTTGAGAAAGTAGTCGGGAATATATTACTATGAAGACGGATTATAGTACAAGAGATTACAAAAGGTGGGCCATCAGCAATGGCTTGCCAAGGAGGGGAAAGATCCCCAAGGCCAAAAAGATCAGCACCCAAAAAGCCGTGCAAAGACAAAAGATCAGCCCCAAGAAATCGAGGGAAAGCATTGAACGACAGCACTGGGGGGGGGGGAGGGACGCGGAAATGACCTTGGCCCAAGGGGGGGCAAATGTCGCTCATGACTTGGAGCCAACCCCCCCAGGGGTTCGTCGGCAGGCACAGTGAGGGTGCTCCAGCTCATGGAGAAAGTCCAGAGTGTTTCGGTGGTCTTTTGTGTCCATGAAACTGGCTGCTTGCTGGATACCCTGCATGGTTGACTCTTGCCTGCGAGGCGCCTGCATCAAGATGGAAACGCGTTGAAGTTCGGCGGATATGGTGCTTGAGCTCACCCCAGGAGCACTCAGAGCTGATGCCCAGGATGAGGTACGGGCACCGCCCCCCTCTGAGCCACTGGCAGGCGTTGTGCTCGTGAGCCCGATTGAGTTGCCGTTGTCGCTGCTCTTCCTCCTCTTGAAGCCGCTCCTACTCTACTTGCTCCTGCTTTCTCTGGGCCGCTTCCTCCTGAGCCAACTCATCCCTCACTTGGGCCCAAATTTTGTCAATTAAACAGGCCCTGGCAGCTTCGGCCATGAGGTCTTGCTGCCTCACCCGCTCTTGTTCCTGCTCAGAAAATTGGGCCTCCAAGTCGGCCCGGGCCTGCGCAAGGGCTTCATGCCACTTGGCCTCCCACTCCCGCTGCTTAGCCTCCCATGCCTCGTCTGCAGCCCTTTGCATGGCCTGCCTAGTCTTATCCAAAGCATATACTTGCGTATTAAAGTCCTTGATTAAAACCCAAGCACGCTCATTAGGAATGCAGCTAGCAATCCTTTGCAACTCTTGTATGTGTTCATCCTAGCATTGCGAACCATAAAATTTGTAAGCCATAGGTTGTGTGAAGGAAAAAACACTGTGATACTCCAAGCGGAGGAGTGCACTAGCTCATGGGGAAGGCGAGAATTGGTAGCCAAGCCTCCAGCCTGCCCACAACAATCCATAAACTGCGAGAACCATTTTGCCTAGTGTAGTGTCGAACAATTCCCCAAATGAAGCTTAGTTTCTTGTAGACAAACTATTGTGCAATCTTTACTTTGCACTAATTCTTTAAGGATACTTTGTTTGTATGGGGTACCTTGTCCTTTGCAATTCCATGACAAAATCTTCATGGTCTACTTAAAGACCGCTTTTGTAAACCTCTTGGGTGCTATTTTAATCCTTTAACATTAAAATCTCAAAATCTAGCATTCAATTTCCAATTGAAAGACTAATTGTAGATCTATACTCTAGGTGTTTTAATTAATTAAATATTCAATAATTTAAAAATTCTAACTAAAGATTAAAATAAACCATAGATCCACATCACATTAATTTCCTAATATTATTCTAAAATAATGTTAGACTTTGCTATGCTCATTTGTCTATATATATAAATAATAAAAAATTAGACATAAATGAGAAATAAATAGTAATCTTGCTTATGTCACGTCACTGAAACAGAAGTCTTCATATTACTAAGAAGTATTAGGCACATCTACAAATATATATAAGCTTTAAAAGAATTAAAAGTCTTAAGTGTTTAATAGGGTACTAGGGTTACATGTACAAATGTGGGGCACTACATTTATTCATAGGTCAAGTTCCTCAATAATGAGTATTTTTCATTTTCTTTTTAAATCATTTATATTGCAGCCTACCATAGAGTATCTTTGTTTATCTCTTTTATTTTCCGGTCCTTCTTGCTGAAGTAGATTAGAAAATATTTTCTTTTCCATGTATATATTTTATTAAGCATTTGCAGCATGCATTTTTTAGCATATTTCTCATACAACAAGCATTTAAACTTTTAAACATGATATAGAGATAAAATATATGAAAAACAAGCCAACATTCAAAATTTAATAATGTTCTAATTAATCACTTATACTGCAATCCAATGTCAATAGCAAAGCACATCTACCAAACAGACACACAAACACTTGTAATCATCAATATTAAAATTCAAGGAGTGGTTCATTACAATAAGAGTGCAACCTTCTGTTCACATAGACTTTTTTCAGGGTAGATGGCAGGTTTATACTAGGTACAGAGGCAATTCATTAGTGATTTAGTGTAGGTACAAACAGGCTTTTCCCATATGTGGTTGGAATCCAAAATGTTCGGGTAAGCCTTAGATTAGACAAAAGCTGCATCCTCCTAAATTTCTTTATACTTATCCTCTTGTTGGGCCAGGGCCTCTGTACCCAGGTGTTTGGCTTTATTAGGGTGGAGGCCACTTGATTGGATCTTGATATGCTTATGCAGCCCAGACCAGGAGGTGTTTCTATTGATCCCCATCACAACGGAGGGGCACTTGCCAGCCATAAACTAGTGCCAAGCATTAAATTCATGCATGGACTGTTGGCGTTCACACAGCTGCTCCTCCTCTTGAAGGTGCTCCTCCCTGAGCTGCTGCTGCTGCTCCTCTCTGTGAAGCTCTTCTCTAATTTGCATTAAAAGTTGTTCCTCCAGGGAGTTCCAGGGAGTTGTGAAGTGTAGCCTCCCGGATTTTTCTTTGGTGTTCATCCTAACGGCCTTTGCCTGGTGGCAAAGCTCCTCCACTTGCTGGTGTAGGTTGTCCTCGTGTTCCCTTCTGCCACACTCCTCTGCCCTGATTGTGAATTAGTGTTTTATTGGATTATTCTCAGCTTTTGGTAAAAGCATAGGGTGCCATTAGTTGCTGCTTTTGGAATTTGTAGTTCCCTGCAGGTATTTGTGTACTTTAGAACTGGGAACATTAGGAAGATAAAAAGCCTGTAGGCTAAAGAGGATTCTCCATTGGTTTATTCAAAATGAATGAATTGAAAATCAAGAAATGTAAACAACAAATTATTTTTAATAACAACAATAATAATTCCCCTTAGCAGTTGGGCTACATCAACTTGCGTTTACATTTACCCCATACAAAATTTTTTAAAAATAAATAAATACAATTTTAGGCTAGGAAAATTACATAAATAAAGAAAGTTATCAAACTCTTTTCTTGGGGGAAAGGCTGGGATATTATCTTATATATGAAATTTAAAAGCACAATTACAATAATACAAAAATTGGCAGGATCCTCTCATTCAGGAAAAAAACAGAGATGGTCCTCCCATGGTATGTACAAAATTTGAAATTGTCTCCCTTGGACTCTAAGCATTGAGGAATAGTCATCATCATCATCATCCTAGCGTTGATCCAACCAAATGGGGTTGGCTCTATGAGTTCTTTTTTGCCATTCATGTCTATGAAGAGCTAGATCTTTGTTTATTTGCAATTTTTTCATATCCTCATGAATTGTTTTTTCCCATCTCTTTTCTAGTCTTTATTTCTGTGGCTTTCCTAGAACAGTATGGTAGCAACATTTTTTTATAGGCTCATTATATGATTTTCTTTGCACATGCCCAAGCCATCTATGATGCTATTCCTACAATGTATCTAAAATAAAAGCCACTCCAAGTCTTATTTGAATGTGTATATTGTGCATTTTATCTCTTCTTTTAATATTTTAAAATCTGTCTAAGCATTGGGATTTCTGCCATATTGACTTCTTGTTCATGCCTCTTTTGTACTACCCAACATTCAACATGTTATAAGATAGCATACTTTATTATTTTCTTGTAAAATTTTCCCTTCAGTTTTATTGGGATTTTTTTATGACATAGCACAATACTAGTTTGTCTTCATTTTGACCATCCTGCCTCAATCTTATTTCTTCTATCTTTATAATTTCATGAATATAATGACAAATAAAGCTAGCAATAGTTCTTCCCATAGTATGTATAAAAATGTGGAGTTTTCTCTTCCTTGACTTGCCTAATGTCTGAGGAACAGGTCGCATTCTTGTCATAGAGATAAATGATAGCATCGATCAACAAGGGAAAGCTAAAACTTAAATAACGATAGTAGCCTGCAACTCTAGCCCAGGGATACTGGGGGACCATTAATAGCATTTGGGGTACTTCTTAAACTGATGATTCTGGACAAGGGGCAGGGGTTGGGACGATGTACTTGAATTGTGAAAGTGCTATGGCCCGTTTGTGTGGACCTACTCCTGTGACTCTGCAGGGTCTCCTCCAAAATTGATCCTGGGGATTAGCTTTTTTTATTGGTGTCCTTGTAACTTCTCAGCATTATAATAAACCTTCCTGAAATTCTCTCTGAAAATAATATAAGTGATATTTAAGTGCAGGTGAAACATTCGTACTCAAAGCTTTACCTTTTACTGTAAATGCTTAGCCAGAGGTTGGCATTAGTGCAGCCACTACTTTTAAACTGGAATCTCCAAAGTTTAAAGGATAATGCTCAGTACTTTTCAGTTGTCTCTGTATCCATTCAATGGCCTTTAAAATATTATATAAAATACATCATTTCTTATATGATGTTGGATGTCCTTCGAATGTCTTGTCATCCTATGAGATTTCAACGAGGCTTACATAATTCATCTGAATCGCCTTTCACATTTATACATGCAAAATTCAAAATTAAGCTACGTATCTTTAATTTCAAATATTTGATGTGTTTGATTTTAATTCTTATGGCTTTATAGCTTTACTTTCCTTTATTTTGAAATTTACATTGAAAAAACAAATGATTGTAACTTTAAAACTTAATTTCCAAGAGTTTTTACTCGGATAAAAGGATTCAATTGTGCTACCATCACCTGTTTCTTGACAGTGAATCAAATTCTTACAAATTTAAGAAGACCAACCATTGCTGAAATAGAAACTGGTGATTTAGATACAAGTATTTCAAAATTGGAGGATGCAATAAATGAAAGTAGACAACCGCTCATGAAAGAAAGTGGTAAGTGGATGATTTGCATGGATAGTATCATTGTTGAATGTTGGTTGTAACTCATGAAAAGATGGCTTTAATCCCCAACATTTTAATCCAGAGAGTTACTATTACAGAATGCAACACGACAGAGGCTACCGTTTTTGCATGCAATGAAGGAAACTGTAAAAGTGTTGTTGCCTGTAATATTCTAAGAAAAGGCGCGGGAAAGATGGCACGGTTTCAACCACCAAAAATGGACTTCAATCATTTTGAGAAACACCTTTCTTTTCCTGTTGGTTTTTCATCACAGAAGCTGCGGACAGTTCTTATTCCCAACAAGTTTTCTTCTTTTTCTTCTTATCGGAACATTATGATTTCAGCAATCTATGAAGAAATAAATCTAATTGTACGTTCGTATTTATCTTGTTAAAAGGTTTTATAAACTGAATTCTCATATAACTTTTATATGCTGAAGTGAATGCTATTTCTGTTAAAGAAGTTGTTCTTTCCTTTCTATTTCTTTTGAAGGGTAAAAAAAGAAAAAAAATATTATGAGATAAAATTTAAAGTTCATTTGAAATTTTCTGGGGATTGCAAACATCAACCAAGAGACATGATGAAAGTTCCATTGTATAAGCCATCAAAATCAATGATAATGCTAATCTCTTCTATTACTTTTTTTTGGAGAAATTTGGGATATATTAAATCAAAATTTTACAAAAATTTACAATTGAGCTTCCTCCCAGAAAAAAAGGAGAGGGGAGGGAGCGTTCCACCGCCCAAAGAAAAAACACCCCAACTAAACAACCCTGCAAAACCGGCCATGAAATCCCCCATGTCCACCAACAAAAATCCCCCTCCAGAAAGGGGGAGACAAGGCCAAGACAAACAGAAAACACAAACACCAAAGGCCTCCCTATAGAGAGGGGGAGACAAAAATCAACAGTCCCCAAGGGACCTTGCCACCCCTATTGCTCAGAGTCGGTATGGCAGCCTTGTACATGGCTAGAGTGTCCTTTCCTGTCTATGAATGGCATCAAGAATAGCCCTGTGTTGTTTAGAGTCCACAAAAGCCATTGCCTATTGAAAGTTCTTGAAGGCTTTTGCCTTTAGCGTGGCATCCCAATAGGGTGCAACTTCTTCCCCTCCTTGCGAATGTGTTGCCGCAGCATCAACCAAGGCACATTCCGGTTGATATTTAGAATAACGTAGGGGTGACGACCTTGGCACAACTAGGCCCGCACCCCATCAGCATGTGCCTGATCCAATTGTTGCTTGATCTAGGCCTCCTCCTCCTCTTCCTAAGGTGTAGGCAGTCGGCACACCTCAGCCTCTCACTCCTCCTCTTCCCGTTGCTTGGCCTCTTCCTACAACTCCTCCTTGACTTACTTCCGGAGCTCCACCTTAATCTCTTGCTATGCCATTGCCTTCTCAAGGTCTTGTCGTATCTGCTCCTCCCTCATCACCTCACGGACGGAGTGTGCTTGTTGCTACTCCCAAAGCTCCTGCTCCTAGTGGAACTTTTCCTCCCATTGGTGCCATCTTTCCTCCCAAAGCTCCTACTCCTAGTGGAACTCTTCCTTCCATTGGTGCCATTGTTCCTCCCAAAGCTCTAGCTATGTGGCCCGCCTAGCAATGGCACCCACCCCCCCAAATCCTGTCGAGTCTCACCCCTTGCAGCTCATGGAGTTGAGACGTCTCACCCCTTGCACCCCCCTCCAATAGCCCTCGTTGCGTATCCCTTACCTCCCCACGCCCCACCCCCACCCACCGATGCATGGCTACCTCCCCCCTCCTCCACTATCTATTATTTTTTGACATATATAGGGTCCTTGCTTATTGTAAATATTCAATGATCTTAATGATTGTTCATAGTTTGAGGCAAAGCCCAGGGAAACCCGAAGTTCGAAGTGAATGAAGGACCTCTTGCACGAGGAGAAGTTGGTCCTGAAGGGTCCAGCCCTGCATAAAGCCAGCCTGGTTTATTCCCACAAGTTTGGGCATGAGTGGCACTAGCCTATGCACCAGTAGTTTGGAGAAGAGCCGAATAAGCACGTTGCACACTTCGATAGGGTGGAAGTGTTCAGGGCAGTGTGCGTCTGATTGTTTTGGGATGCACACAATGCAGGAGCAGTTGAGCTCCCTCTGGACCTGCCTCTTGGCCAACATGAGATTGAACGCATCTAGGATATTGGGTTCCACAATATCCATGAATGTCTTAAAGAACTCAAGGCTCCAGCTGTCAGGACCAGGCACCTTTCCTCCCAGCATGCTGTTGATAGTGGTCGTGAGTTCCTGCCACGAAAAGGGGGCCAGCAGCTGCATGTTGTCCCCCTTGTTCAGCACCTGTGCCACGTGGATCGAGATGGGCCTGGTGGATCATTTGGCCAAGATCCTCCCCCAGTACTGCGATAGCTTGTTTGCGATTTTCTGCGGGTCGTCAATGATCTCTCCCTCCTGGTTGCATAGACAGCGTGGTTGGCCCCCCCCCCCCCACGTGTCTTAGCCATGGCAAAGAAAAATCTTGTTTGCGTGTCCACTTCCTAGAGCCATCTGACCTGGGAGCGTTGCCGCCAATATGTCTCTTCTTCTAAGTCAAGGCTTTGAAGTTGACGTAAAATGTGCTGTTCCTCCTTGTGTAAGTCTTCCCCAGCCTCCTATTGGGCCTGGATTCGACCAAGCTGATCCCTGAGTGTCTTCTGACCCGTCCTAAAGGAAAATTTATCCTCCACTGGGAGCGCCCGGATGGCCCACTTTAGTCGAAGCAAAGCTTCCTTAAGGAAGTTTCGGGGATCACCTTGGCCAGGCCGGTAATTTGCCCAAATATCCTCAACCAACGGCCTCAACCATGGCTTGGCTAACCAGGTGGCCTCAAAGCGGAAAGACCGTGGGGCCTGGGGCTTTTCTGGCCCAAGCAAACAGACCAGCAAGCAGTGGTCCGAGGTGACTCTCTCCTGCCCCGAAACATGGACGATGGAATGGAGGAGGAGGTCGGAGCTGATGCAGACCCGATCAATTCGGGAAAGGACATGGTTCGAGCCTTTCCTTTGATTGCTCCATGTGAATTGGCAGTTCTCAATGGGTAAGTCCACCAGGGAGTAGGTTGCCAGAAAGTTTTCGAACTCTTGCGTATCAGGTGGAGGGGGGGGGGGGTAGCCCCCCAGACTTCTCCCAAGTGTGAAGGCGTTGGTTAAAGTCTCCTACAACTATCCATGATGGATGGTTTGGCACCAAGGTTGCCACCTGGTTCAGCTCATGTAGCTGGGAAGCCTTGAAGTCCATCATGCAACAGAAGGGCTTTGACTAGCAGTTCATCCAGCTTTGCATTCACATGCAGTCTTTAGCCGGTTTCTCTTTTGACGTGGGGGGGGGGTGACTGTGGGGTCTATCCTCCCCAGGAAGGGGGCTACGAAAGGGGGACCCGCTTTTGCCCCTACTTTTTATCATTGCTATGGGCCTAATGCAAAACTATTGCAGCACATTCGGGGTGGATGGCTTGGACATTGTGGGGGTGGCATGTTGGGTTGAACACTATGCGGATGACACAATGTTGCTTAGTCGGGCAGCGGTCCCACAGGCACGATGCATCAACATCGCTCTGTCCTGTTTGGCAGCTGAGTTGGGGTTGGAGATTAATCAGACTAAATCTTCAGCACATTTCATTAATGTTGATGAGCAGGTTAAAGGCTGGGTGGTGCAAATCCTGAATATCTTGCTCGGGATAGGCAAAGACACTTACCTGGGCATTCCACTCTACCAATGGGGGTGGAACATTTCGTGGGGGTCACTGATGGAGAAAGTTGAGAGAAGGATGGGCCATTGGGCAAATCGTTTCTTGAGTTGCAAA
>MNCI01000472.1:682004-702670 GCA_015680685.1 Gnetum montanum | reverse complement strand
GGGGGGGGGGGGGGGGGGGGGGGGGGGGTTGGGCATCACATCCTTCAAGGACGAATTGATGCTGGGACAACAACGGTTGATACTTCGGTTTATGCGCCTGCACGGGGAACCGATCCAGTGGATTCGTATCATGAATGCAAAGTATCAACGTTGGGAGGCGGAGGTGCGGGATTCTAGACCCTGGCAAGCGCTTTGCTGGCACGCATGGGCGATGTAGACCCAGGGGTGGTTGAATCTCGAGTCATGCAATCTACTGATAGCCAAGTATCCCTAGGTGGTTGGTTGGTAGCAGATTTGGAGGGGGTGGCTCCCTAAGAAGATGAAGATCTTCCTCTGGTTGATACAGATGAACGTGTTGCCTGTGCGCAAGTTCCTATGTTGGCGCGGGCTCATGCAGAACGACACCTATCCCTGTTGTGGCGTCGAGCCCGAGACAGTTCAACACTTCACTCATGAATGTACATACATGCGTGCCACGTGGCTTGTGGTGGTGGCAACCCCCTCGATGCGCCTCATCGGCGATTCTTGGGCCACGCTACTTTTATGGGTAGTGTGGAAAGCAAGAAACCACATTGTGTTTCATTAGGAAAGGCTCCACCCTCGGCTAGTTTTCCAAGCTCTCTGTGTGTGGAAAGAAATTGAGGCGGCAATGGGAATCACGCCAACATTTGAACTGGATTGCATTGCGTTTCAGGATGACGAGGAGCTTTGGCAGATGGTGACATAGTGCGGCTGGTGTGACCCTCTACAGCGGTTGGTCGGGGACCCAGATTTGGCAAACGACGCTTTCTTTACCAAATGGAGCAACGACCGGACCTTTTTTCGAGGGTGCGAGATTCTCATCATAGAATCCTCAATCGCCAGCTGTCTGGGGGTCCAGGTCATCGGTGAGGTCATCCTGTTGTCTACCTGTGGTCTGCAGGATGCAGAACTATTTTCCGAAGGGCCTGTGCCACGTACACGAAGTCGACAGGTGCCCCGATCTTCTCTTCCTTGTCTCTGGGCTCGGGCAGCAGATTTGGTGGACAGATTTTTTGTCTAGTCTGGCAACGGATCCAAGCTCTAGGGCCTACATTTTGTGTTTCTGCGTTGCCTAAAATTGGGCTGCCAGGTTAACCTCCTTCTCTTTTTCTTGGAAGCCCTCCTGCTTAAAAGGCGAGGCTGCCATTCAGGGTTAATTTTAGCATTGTGGTGGGGGGTAGAGGGGGGGGGGGCAACACCCATTGTCATTTGCCCCCCGCGGGGGCCCCCTTGCTTGCCCCCCTGCTAACCCCCCAGGCCCTACGGTCTTGTCTAGCCAGGGGAACCGTTGGACCCTATCGGCTACAACCTTCACGCAGGGCAGCGGACTCAATGGGAACGGTGCCCCCCCGCTGGCCTCGGCAAATCAGTTTCATCCCCATCAGAAACCTTCGACCGCAGCATGAACTGGCACGAAGAGCTGCGGGAGGCCACACAGAGAGCCGTTGTCGAGGCATGTGAAGCTAAAAGACGGGAGTGGGAGGCCAAATGGAATGAAGCCCTTGCATAGGCCCGGGTTGATTTGGAGGCCCAGTTTCACGAGCGGGAGCATGAGTGGGTGAGGCAATACGATCTCATGGCCGATGCTGCCCGGGCCCGGTTAGTGGATGAAATTCGGGCCCAAGTACGGGAAGAACTGCTGCAGAAGGATGCGGCCCAAAGAGAACGCAAAGAGGCGAAGCGAGCGGAGCATGAACGCTTACAGGAGGAGGAGGAGCAACGGTAATGGTAGCTTGATAGGGCACACGAGCACAGTGCTCGACAATGGCTTAGAGGGGGGCATTGCCCGTACCTCATCCTAGGAATCAGTTGCGAAAGCTTCTGGGGGGAGCTCAGGCACCATATTTGCCAAACCTCGGTGCATTTTCACCTTGATGGGGGAGCTTCGCCGATGGACCGGAATAGGCGGGAGTCGGCAATGCAGGGTATCCAGCAGGTTGCTAGTTTCATGGACACGGAAGACCACCGTAACACGTTGGACCTTCTCCATGAGCTGGAGCACCCACACTATGCCTACCGTCGGCTGTCGATGAACCCCTAGGAGGGGGTGTCTTGGAGGGTGGACGACGCTTGCTTCCCCTGGACGTCACCGCTTTCCTCGTCCTTTTGCCCCCCGCCCCCCGCCCTGTTATTTTCCCTTGTTTCTGGTGCCCCCTCCCCTTGGGCTGGGGGGGGGGGGGCCCCCCCGGGGGGGGGGGGGGTTGGCCCCCCCTCGTTTTTGGTTTGTTTTTTGGTTCTGTTTCTTGAGGTTAGCATGGTTGTTGGGGTGCTAAAATTTTGTGACTTAGGGGCTTTTTCCCCCATCTATTGAGGGCCATTGCTGATGACCCATGATTTGTAATCTCCTGTACTATATTTTTTCTTTCTCAATAATATACTCCCGAATATTCTCTCAAAAAAATGATTGTTCATAGGGACAGATCTTCTACGTAAAAAATAAAATTTATTTTTTCAACCTATTAAATGGAAGATTGTATCATGACTTTACATGTAGGAAATTTTATTTGTGATTCAAAGTCATGTGCTTGTTGAAAGGATTTGTTTTCTTAATTTTCCAAGAATGCATGCTTGACAGATACGAAGTTCTTAGGAGTCATGGGAAGACCTCCATACTCATGTTTTTTCATAGGGGAACTATAATGAGCTGTGTAGTGAATGCATGGTTGCTGACTACTAGTGAGGATTAGCTTGGTTAAGATGCTGAGAGCATTTTGTTGTTTTGCATATTTAAAATCCTTCTAGAAAGAAACAACATTTTCTTTTTATAAGTTCAAATGCACTTATGCAAATGTTTAATAATGTCATAGTGATAATGCAATCAAACTAACATTAGCAACAATTAATTTTGGCCTAAGTAATTATAAGCATAAAATGGTACAACATTCAAACAGGTGTCTAAGGATTTTGCTTGGAAAGTTTTCCAATATGACAATCGACACATCATAGAATTCACTATGCATCCAAGGTGCACAATAAATGTAACAAAATTCACTATGCATCCAAGGTGCACAATAAATGTAAAATGAAATAAACTCGGGCCAATTTTTGAGGCATGTAGAGCAATACATAAACAACCATTTAGAAGATCAAAATGTAGAAAAGCACATTCTTCATAAGCTAGATAATTGCAAATTGGAATACAAAGAAAATATAATAATTGTGGTGTCGTCTACACCTCTATTCACAATAACATTATTAATGATACAATGATCATGGTTCAGTTATTGAATAAAAAATTACATAATGTTTATGAACAGACTTGTTCAAATGAAGAGCTTGTTGGATGAGATATGAAACATTTCAAACATTGATTGTATATTTATTCAATAGTGAATTAAGATTCTATATTTCCTAGCAACATTACCAATACAAATCATCTAAACATATCTACTGTAATGAAAAATGCATTAGCCAAGGTGATAATATGAACATTAGCCTAAACCCATTCAAAAAGATGAGTTGTGGGTGTGATGGGTTTGGTTTGACTAGTGTCAACAATGGTAAGGGAGGCGGCACTAGTGGGAAGGGTGGTAGCGATGCAAAGCCCACTAGGGCAGCAAAGATGAGGGATAATGTGGAGGAAGTGGGAGGAGTAGAGGACTAGAAGAAGGTTGTTGGCCATGTGCATAAAGAGGGCATGACCATAGGTGGCGTGGGGTCTTGTTGGGTGGGCAACTCTTAGCTGGTTCGACCAGTTGGCTTGTTCAGATGGTAGGCATTGAGGCAGTTTCTCATGTTTCAGGGAAGCTCTATCTTTAGATGGATAGGGCCTTGTCGGAGGGGATACAAACAATGTAGGTAAGTCTTATTGACAAGTTTGTTTCAGCTAGAGCATTTGATCATAGAGCCCTACTTTGTTCTTTCCAACACACATTTGAAATTGCCTCGTCCTAGTTTAGATTTGAGTGCACATGGCTAACAAAAGGTTGGCTGCATAAACTTGTGAGGGATATTTGGGGCTACTACCCAACATAGGAAGACCCACATGACTTTCTTAAGTGTGGCTTGTCCTTGCTTAAACATGGGATTTGAAAGATTCGTAAAGAGGACAAGTACTCTTTCAAAGTGAGCTGCTCAATTTTGCAATAAACATTGTTGCACATACAGAGAAGGTAGGAACAAGGGGAACCTTTGGAGGAGGAGGAACATGAATTGTTGGTCTAGCTCTAGGAGCTTTCAAGGGAAGAAGAGTCATATTGGAAGGAAAGGTCATGGGCCAAATTGTTGAAGGATGGGGATAAGAATACAAAATTCTTTTTTGCTATGGGAAATGTTGCAAAAGATGTCAAAATGATCCCCTGTATCTCTGATGGGGGGATTGTGGTCCATGAACCATAGGCGATTGTGGAGGTCCTATAGTGGTTCTAGTTGGAAATCTTTTCAGGGGTTGGGGGGTGGGGGAGGGGGGCGTGGGGATGGGTAGTGCAGGGTCTCCTCCCCTATCACTATCCCCATCTAGCGGGTCATCCAAAGGGAGGATAATGACTATCTACCTTTGGTTCAAGCATGTATGCCTTGTTTGTTGTTTTGGGTTTTTATGTTTTGGTTTTGAAATTGAGCTTTGTATGCATGGGGCCTTGGGACGGGCCAATTTTTGTTTCCTCTATTGTATTTGTGAATGGATAAGGGTCCTTCTCCACTTTTTTGTCTTTGGGAATCTTCCCCTTTGTTCAAGAGGGTGTCTTTTGTCCCCCAGCCCCAGCCCCACCCCCTAATGTTTGGGGATCCTTTTCCTTCAATGCTTAGAATTATTTTTTGCTTGTAATATATTCTTGACCTTTTCTTACAAAAAAAAAAGAAAAAAGAAAAATGAGATGAAGTACAACACTAGCAATTAATAAAATGCCAAACATATTAGACATAGAACTAACATTAATCCTATAGTTATATAGCAATGGATTGCATTGAGTCTTCAGGTGATTACCTTTTTATACAACAATGGATTAACACCTTAGATTTTTCCAATTGCTCGTTTCGTGGTTGCCGTTGCCACCCCCCCAAACGTGGTCATGAATGCGGTTAACACGCTGATCCGTAGCTTCGTCTGGGAGGGGGGCAAGGGGGGGCACAAATTCCATTTGGTCCGTTGGGAACGGGTGGTGCGCCCCCGAAGCACGGGTGGGTTGGGCATCACGTCATTCGAGGACGAGCTGATGATGGGATAACAACGGTTAGTGCTTCGGTTTTCGTGCCCACATAGAGAACCGATCCCATGGATCCGCATCATGAATGCCAAATATCTACGCTAGGAAACGGGGGCGCGGGACTCTAGGCCCTGGCAGGCATTGTGCCGGCACACACGTGTGATGCAGGCCTTGGGATGGGGGGCCTCGAGCCACGAGCCCTTCTGATGGCCAAATACCCCCAACTTGATGGTTGGCTGCGGATCTGGCAGGGGCGGTTGCCTGAAAAAATCAAAATCTTCCTGTGGCTGTTTAAGCGCGATGCATTGCCCGTACGGGCCTTGCTGCAGCGGCGCGGAATACTAAACAGCAACACGTGTCCTACATGTGATGCTGCTGTTGAAACGGTGCAGCACTTCGCGGTTGATTGCCCTTGCATGCGCGCCATGTGGCGTGTGGCGGCGATGCCCCCCTTGAGGCGCCTCACGGGTGACTCTTGGGCCACACTACTTTTATGAGTAGCGTGGAAGGCATGGAATAACACTGTTTTCCGGCAGCAACAGCGCCCCCCTCTGCAGCGGCTGGTCTCCCAGGCTCTCACCGCGTGGAAGGAAATCGAGACGACGATGGGAATCACGCCCACTTTCGAGTTGGACTGCGCCGTGTTCCAGGAGGACGAGGCGCTCTGGCAGATGGTGGCCCAGTGCGGTTGGTCTGACCCTCTGCAACGGCTGGTCGGGGATCCAAATTTGGCAGACGCCGCGTTTTTCTCTAATTGGGTCAACGATTGTACCTTCTTTCGTGGGCGTGAAATCTGGATTACAGAATCTTCGATTGCCAGCTGTTTGGGGGCCTCGATTGCTGGATAGATCATTTTGCCCTCCACCTGTGGCCTCCAGGATGTTGAAATGTTCTTTGATGGGCCTGTTCCTTGAACCAAGAGCAGACAAGTACCCAAATCTTCCCTGCCACACCTATGGGCCCGGGGTGCAGATCTGGTGGACCGATTCTTCGTCTAGTCTAGCAACGGCTCCAAATTGCAGGGCCTACACTTCGCTTTCCTATGCTGCCTCAAGTTGGGTAGCTAGGTCAACCTCCCCCACTTTTTTAAGGAGGCCCTTAAGCTCAAGCGCCGCGGCCGCCACTTTGGTTTAATTTTGGCACTGTGGCAGGGGGCAAAGGGGGGGCATCACACCTCGTCCTCTGCCCCCCTGTGGGGGGTCTCTTTGGAATGCCCCCCCTCGGCTAGGCCACAGGACACTACGGTGGTGCCCGGGCGGGGGGGCGATTGGCCCCATTGGGGTTTCTCCGTTACACGGGGTCAGAGGACCCCGCGGGAGCAGCGCTCCCCTGAACGTCCTGCCAAATCGGCTTCCCCCCCACCAGAGACATCTGGCTAGAGGAACTGGAATGAGGAGCTTCGGTAGGCCACGCAGAAGGCGGTAGACGAAGCCCGGGAGGTAGAGAGGAAAGAATGGGAAGCCAAATGGAATGAAACCCTCGCGCAGGCTCGGGCTGACCTGGAAGCCCAGGTCACTGAGCACGAGCAGGAACGGGTTAGGCAGCAGGAGCTCATGGTTGAGGCTGCAAGGGCTCACCTCATTGACGAAATCAAGGCCCAAGTGTGGGAAGAATTAACCCAAGAGGAGGAGGCCCAGAGACGATGTGAGTGGGCGGAGCGGGCGGAGCAGGAGCGGCTTCAGGAGGAGGAGGACCAACGATAGAGACAACTTGACCGCGCCCACGGGCATAACGCCCGACAATGGCTAAGAGAGGGGCGATGCCCGTACCTCATTCTTGGCATCAGCTGTGAGAGCTCCTGGGCGGAACTTAGACGACATATCCGCCGAACTTCGGCGCGCTACCACCCAGATGCAGGAGCTTCACAGGTGGACAGGAGTAGACGGGAGTCGGCCATGCAGGGCATCCAATAGGTGGCCAGTTTCATGGACATAGAGGATCATTGGAACACTCTGGATATCCTCCATGAGCTGGAGCACCCCAACTGCGCCTGCCAACGACTGCCGACGAACCCTTAGTGGGTGGTCCTCTATCGGGTTGGTGCCCCCCGGTCTTCTTCACTGGTTTTGGCTCTTCCTGCGGGTGGGGGTGCACCCTCCCTTGTCCCTGGGGGTGCCCCCTCGCTTACTGGGGGGGCTCCCCCTGTTGTTTTTGCTGTCTTGGGCACGGTATTGCATAATTTGGGGATCATCCCCTCTCTCGGAGGGGCCATTCCTGATGGCCCACCACTTGTAATCTCTTGTAACATATTTTGAGTTTTTCATTAATATAATCCCGACTACTTTCTCAAAAAAGAAAAAAAAAGAAAAAAAAGAGAAATGAGTCAGGCTTAAGAAGATACACAAATTAATCATGATTCAAATCCAAGGGTCAAATTTCTTATGAAACAGTAGGCTAAATGTCTTATTGCATACATTATGTTATAGCCTAGAAAGGTTATCTAGTAATCATTCTTTAGCTTTGGAGGAGATACTTATATTTTATTATTTAATAAAACTAAAAAAATATACCACAAATTAAATATAGAATTTTATACCTTCATAATTGAAAATAACATGACTATGATATACATAACAATCTTGATTCATGGGTATGGTTCTTTCACCACAATTCCTAGAACACTAGATATATTTTTCTTAATTTTTTATCATGTTTGGTAATTTCATTTATTAAAGGACCATCATTTGGAATGATAGTAAGGTGCTCATTTCTTAGGTAGTAAGACTTGTGTTTCAATGACACACCCACTTGAAAAGAGATTAGGCTTTTGCTCTTCCATTGATCCTCCTGAGGCCCTACTTGGTCGGAAGAGCATTGAGCCTACAGATGATGACCCTTGACCCTTGGTAATTTCATTTATTAGCAAAACATAATTGTTCTAGCCAATTTAGGCTTATCATAAAGTTTTTCTTAAGTCAAAGACCTGGGTTTCAGCTTGGGTGCAACCACTCAAAAGGGTTAGGTTTTTGCTTATCTACTAGTACTCTTGGGGCCCTGTTTAGCAGAATGAGTGCTATAGCTCCAGGTGATGATCCTTTATAAGGCTTTTCTCAAGACCTAAAAATTGAAATAAAATAGCAAATATTTACATATACATGTTTTTCTTAGTCATTGTACAATGTACATTAAGCATATTTTCCCACCAAGCTAGCATTTAAAATTCAATACAATTTTGAAAATAAAATACTTGAAATAGAAAATGAAATTTAATCCAATATGAGCATTTATTGAAACCAAAACTAAAATTTTATTACATCTATATGGACACAAAGGATATGTCAAACAAATTAGGTTATACAAAATACATTAATATCAACAAATTTTGAGTACTACAGATATGTACAATACTCATGTAATGTGAGCACTTATTCTTATAATTCCTTAGAATCAACATTGGTCTCTTAAATAGTTCATATAAAGGCTGACTAGAGATATACCATTTTCTTGTAAAGAAATCTATTTCACAACATTCTGATAATACATGTTGTTCATCTATTACATTTAGATTATAGTCCAAATGTTAGCACAAAGCCTCACACCATCTAACCCCAAATCACTTTGCCTCCCCACTACACAACACCCCTCTCCTAGCACAGATCTTTGTAAGAGTTTAGGCATTTGTAGGATTACAACTGCTATTTTGATTAGAAGTCTTTGTATAATGATTTTACAATTTTCATTGTGAGAACCTTAGAAATATTATTTAAAATTTTACCTTTTCTTTAAAGCCAAACAACAATTTGCATTAATAGGCACATTACGTTTTGCCTCATACATATATTGTCATCATCTTGGTGCCTTTATCCCATCTATATGGGCTGACTATTAGAGTACGCAAAGGATTTGATGATTATTTTCTATGGCTAGCTATCTACTTGATGGCACATGGATATGTGAACTCCAATAAATAGCTTCACAAACTTTCTCTTGTGTTTATTGTTCATGTATACTCCAAAATTTGTTCTAAGTCTTTGTAAAGACATTGATGGTGATTTCAAAGCATAAAACGTTGTACCTCATTTTGCAATTGAAGGTTCTGATTTTCTGCCATAGTAAAAGAAAGCAAACTGGAATGAAAATACTTGCATGGTTTTTATTTTTCATTTTTTGGTTATGAAAATTTCGGAGAGGAGATATTGGCTACTGAAGAAGCATAATCTGTTATACGATATATCTTTGTGTTATTACTAGTGATAACATGTATGTTTCCTTTATTTAGTTATACAATATAGCTGATGAGTACCACAGAGCAAGCTGTCTACTCTCACATCTTCACAGAAAGAGGCCATCTTGCAAGCATGGACTGGCAAAGTTGCAACTGGTTAAAAAGGTAGGATGGTAATTATTTATTGAAGTCAAAAGGCATTCATTAATGTTTCTTTGCTAGCTCAAGATTCATTTTTTTTCCAGGATGGGCTCAATAAGGGACGACTGTTTTATGGATGTTCATCTCAAGTAAAAGCATGCTTGTTTGTCTGGGCTGATACTAGTCATGTTGGAGGTATGGTAGTCATTGTGTGCAACATGAAACAGTGATTTTCGGAGTCTTTACTATACAGCAATATAAAAAATTGTCATGATACATCTTTGAATGGTGTTGTTTAACGATGTCATGCTTGTTTCTTTCCTGTTAGAGAACTGTGGACTTCTTGCTCTGTTAAGTAATGAATTAGAGCAGGAGTTCAGTTGCTTCGATGTTGACATTTATGCTGACTGTGAAGTTTTCTTAAGGTATTTATTTTCAGTTCGATGTGTTCCATTTTTTAGTCTTGTTATAAAGTGATAACTGTCAGTTACCTGTTTATATCTAGGCAAGCAACTGGAACATTTTCCAAAAAAAGGAGAAGAGAGGATGAGGTTGAGATAGTGAATTCTGGGATAATGTCTAGGCATCTAAGACTCTGTTCATCCAAGATTCGACATAAATCAAACCATTCAAAGTTGAGTTATTTATGTCTCATTGATTGCACATTTTATTACTGTCACGCCAAGTATAGTTTCTTACATTCCGATTTCAAATAATGTTGATCTTTCTCATACAATGAAGTAATGTTTTTTGTTTTTTGATTTCTATTTTTTGGTAAGAATTCCATGGCTTAAAAACTCCAAACCTATCTGGCAACTAACTTAGCATGCTACAGACTTACCTATGTGTAACAATCATTAACATTAACGACTTAAGAAATGCCTAAACAAAGCTATACACCTGTAATAGATCTATTAGCATACTTATCACTCATGAAGATTTACTCAAGGCTCTTACATGAAATGCTAAGAAATGAGAAAACTATTTGAGTATGATATGTCAGTTGCATTTTTTCTATGTTTTCCATTGGACAAATTAATTTTCTACTTTGGGGAACATTGAGTGGCCTTGAAGGGAAGGAGCCAATTGTGCTGTTAAAATAGAAGGTTTCAGCCACTTCCTACAGCCACGACAATGGTGAGAGAGGTGTGTGGGCTGTGGAAGGAGGCCATGGAGCAACACCTACTTTTTGAACCATCATGGACAGAATTTTCTAGATTGCCTGAATTATGGGCGTTGGTTGAATGGATGGGGTGGGTGGAGATGCTCAAGTGCATGGAGGGAGAGCCGAACTTGCCTACTCAGCAGTTCTACGACAACTAGGTGGGAGACACTACACAATACATGGGCAAGAGGATTGAAATTACGGTGCAGATGTTGGTTGCTGTGTTGGGGGTGGAGGATGCAAGGGAAATTGTGGTGTTGGTTGTGAGGGCCTAGGATGATGTGAGGGAGTTCTTCATAGGACACATTCCCAGGATTGCTAGCAGGTACATCCAGAAGTTTGGATTACAAGGGGTTTGGAGAGATGCAGCGCTCCTGGTGGAGAGGTATTTTGTGCAATCCGGGTACCTTGACAAATTGTTGAGGGTTCATTTCACTTTTCTCAAGCACCTTCGGTAGGGCTCCCCGATAAATTTGACCCATTTTTTTTGGGAATCTCTACGTAGGAGGTGGTTGGGGTAGCACCCTAGAGTGATCCTCGTGCTATGGCATGGGGGTGTACTGATCATTCACCCGGCGCTAACGATCGTGTACGAAAGAAGGCAGTGCCAAGGGCAGTTTGCCAGGGCATAGGTGCAACACAACTAGGGCCTTGAGGTGAAGGGCATGGGAGCAAAAACATCTACAGCCATGGACGAACAATTGTTGGAAGAGTGTCGCTTGGCGGTTGAGTAGGCATAGTGGGAGGAGCCGGTACTATGGTAGCTCATGTGGGAGAACATGCAACAGGAGTCTTGAAGAGAAGCGAATGAATCACGCCTGCAGGACCTTAGGTGGATGGTGATGGTGATTTTAGAGCACTAGATGAGATTGGCGCAGCTTAGAGTAGAGAACTAGCGAATGGTGCTTGGATTGGGATCGACTGGACAACAGACTACGGTTGGCACTGATGCCTTAGAGGCCTCGGCTAGGGTTGAGAGTCAGGGATCTAGGATGCAATTTGCCAAGATTGTAGGATGTAGTAGTTTGGGGACAAATGTGGACAGGTAGTGTTGGAGTCTTGGGTATCCTAGGGTGTATGTGTCATGTATGTATACTACTCTTGGGAAGAGGGGTTGACTATCTGGGGTGAGGGTCATCGGGCAGTGTGAGAGGGATGCACTGTGCAGGCGTGTAGGTGATTATGTGGTACGTTGCAAGTGATTGTTGGGTCACATGGATGGGTTATGTTGACTCCGGTCGATGATCTTTTGTGTACATTTGTACATTATTTTTTTGGAATAATATTGCTTGATCATTTTTCACCAAAAAAAAAGAAGGTTGCAACTCACATTGAAGGTGGTCCAACTATTTTCTTTTGAGGAAATGAATAATCTGTGAGCTGGGTTTCTTTGGTTTGGTGATAAACAAGAATATTTTGGTGTGCATCATTGTTCACATGACCTCAATCATTATCATATTACCTTAAACCATTTATTGTTGGGTTAGCCTTAAAGTATTCTCTTACATCATTTTTGTTAATCCAAGATTTTTTTTGAGAAAATTTGGGCTATCTATTAAATATAAACAATAAAGTACAGAATACGTCATCATTTATGTTGATCCGAGATTAGAATGTTCGTCACTTTGTAATCTATCATGCATTTGTTAACTATTTCATCCTAGGCTGTATTTTGTCAACCCTTCCTTTTGTTTTCTTCTACTTAGATTATGAAATGCCTTCTAACAATAATTGTCTAGTCTGTGTTAAGCGTTAGCAAGTCGTCTTACTTGGCTCTTATTAGACCTCACCTAGTACCTGAAAACTAAGATGGTGTTGCGCCTAGAATTGACTAATGAATGATTGGATTAATGAATAATCATAAACATTGGCGATTAATAGACAAAGGAAGAAACATAAATTAAAACAATTCTCAAAACATGATTAGGACACCTAGTCATCATATGAAAGAAAACTATAATTTCACAAATGTTATCTCATCAAGCTACAACTTCCTATGGGTCCAACTTCATAGTTGCCCCTACTAAAGACATTCAAATATGCTCATCTCATAAGCTGGAATATACATGAATGTACATAAATACATGGAAATTCAAGCTCCATACCCTTGATCAGCCCTAATGCTCATTGGTGTCTCCAACTTCATTACTTGTATAAAACATCGTTAGTATAAACTAAGTGGAAACCTTTATACTTCCCCTACCTGATGGTTGATTGATGTTGAGTTGGAGAAGAGAAAGGGGGATAAAGAGCATCTTGCATCAAAGGTTAGTCATGCTAATGTGTTCCATATCACAATACAAACACATCAAGCATGGCAACAATCAGCGTAACACAAACACGTCAAGTATGGGCAATAATCAGTACATCATACATCAATACCAATAGACTCACACATATTACACTCCAATAACACCCACTCATATGCTTGAACATAAATACTAGATATAACCATCATAGCATGCATACATAATGCATGTGACAACTAGCATATCTATGCATCAGTTGTCATGAGGATTTGTTAACAAGCACTTGTCTTTTATTTTCTCAATTAGTACTAGGGTTCATCAACCTATGATCTGCAACTGCTAGCCTTTTGGAGGATTGGCCATAGAGATGAACACACCTATGCCACATACCGGTTGTAGGGATAGGTACACCTATGCTCTCCCACTCCTAGGATGAGGCTTGAGACAAGAGCCTCACTGATGCATCACAATGGGGGTAAATCTTGTACCACCTTTAGGGTGCCTCACCACCAACTGGTCCACATAGCTCATGCTATCTCTACCTGCTGACTGATCACAAGCAACTAGTGCTATATGCATTGTTGTAAAGCCAGACAACAAGGCACAATACTAGGTTGGCTTAAGCCTTAACAATACATGCACTTTGGTAACAACATCATACCTGCACTCATCACATCACATGCACAAATCATATATAACTTTGTTATATCAAACACAACTTGACTACTACAACATAGGTGTGTGTCGCAATAATGATAACCATTTCTATATTTGTAGCTCAATCATATATGATTCATTGTATGAATTTACTAGCAAACTAGAATATAGAGAATGAAGTTACCAACAATCGAAATACAAAGTGTGAATTTACTAGCTTAGAATGTTATACTCATCATAGAATTTTTTTCCAAATGTCACCAAAACACAACACAACATTAGGAGAGGGGTCGGTGAACTGTGTAGTGGGTGGGGGTGGCTTGGTGAGTGACACGACAACTAGTGGTGCTAATGGGGGTAGAACAATGAACAAGGGTAGTAATGAGGGTGGCTCGGTGAATGGTGAGTTGTACCGGGATGGTTTAGTGAGTGCAATTGGAGTGGCTAGGAAAGGTGCAAATGGGAGTGGAAAAGACACTTTGCATGATGGTGATGAGCAAAAAGATAGAACACCTACATGGGGGCACCTTGCGACACTACTGTAGGAGGGATGGATGTAAGAGGAGAACCAGTTGTTGTAAAGAACAACATTTTCAAATGGGGTGATCCTAGGACTCTGGTGAAGGATCAATAGGTTTTGGGGTTTGGCACCATGGGGTAGGGGGTATTGATGTGGCCTAGCGCAAATATGCCTTCACTTGAATCTAGGGTTTTTGTCTGAGGGTTTGGAGACTATGCAGAGGAGCTTGATTGACAAGTTTTTGTCTGTAGGGGCTCACCCTAGACTCGATCTTATCAAGTGTTGGGTGGCATCCTCCTAGGGGATAGTTGATGTGAAGATTTAGTTGTTGTTGGAACAGGGGAATGACCCTACTACAAGAAACCACACTTAATGATTACTCATTTTAGGTGGTTGCTAGTCTGCAGTACCATCAAGGCATGGACTTCTCGAAATAGCTTTTGCTGGTACAATTGAGTTTAATGTGATTGAATATTTTTAACAATAGAGAATTTTCCTCAAAATTTATCGTTTTGAGAAGAGGTCAGGAAAAATTTGCATTAAAATGAAAACAAAATAGTGAGATGTACAAAAGTGGAAAAACCATCTCATCACGGTGGAGGTAAAACTCCCTGCCTTCCACCCATGAACACAAACACACCCCAAACCAAACACCCTTGGCAATAACAACTCCCCAACAACAAAACCCCCATACTTACAGTAACCGATGATCGTTAACTAGACTAGCACATGCACAATGCTAGCCCAAACACCCTATACACAAGATTGGACACAGAGGTCATGGAGCCAACGGTAGCCTTGTATCCCACCCAATGACTATACTACCACTCCCCAAACCAAAGCTAGAGCCACTTAGGCAATCGCTTGCAAGGACATCTAGTCGATTCTTGGGCATGGATATTATCTAGTGCCATCCAGTGTTGCTCAGTATCAACAAATGTTGCAACTTGTTGAAACTCTTTAGCAGCCTCAGCCTTCTGTGTTTGCTCCGCAGTTGCATCTTTCCCATTCGGATGCAACCTAGTAGTAGCTTGTTGAATGTGTTGACAGAGCACCTCCCATGATGTTTGACTGCAAATATCCATAACTTTGTATGGACACTTCCCCTCGTGTAGCCACATCTAAGCCCTAGTCTCATGCACACAATTGATTTGGCGCTGAAGCTCTGTTGCCTCTTGCCATTCTTGCTCACGTTCCTCCAGGTCGGACTCCTCCCTTTTTGCATTATGTTTCTTAGCTTGCAACAGCTCCACCCTAACTTGTTCTTGCAGAGAATCCTCTAGGGTAGCCCTCAACATCGACTCCTTGAGATCCCATGCACGCTACATCTCTTTTACATGCTTTACGAGTGTGTGCTCCACCGTGTTGAGTTGTCAGGAAAACTCTTGCTCTCGAGCCTTCCACTTGGCTTCCCAAGTGTACCTATTTGCCTGCTTGGCTGCCTTTGCTACCTCTTCAACTGCCTTGGCCTTTGAAACATGCATGCTTTCCCTGGAAAGGTCGGCCTCCATTTCCTATAGCACTTTTTGTGCCTCCAAATGTTGAATTTGTGCCTGAGCAACCTGCAGCCCCTCTTGGGTTGTTCGTACTTCCTCTGGCATCGGTCCACCAGACCCCCTTTGTGGCCCCTCATCCCTTGTCGTAGACGAAACCCCCACATCCACCACTGCAACTCCCCTATGCCAACTCTAGGTGAATTGTGGCTTTGGTCGTGGGGGGCCTTAGCACAAGCAGGGTCGCTGATCTCCAAAGGGCAATAATTAATCTAGAATGCCGACCATGATGCTACAATCTTAATGCAACCAGAAAAACCTCGACAAATTGACTTGTTGACAAAATTTCAAATAATTCAAAAAGGCAAAGTGAACCTTTTACAACTTCAACACATTTTCAAATTGGACGAAGTAGCGGTCCACCAAATCCACTGCTTCTTGCCAAAAACTATGTAGCGTCGATCTCGGGATTTGCTTGCTCACCATTTTTAGGATAGCCCTCATAGAAAACACCTACGCGTCCTAGAAACCCTGACCATGAGGGAGAGTAATTTCCCTCGACGTCGACACACCCAGACAATCAACTAGCGTTGCTTTTGTTAGCGTGATGTGGACCTGTTTGAATGTTGTGGCGTCTCTTTGCTAGTTACAAAAAAATGTGTCATCAGCTAGCTTAGGGTTCCCCCGTAACAGTTGCAGCACATTTGCCTAACTGACTCTTCGAACTAGCTCCCATAACTTTGCATTTTGCTGAAACCCCTCACAAGTGGGTTCGAATGTGGGTGTCTGCCCCATTGTAGTTGTTGCCTCACACCAAAGCCTACTCCCTCGACTCACTAGTTGTAACGGAGTCGATAGCTGTTGACCATGAAAAATCAACGTGTTTCGGCCCTTCTAGGTCACCCAAAAGCATTGCAGCACTCAAAAGCATTGCAGCACTCATTGAATCCCCATTGAGATCCTGCATATGCAGAGTATGCAAACGTGCTAACTCCTACTAGACCTAAATTTGATAAATACACTTGTACACGAAGTGCTGAATGGTTTTCGAGGCTTGCATGCAAAGCGGACATGTGTCCATCATGCCAAGGTCCTGACCCTACAAAATAGCATGCACGGGCAATGCATTGTGATTAATCACCCACAAAAAGATTTCAATCTTTTCGGGCAAGCGACCTTTCCACATGACACCATCCTCTCATCGTCGGGAACTTCCATCTAATGAGATCTTGGGGTGACTCCCCCATCATTCCTATTGCATTCATACTCATAACATGTGCACATATTGTTCTCCAAATGAGTGAGTCTCTACGGTCAGCTGCCCATTGTGTATATTTTGATTTGATGATCTATATCCATTGTGCTTGGTTATGCCTTAGCTGGGTAATATGATTGACCAGAGTCTGGTAACCCATTAGAACTAAATCTTCAAACTTCATTACTCCTAACCCCCTACCTCTCAGGGCTGAGCAATAGTGTCTTAATTAACTAGGTGCAAGTTCCACTCCCATCCTATCCATCAATGCAGTGAAAGCATCAAATGTTATGAGTTCTCCGAATAGGCCAGCAAATGATTTCAAAAATTCCAATGCCCAGTACTCCAGGGGCAAGTCCAAGATCCGATCCCACATCGATGCTCGATCAAACAAGCTTGCATCTCGGTGAGCTCTCAGCCTCCAAGGTGCCAGAGCCAAACCATGGGCTTTGTAAAACCATGGCCCGCCTCCCCCCCAATAGCACCCTCTCCTGATCAGCCTCCATCTAGAAAATGAAGAGCAACCTATCATCTATGAGGCTTTGCACCCTCACATTCTCCAAACCCCATGCCACCTTGACACATTGCTTGATTAAGATCCATTCGCAGGCATGCTCCTTCTGACATGAATTTACCCAACAGGCTCCTCCCTAGGGTTTTTACCACCTCCTCAAGTGGGTGTCCCACCTTGAGCTGCATAGTGGTCCCCTCTCTTGAGTAGGCCTTGAAATCTTCCTCTCCATCCATCTGTACCTGAACCCTAATTGTTGGTCTGTTCTCGTTCCCAACCCCACTGTCTCTTGTTCCCTCTCCAACTTCCATTCTCTCCCCAAACATCCCCTTGCTTGGGCCTTGTGTAGCTGCACTAGACATTTGGTCTCTGTGCCCAACGACATTGCCACCTTCGTCGAGCCCCAAGGCTTCCCCATCCACATGCCTAGCAGCCTTCATTTTCCCGCTCATCGCAATCCTTCATCCATTCCTTGCTATAATTTATTTTAGTGATTATTTCAATGAAACCTGGTAGGGCTAGGTGTGAATAATCTGAAGCCTTACCTTTCCTGACCTGCTCTAATTCTGAGCTTACCATAGCTAGGCTTTCTTCAATCTGAGCTGCTTCTTGCTCTTTATTTTTTAGCAATGATTCCTTGATAGTAATCATTGCTTTGAGCTGCTTGTTTTCTTCTCTAGAGCTTTTCAATTCATCCTGCAATTTTGATGTCTTATGTTCCTTTTTCTCAAGAAATTCTTTAAGCTTAGCTATTTGATTATTGGCTATTTCTTTAATCAGAATAGCTACAATCTCTGACATATCTTGATGAGACATCACCAGCTTTTGTTTTTGAGTTTGTGGATCATCTTCTTTATATTGAAAGATAATACTAGCTTCTGTCTTCGACATTGTGGGTAGCTTTTGGCTAAGGATGGTACATCCTTCTTTTTCTTTTACTTTGAAAATTGAGGGCTAAGGATGAGCTTCCTCCTTCTCCTTGTTATTGCTGTAACCGTTGGTGCTGTAGCTCTTCCAACCATTGTTTCTGTAGCAGTGTTGTTGCTATAGCTCTTTTTTGGCCCTTGCTTGCTTGGCCCTTGTTTTCATCATGGCTCTAACTCTTGCATACTCAACTCTGTCAAGGGAAAACCTTTCATTAGGCATTGCATGCTCTGGTTCCAGTAGCTTCTAGGAAAAATAATTTTTTGTCATTTGAGCCAAGTGTTCTTTTGAGAAGTCTCTTGCCAATGGGTGATCCTTGTCTTCCATCCATTTGCATACTTTGATAACTGGAGCATCACAGGATATGGCCAATAATTTCATTGATAGGCTCTTTTTTAGCTATGCTAGAGCTTCATCTTTGGCTTGATTTACTTCCCTGTCAGTTGTCTTAAGATAGACTACATCTGTTTCATTTGGCTGATAGACTTTTCTAGTCTTAGTAGTTGAGTATATTCTCCTTGGAGCTAGAGGAAAGCTACATTGTTCTTTGTTTCTTTTGGCCATTGCTTTTAAATGCCTTGAGGTGATAAATTCCCAAAGGCTGAATTTTAGATGGAAAACTTCTGTATGCTTATAGTCATGCCATAGAGGACTTTCCCACATCTGATGCCCAACCTCTAGGGTTGCCAATTAAGGAGCAACAAATCTTGGTTACTTGAAGGCCTTTCCTTCAAAACCTGCTATGAGAATTTGAGTGTACCAAGCATGTAGAAAGACAACCCCATGACATTTTTCCCTTATTTAATTGATGACTTGTTGGTCAACTCTTGGTGGGAAAACTCCCAAAATTAACTTTATCAAATGAGGATAAACACAATTCATCAAGAACCCTAAAGCTTGTGCATCAAAGTAGCTCCTTTGGTAGACAGTTGGGAAGAAATCATAACAAGGGTCTTCTAGACGAGCTCTCCTTTGTGATGCGTAATCAGTAAAAATCAGGGCCATCCTCTTAGGTTCAGGAACTTCATTTAATAGACGATCTGATAAAATTGAGCTAAGACTCATTTGAACCCCTTGTTTATGCATCTTTGAAAGGTTATGCTGAAATGCATCATTCATATATTGAACGGGAAAGAAATGTCTCTTATTTTCTAGAGCTACCTTGGCCCAAACACGATAATTAGCAATTGAATTAATCTTGCAGCCTGAACAAAAATTTAAAGCTGAAATAAAAATTCTATGAGGGAACTTGAGCTCTGAAGCCTTTGAAATGGCATTCCTGTATCCTTGGGCCTTTGCTAGATTAGCCAGTGGCAGCTTGATGATTTTCCTAGATTGAGGATGGCCCCAGAATTTACTGCTTAGCACTTCCTTATTGAATTGATGAGCTTCTATCTTTGTAATATTTGGCTATAGAATTCCATATAGTGTTTCATATTTCCCCTGAATCATAGCTTGTTTTTTTCTTACACTATTTCTACTATTAGGTGATTTAGGGCATCTCTAATGAGGTTTGCCTTGGACTTGAAGCCAAGCTTGTGGAGCCTTGTGTTCTTAGATATTTCCCACCATTCTTTCATTGACTTTGTAGACTAAAGGCTTGATTTTTCTATTAGATCACGATCTTTGTCAAAGCTGAATAAGTTCACCTTTTCCACTTCTAGCACTAACTGTGCAACTTTAATCCATTGTCAAAGCTGATAAATATTTAGGTTGAATTGTTGCAAGTACTTACAGAAAGCAAAGGTATCAATGTCCTGAAATTTTTGAGATGTCTCTTCCTTCTCTTTGCGAGACCTGTTGGTTATTTTTCTAATGAATTTTGTGAGACCTTTGGAGATACTCCTTTGTGCTTCAATGATAGCTTTGTCTAAGCTCTGAGCTCTATTTCAGTTCTTGGCTCTACTTCTTAATGGTTGTGCATTTGAAATTTGCCTTGATTTTGCTTATTAATATTTAGGGCTTTGTTCTTTAATATTCTCACTTTAGATAGGCTGTTCAACTTAGTTCTTGACACATGTCACAAGCTTTGATTTTGCTGAGCTACTCCATTAAAAGCTTTAATCTCATTACCCCATCCTTATTTTAGCCAACTTAGCTCTTATTTAGCATATCTAGGGCTTAATTTAAATGGATACTCATCTATTTAGAAGAATTCATTTTGATTCTACTTCTATTGATGTGGTGCTCTTAAAATTTGAAGGTTTTGTTTATAAAATTGTTTGAGCCAATATGTGGGATAGCTTATAACTTCCTTTTTGAATCCTCTTGTTTTTTTTGAGAAAGTAGTAGGGATTAAATTACTTAGAAACACAAAATATGGTACAAGAGATTACAAGTGGGGGCCATCAGGAATGGCCCCACCATGAGAGGGGAGGACCCCCACATTAATCAAAACAACTCTAGCGACAAAACCAAAGC
>MNCI01000472.1:655652-672843 GCA_015680685.1 Gnetum montanum | reverse complement strand
AATAAATATGTCCGCTGGGAGGCGACGGCGCGGGACTCCAAGTCTTGGCAGGTGGTGGCCAGACACGCGCGCGACATGCAGGCCTCGGGTTGGGCACACCCTGAGCCCAGAGCCATCATGGCGGAAAAATACCCGCGCTGCGACACATGGCGGTAGATCTGGAGAGGAAGGCTGCCAGAAAAAATAAAATTCTTTATTTGGCTGTTGTAGCACGACGCGCTGCCGGTCAGAACTTTATTGAGGCGGCGCGGGGTGCTCGATACGGACACGTGTCCGACATGCGGGGGTGCGGCAGAAACTGTCACCCACTTCGCGCGCGACTGCCCCCGCACGTGCGACGCGTGGCGCGCGGCGGCAGTGCCCCCCCCCCTGAGGCGTTTGACCGGCGATTCATGGGCCTCCCTACTTCTTTGGACTGCGTGGAAAGCCCGAAATAATTTTATTTTTCGGCAACAACGGCGTCCCCCTCTGCAGCGGCTGGTCTGGCAGGCGTCTCTTGCATGGAAAGAAATTGAAAGCGCCATGGGGCAAACGCCCACGTACGAGCCAGACTACGCCGCATTTCAGGAATTCAGGAGCTTTGGCAGTTGGTGGTTCAATGTGGGTGGGACGTTCCTCTGCAGCGACTGGTGGGGGACCCAGATTTGGCAGATGATACGTTCTTTTCAAACTGGGTCAACGATCGTACCTTCTTCAGGGGGCGGGAAATCTGGGTCACGGAAGCAGCGATTGCCAGCTGTCTGGGGGCCCCCATCGTGGGGGAAACCATCTTACCTTCAACCCACGGCCTCCAGGACGCAGAGTTGTTCTTCAACGGGCCTATCCCCAGGACAAAAAGCCGACAAGTGCCTAGATCTGCCCTCCCCCGCCTTTGGGCGCGCAAGGTGGACCTGGTCGACAGGTTCTTCGTCCAATCCCGCAACGGGTCCAAGCTGCAGGGCCTGCACTTTACCTTCCTCCGTTGCCTCAAAACGGGTGGTCAAGTCAACCTCCCCCTCTATTTTAAGGAGGCCCTCCGCCTCAAATGTCAGGGTAAGCACTCAGGCGTGATTCTGGCTCTATGGCGGGGGGCAGCAACCCTCCTCCTCTGCCCCCCCTCGGGGGATCTGCCCTCATAGAACTGTAGGGGATAGGGTACCCTCTTAAAGTGTTGTAGCCTTCTGGAAATGGTGGTTATGGAGCATTGCGAAGTTGTGTGCTTGCAAGAGACTAAAGTTCAATAGTAGGAATTTCATTGGTTGTGATGGCCAGGATGGCACTCCCATGGTGTGCAATGTCAGGGGAGGGCCAGAGGTCTGACCATCTTGTCCAAGTGGCCGTTTGGGGTGGTCGATAAATCTTAGTGGAGTATTAGTATACAACTGCAACAACAAGGTTTGTGGGTTACAAACTTCTATGGGGCACAATAATGGAAGGAACACTTGCTAGACTTGGAGCGTACTGCACCCATGATTGCTGATTGGAGGGAGTGGATCTTGGTGGAGGATTTCAACCAATGTCTCCATTCATGGGAAAAGTTGAATGGGGACATGTCGGACCCTTTGGGGGGTCAACCGTTTTAGGATTTTCTAACACCCACAAGCTAGTGGATATGAAGGTTAGGGGGTGTCAATTCACATGGTGTAATCAAAGAAAGGGGCTCTCCAATCATGGGATTCCTCTTGTGGTAGCAGGTTTGTTTTTTACAGCAAAATAAATTGGGCTCTCCAATCGTGAGCCAGGGAGAGGAGGGATCATCTCTTGTAGGGGTTTCTCATGTCCTTGCAATTCCATGAGATGTGCTTCATCCTTTCAATGGATTTCTCTTGTTGTGTGCGAATTACTTCAAAGGTCTTTGTGTACTTGCCATTATTCCTTCCAATGCTTCCTTGACATGAGTTTGTTGCAATGATGGTTTGCCTTGCTTTTGGGGGCATCAACCACATGCATGTCAATGTTAGGAAAGATGTCTATTGACTCTATGTCTATGTCTTCCATGCTTAGATCTAATGTTGGTGTAAAGGTTTGAGTCTCCACTGTAGCCTAAGGAGGCTTTGACACCATTAGGGTTATGCCACACATATCAACACCAACACTAGTGGGGCTCTCTAGAGTGGAATTTACATTTGGTTCAGGGTTGCTTGCATTTTGACCTATTAGGGGGTCATGGTGGCCGCACCCCCTAGCTCACTAGGAGAAAGCACTATAGTCTCCTTTGTGATAGATCCTAGGATTGGGAATTTGTTGGTTTGTGTTTGCCTCATTGCTAGCTTTGATAGTGGTGTTGTAATTGTAGAGTTCTTGGTCTTGTTACTGTAATTCTTGGCATGATAGCCCTCACTCTAATGACCTGGCCTCTTGTAGGATCCACATCCCTTTGCTTGGGCCTTCTCTACTTGATGTTGGTGCTCTTGGGATTGTATCTCTCCTACCTTCCTTTTTCCGGTTCTACACTCTTGTAAGTGGTGGTTGGGCTTACCATAGTGGGTATAGATGAGAGCTCACTTTGGGTAGTATTGTGTGATGTGGGCTTTACTGCTATAAAGGCAATGTGACGAGGCACATTTTCATACCTTACCTTAAGGGTATCAATATCCCATTTGCTAGAAAGCTCAATCTCTATTATGTTTCAAGTGTCCTCGAAGCACATCTAGGTGTAGAAATGAGTAGTAATGAGATGGGATTGTTGTGATGATGCCTTGTCTAGTTAAATCAGCTCCTAAAATTATTGGGCAACTGTATCAAGGGATCCCTTGATCTAGTATTCTATAGGGAAGTTTGGAATGCAAATCCAAAGAAGGGCTTCCTTGAAGAGGGAGCTATCAAACTTTGCTCTTGGCCTTCATTATGGTAATAGAAGGTTTCTAGTGCTGAAGAACCAAGGGTCCTGGGTGGGAATGCTATCACGAACTTTAGAAAAAGTAAAAAGAAGAGTAACATACCATCTGACAATGTTGGAATCTAAAAATGAAGGATCCTTAACCATTTGGTGGAAGCCCAATCTCAAATCCAATCAATCCTAGGTCTAGGGCTTGTTGGGATGAATTTCCCGATAAGGGTGAACTTGAATATCCTATTATCGACATCATAGTAGGAGTTTGGTACATGAAGCTTGATCTAGTGAGTTGGCAACGAAGGCCCATCATTGCAGCCAAGAGGTAGATACCCCCAACCTCCTCTCAACGGGCTTGCCGTGAGATGGCAAAGCTTGTCCTACACAAGACTAGCATGACTCACCTAGAGCATTGTAGTTGAACATTGTATGCATGATGCCACACACCATGTCCCATGCTGCCATCCCTCCGACATGCATTGCACCACTATTTACACATGCCCACTCACATTGCTTTGCCATGTACCCACACCTACATGCATTGCACCTGTCCTTCATTCCTTTGGTCCTCGTAACATTTCTCTATTGCTCCATCTCTCTTTTCATGTTTACATTGGTCCTTAATATGAATGTATTTAATTACATCCATTGAGCCTGGCTTGGGCCTCTTAGACCATATTCCTTTCAAAAACCTTTTAAGATTATTTTCCTAACTTAGTGTTCTCCACTAAAATTGAATATATGACCTGCAATTTCCATGTCAAGCCTCTTGCCACTAGATTAACATCTGATTTTATATAATCATTTTATACATATTTAAAGGGACACCATTTGGAGTAATGGCAAAGTGCTCACTTCTGAAGTCAAAAGATCTAAGTTCAAGCTTGGTTGCAGCTACTTGAAAAGAGGATAGAGTTTCGCTCATCTACCAGTCTTTTGGAGACCTTGCTTGGTGGGATGATCAATGAGCCTATAGGTGATATCCCCTTGAGACCCTATTTTAGTCATATTTGAAATCAATCTTGCAAGAAAAGGTCTAATTGTAGATCATCAATGGTAATTTCAATGTGTTATTTATCATACACTGATTTATAACATGCATTAATGATATAGTTATTGATTTCAAGCTTTTATACCAAAACATACTAGATTTGCAAGAATGAACAAAAGTATCCATGATTTAGGTATTAATGCTAATTTAGCTCTTAACAAAAATGAATGTAGAAAAGAACTCATATAGCTGACTTCATGTAGTTGGGATAAAGCTAGGATGATGATGATTAATACTATAGTTTCTTAAAAAATAGCATATGCTCAAAATTATATTTTTGTCTCTATAAGTGTATCATCAATTTATTGGCTAAATCAATGTCATTTACTAACATTGCAGGTGACTTTCCTTGAAGGAAAACCACCGATGGTGCCATCTAGTAAAGCTTATGCTTTACATGGACCTTGTATTCAATCTGAGGTTGCCATGCTAAATATTTTACGGTAAATTTTAGAAAGATTGCATATTATGAATTAAATATTGTTTGAAATTTTATCCTTCATGTCATAATGTTTAGAGATATTTGTGTCAGCCTTAAATATTTATTTCAGTCATATTTGTAAATTGATGAGTGATTTGTTCATTGTTAATAAAGATTGTTTTTAAATAATGACTTCATTATTTTGTTTTCATTTTTTATGTAGATTAGTTTTTCATGTTTTTGAATGTGATAAATCATATTTTTGACTGGCTACGATATTGGGCATATGATATTGGAGCCATGATATCACGTATATGGTATTGGAGCCTATGATGCAACATCGGGTATCTGATATCATGGACGTGTGCAAGCTTATAAATATGACACTTAGGTGCACGGTCCATGAACAGTTTTCATTCCAACCTTAGCGAAATTTTGTTAGTTTGTTTTCTTGATTTTAACACTTAGCACTTAGCAATGTATGCCTGTAGTGTAATGTTAAGTGATTGAAAGGAGTCTTTATTCGAGTGGAATATACTTGGACATGTTTCATGACCGGAAATAAATATCGAGATTGCTTTGCATCATTGCAGCATCACTTAGATTTCTTACTGTTTACCTAGACTAATGTTTACTATTTTATCTTAGTATAATGTTTATTGTTTCCTTAGTTACTGTTTACTTTCCATGAACTTTACTTTTACTGTTGTTAAGCAGAATGGATACGACTTATTCCAAGCATCAAGTGTGATCGTTTGGTAACTCAGTAGTATTATTGCTTGGTTCGTCCAGTAGTAGAATACTTGGTAATCCCAGTAATGATTACATAAGTCCAAGACATGTACGAAGGATGAGGAATGGATGTCCATCGCACTAGGCTAGATTAGATTTGTTTACTAAGATTTAGAAACCACTTCATTTACCTTATGTTCACTAGGAGTAATATGGCCTTACAACATCAACACATCATACACCTCATCGTGAGTTAAACCATACACATCAATTTTACTAGCTCATGTGGGAAGACAATGATTGTGAACTTAAACCAATTATTAGCATAATTACATTGCTTTGTCCATGTATTCGACTCGGCTACATGTGAACACTCGTGTATCGTATGGTTGGGTGTTGGACTACTCCACTGCTCATCATTGGCGTCGTTGCCAGGGGCACGTTAATGTATGCTTAGTAATTGATTTCTCAAAGTTCATTGTATTTGAAACATAAAGTCAAACCTTACATCCATAAGAAAAGCACACTTAAAATATAATGTTTAAAAACTATAATATGGCTTCAAACAAAGATCAAGCATAACTTACCAAGGAGACAATAAGAAGCAATGATAGAATTATTGATGAAGAAGAATGGGTGATGTAAATGCAACCATCCAGACTTCACTTTCATCTTCCATTAGGACAATCAAATGAGGTGGAGGGACGTGCAAGACAACATAGGCCTACCTCTAGAACATGTAGCACTTAACATGTTCCAAACTACCTTAAGGGGAATGCATTTGGACGAGATCTAGGAAGGGTATCATGTGACACAACACATGACAAGACCCTATGAACCCACAAAGGAGCAAATGAGGAAAGATGTTGCCATGGAGATCAAACATGTACACAACAAAGGGAAGCAAACCAACATTTTTGTTGTCTTTGAAGAACTTGATGTTGATGCATTTATTTCAGAGCAACTCCACTAGAACCATGAGGAGCCTTCAAAAACACTTATCATTAGACTTGAGGAGCTTGTCAAAGCCCAACTGCATTTCACTCTAGCAGAGACACTTGAAGGGGAGGCTACTGACTCAAGGTAGAAGCAGGACTCAAGGCCAAGGGTTCCTGCCAAATCCTACAAAGAAGCATACAAGAGTCATGAAAGGAGAACAAGTCGACGTCATTCTCCTGATACCTCATCTATCTTATCCTGATTGTCAGTGGACTCTAATAGAAGACGACACAAGTACTGGGACTATGATAGGAAAGAAAGGAGGACTCATGGCTATCATGATCAATATTCAAGGCACTCTGATACAGAAGATGAAGAACATGAACGAAGGAGATGAAGGGATAGAAGAGAGGATCAAGAAAGGTATGGGCATAGAAGGGTCACTGCTACAATAGAGCATACGAACCCAACCACGATGATGAACCTCTTATGGCAACCCGAAGCATGATAAACATCTAGGAAGCTGTCCACATACCAACTAGGCACATGAGGGGTAGCCAAATCAAATGGCTAGACATGAACAATATGCCAAGATTTGATGATGGCTACAACGCTGATCCACAACATCACCTCCAAGCTTTCCATGATGCATGTGCCCTCCAAAACATCAAGAGTGATTGGCGAAAGTTGAAGCTACTTTTGAGAACACTTGTGAAAGAGGTGGAGAGTTGTTTCAAGTCATTGGAACTTGAATCCATTAGACATTGGAGTACCATGCTCGAAATATTTCACGACAAGTACCAAACATATTTATGAGTGTCAAATTTACCAAAAGAAATCTAGGGATGGAGGCAAGGGACTCTTGAGACCCTTGATATGACAATGGGTAGATACTATTCACTATTAGGTAGGTGCCCAAGCCACAAATTTTCATCAAAGAAACAACTCAGGCACATTGTAGATGGGATACGGAGCAAAATTAGAGAGATCCTTGGGGTTTATGCCCAGGGAAGATTATTAGAAATGACCATCCATCACATTCAAGGACTAATTGATCAAGTGGTAAAAGAAGAGGGTGAGCTAAGAAAAAGGGAATCAGTTGAAGAGTACAATAAAGATCCATTAATCCAAAAAAGAGATGTGCGAATATGCAACAAGCTAGAGGATGAAACTTTGGACGATGTTATTCAGCAAAAGACTCTACCTATTCAAAAATTAGTCAACAATATAGTAGCTAAGATAGAGAAAGTTTGGGATTTAGTGGATGAAAAGATTGCTACGACCCTAAAGATCGTGGAAGAAAAGATTGAACAAGCACTCAACAGGGACAAGGAAAAGAAGAAGAAAAGAGATTATGGACAAGAGAGTTACAAGCACAAAGGAAGATTGCTACCATTGAAGGGTACACTGACTCTAGTTCAGAGGAAGAGGAAGGATGCAAGGTGTGCTAGTATGAACATCCTAAGGGATGTTGTCCTGTTATGGCCCTCTTGCAAGAATCTAAGGTATATGCACTCAATGCAAGCTTTGTTAAAAATCAGGGGCCCAAAAGACTTCCTTATCCTCAAGGTAATATCAGGCAACCTTTCTAGCCAACCTATTACCCAACTGGAGCCTACCCTCAACCACATGAGCAATATGAACAATAGTGGCAACAATCGCAAACATGGGCAATGCCACCGCCAAGGCAACAATATCTATACAGGCAACCAGACCCTTATGAATATTACGTTCAACGTGCAATCTCACCAGCAAACGTAATTGTTTAGACTCCATAGTATTATCTGCCAGAATACCATAGACCAATGCCACCAAGGACCAGCTCAAACTCATATGTGCATCCACAAGTAATTGATTTTTCAAATCACAATCCAAATCCTTTAGCAGCAGTGCCATCACTTGCTATGCAGGGTGAATTGCCATCACAACTGTATCCTAGGGAAGCTGCACACACAATGAGCATTTATATAGAGAGTCCTTCCAACAAGATTAAGGGCTAAGCAAAGAAACATCCTTTCTTTAGGACAAGTCTTGAAAAGGTTGGTAGAATTAGAGCTTCATCGAGACCAACTTCCCCTACCATAGATTCTCTTACTACCAACAAGCTTCCATCATCATCCGATCCAAACATATAGATTGTTATGCTCATTGAAATCGTCGCAGATTGGATTAAGGCAGGACCACTCCCTAAGAAGAGAATTGATATAGGAATTCCTTTGATTTATCTACTTGTAGCTGGAAATCTACCATGCAAAGCTCTATTAGACTCAAGTTCTGGGGTAAATTTGATCTCTTACGAAACCTATCAAGTATGAAACCTAACATCATTGGAAGAATGCAACATCGGGTTGGAGCTTGTAGATCAGTTTGTCGTCGTTTCTTTGTGATAGATAGACAATGTAGTGACCATTGTCAATGGGTGGTGTTATCTAGTAGATTTTCTGGTAATTGATGTAAAAGATGTTTATAAGGAGTTTCCAATTGTCATGGGGAGAGCATGGCTTAGCACAATTGATGCTAAGCTGAGTATGAGGGATCTATCTATTGAGATCTCTAAAGAAGACGTGCACGAAGCTATACATACACAGTGGATTCCATGCATTACTGCTGAAAGTAAAAGGTGCAATGGTGGATTGACACTCTAGAATGTTAACACAGTCACCACAATAGTGAAAAACAAACATGTGCAAAAGAAAGAGCAGGAGGCACAAAGCCAAAAGACATAGTGTGGCCATTGACTGAGAACCAAAAATTGTCTAAAACATGCATGGAAACATCTAAACCACTTATGAATTTCCAATCTAAGAAAATGACTGCAACTAAGGACCCAATAGCGAAATTAATAACTCATAATCATACACCAAAAGGGAAAGAGAACAAGGACTTAGACGATCAAAAGTCCATGACCATCAAAATTACATGGGATAATAACAAAAAAGTTAAACCAATAAAGATGGTAAGTGAACCATCTAGAGTGTATGATCTAGGAGATCTAGGGAGCATTTTTAGAGCACTCGCCCATGAGTTCAGTTGTGGGAAAGGTGCCTTACTTTAAGTTCGGAATTAATAAATGTTCTCCTATTTTTTGTTTTTCACATTCTTTGATACTTTTCATTTCTTGAATGTTTGACATTCTTTAGTATCTTTTGATTCTTTAACATTTTCTATTCTTTTAACATTTTTTATTCTTTAAACTTTTTCACAATTCTCACTATCTTTTTCCTTTTTTTAATACTTTGTTTTCAAACCCTTTGTAAATAATCTTGATTACTAATAAGACACATTGAATAAAGACAAGATGTAGTCCAAGAAGGTGAAAATTTCTCTATGTTATCAAGTCATAAGGAATTGATTATTTAAACAATGAGCCCACACCATCCATTGACCCATTCCATTAATAAGAGGTTCTTACCACGGCCATAATGATATTCCATCATGCAACTAATAATAAACTTGTGATCATTATGCCTAGATTGAAAAGTGAAGAACCAAGTGGGGATGAAAAGGGTGAGACATCAAGGGGATTTGTGGATTCTTTTGGATTACTATTGTGAGTTCTATCATGTTGCTAAAGTTGTATTATATCTTTGTAGATCTAACGGGAAATGAGAGTAAGAGTAAAATAAGTGCTACCTTCAAAGGTTGATACAAATAAAATAAAAGAGCACATAATAAATATGGAAAGACATGTTACCCATGCCTTAAGGTAGGTGGCTTTTCAGAAATCTAAAAATAAAACAAAGTGCCATGAATAAAACTCGTCCCTTGGACAATACACCAAGTGACGATACTCCTTGCAACATTGACGGCCTTATAGTTGTAATCCCAAGAGACGACAGGATGCAATGTCATTGGACGATGATCTGGACTTGGTTTGAATGTTGGACAGAAAGCCTAGTGATTACTTTAACCACTAATAAAATATAAGAATTCATTATGCCTATGGTAAGACACCTCACGTCCCAATTTCTGCAATCCCTTCTAAAGTCCATCTCATCTCATTGTTTGAATAGTCATAACTTATGGTTTTGAGTAACATAGAGTTATTTTCCAAATTTTGTGGTACTAACATGTGTGTTTTGCTAAATAGGTATGCGTTACATTCAACTCCTTAAGTGCTTGAGGGCACTTCTAGGTGTGGGTTATACAAAGGCATTAAGAGCTGGAGCTTGCTTTGGGAAGGAACCACTTGTATAACTATTGTATCTTATACCTACCAAGCAATTCCACGTCATATTGAACCTTCCAACATCACAAAACATCAATAAACACTTTCCATATCATCTCAAACTATTTGTTCTAAAAACATGAATCCATTACCCTTCTTATCCATATGATACACTTTCTTAGCTTGAGATTCCTTCTCTACAAACTTTCAATGATGAAATTTTGACAAAACTAAGCCTATATCCATAATCTAAACCCTCTAAGTAACCTTAAAACCTTCTAGACATATCAAAGAATTAATTTTTCCCATCAAACCTTCATGAAAAGTGAAATTTCTTGGACTCCGATATTGGGTTTGCACCTATATTGGATCCTTGATGTTGGGCTCCTCAAAATGTATAAATACATGGAGACTTAGCTGAAATTTTCACCATTTCTCATTTGCACACAAAGGAAATTTTTCGAATTTTCTTCTCTAATTTGAGCTTTGACCTCCTAGCTTTTCGAAGCCATAACTTGACTGTTATCGCTCCAATTTTCATGCTTTTTGAACCTATTTGATCATAGAGTGCTCATCTTAGTAGTGGAGGGGTGCTAGTGAGGAAAATTTGAGCCAATTTTTTCAAAAAATTCTAACGCTTGGAAGGTATTTTAAGGGTAAGTATGAAGTGAAAGTTGAAATTTTTAAAGAATAATCACACATATTAATGCCAAAACACTCAAATAATGTTCTTAAGGAACCATAACCATCATCATGAGCCATACATAAGAACAAATTAGACAACTGCGAAGGGTTATAAGAGATTAATACTTATAAGGTACTTTTTGCAAAAAATTTTCCTAACTCTGCAATCCTAATAAATTAAGAACTTAATGAAACTAAGGGTATGAGTAAGGTATGAAACTGTTAAGAATAAGTGTGAACACCTTAGTAATCCGAATTCCTTGATGATTGCAGATGGTTCCAAAAAGAGGAGCACAATGAGGACCCTTGTAGGGAACAAGCAAATGACCAAGAGGCCAAGGTAGAGGCTGAATTGGAGGACAATAACAAGAATATGAGGAGTAGGAATCCCAATTGTTCAACATTCATTAAGAAACTCTTGTTATGGGACAATTGGCCCAAGGAGAGGCAGAACAACCACAAGTGCTCAGACAACGCCTTATGTTGTCACAGGACTGCCTCCAAGCCATCTAAGAAAGATTCACCCTAACCACAGTTATTGTGGAAATGAACTATGTCCCGTTCATGGAATTTGTTCTTGAAGCGATGAGGATGCAACTCCAAGTGTCACTGCTATGGTCGACACTATCATAGAATGGTGAATGGTACCTTAGAGAGACCTATCAGTTTTGGCACAACAAAAAGGAGGGTACTACAGTTAATATTGGAGGAGTCTTAGTTTCATTCTCGATCAAGGCAATTGCAGAAGCTCTGAATATACCCAATGAAGGGGCAAGGCTAGCACATCTGTCCACCCTATTAGATCCTGAAACCAGAAAACTCTGGTTGAAACGGGCTTATGGCAAAGAAGATAAGGGCTATAATGAGCTACTTTGGAAGAAAGAATCTACTTCAAAATTGGCAATTATCACTTATTCCCAACAAAAGGACTCAATTGACTATCTACTTATGTAGCTAGATGAAGTGCGATTCTAATGGGCAAATACAATGCCAACCTCGCACAACTCTATTTTATGGAAATACAGGGACAATTTAAAGAAAGGAAGATAGGGAAGCCAAGACTTCCATTTCCTTGCTTATTAGGAAGCTGTGCAAGCGAGCTGGAATCCTGGGATACAACAATGATGTTTCTAGGAGAGTCAAAAATGCTTTATACACTGAATTGCTCAAACAAGCACCACCTAGAAATGATCAAGATGAAGAACAAGAGCAAGAACAAGAGCAAGAGTAACAACAGGAACAACAAGAAGAAGAAGAAGAAGAGCAACAATAGCAACAACAAGAGCAACAATAACAAGTTCCATTGCCATCGTTGCAAGATTATAGACCGTTGATGAGTCATCTACAATAGATTGTAGAAACAATTAGCTGGGGAACAAGGGAGGAGGCCAATCTTTACAAAGTTATTAATAGTGCCATCCAACCCATAGTTTTAGCTGATCCAACAAGTGGATAGATTTCACTACAGTCAGGAGGAGAGGTGCAATGGTCACAATAGATCTTTGGGAACGTTTCATTGTTTCAAGTGGCGCTTGAGATTGGAGAAGGAGCCACAATAGTGATAATGCAACACCAAGATGTAGTGGGAGTAGCATAGGTGATCACTGATCACATCAAGGAATTTTTCAGTGTACCTATTATGCCACTAGTTGATCTAATTGGAGCTAGACGCTCAAATGTTAGCCAAAACCTCAATGAATCTTGCTGACTATGAGGATGTGCTCGATAGACTATTGTAGACTGGGCAAGTCGTGACAACACTTTTTGACATCCCTAGTGATGTCACTATAGTACAGTTTGAGCGCATCGCTACCAAAGGAAAATTGGTCATGGCAGAGACAAGGGCATAGCATGTATAAAATGAAACTTTGAAATTACAAGAAGAGCTCACAACCTTGAGAGTTGAACAAAGAAATCCGACACAATTCATTGCACCTAACTAGATAGAACAGTTCAGAATAGAGTAGATAAACCATTTGATTGAGCAAAATAAATAGATGGCAACAAAGAGGGAGAAAGCTGTATGGAATGCCTCCATAGCAAAAGCACAAATATATGCACATGTCAAGGCACTTACCATAGTTAAAGAGGAAAATAAACAACTTTTTGTTGATATCATGAGGTTGATCATTGTTGAAAAGCAAAAAAAAAAAATAAAATAAAAATAAAAAAAATTAGAGGAGAGTGTCCACTAGTTAAGGAAATAACTAGTGAAGGTCAACCAAGACACGAGCTGCTTCGCAAGAGCAAATAGAACCCTCTCAATGGAGGAGGTACACGCCATTCGACAAAATGAGGCAAAGAAACAGGAGAGGCTTAAGGAACACTTTCAAGATTAGGTGGGCATGTACAAGCAAATCAATGTGAAAGAGATCTAGGTTGCCAAAGCCAGAATCAACACCATTTCAACACAAAATCCTGACTAGCAACCCATTTTGGACAATTATGCCCTTGTCCACTAAGTGTAAGTGAAAAACAAAGACATGCAGATTGAAGATTTGAAAGAATACATGGGGTTAGCTAGCCTTTGTTATGCTAACTTAACCATGTTAACAACAGATAGACCTAGGAATAAATTAGAACAAGAAGTAGCAGCCACCTATGCTTTGTATGAAAAAGAGTTTGCAGATTGAAAAGATGCTTTGCAAAAACTCCAAGTGGCAAACTTTGAACTGGAAGTAGTGAAGGCTGGCTATCAAGGGCAGAAGGATGTAGCAGCAAATCTGGCCAAAAGATTGACAAATTATCATGAATTATGAGAGAAGGCCTGGGCGTTCAAAGAGGAGAGAAGATAGTTCGTAGCTTGGTATGTTAAAGCAAATCAAATGCTTCCACAAGTGCCATGCCCATGGGACGTGCTGATTCCATCAAACATTGGTTCATTAGCATGGACGGTGCATGACCCACGAATGGAAGAGGAGAAACTTTAGGCACTTCTGAACCAGGATAGATTCCATAAGCCTGATGACAAGGGGAAGCAACCAATGGAAGAGCCACCACCACCTGGAACCACATAAGGCTACATAGAGCTTCACCCAATTTTGTTTTTTGTTGAAGTTGTGATGTCATGTTTTGTGTCATTTTTGTAAACACCATTGTGGCAATTAAGAGTCATGTACATAGTAGTTAGTGTTATGTAAATCTACCTCCTAATTTTGTAAGGAACTCCATCCTCATTTTGTTTTAACTTGAGGATGAGTTTTTAGTTAGTTGTGGGGGTATGATAAATCATATTTTTCACTAGCTATGATATCAGGTATCCAATATCAGAGTTGCTATATCATGTCTCCTTAATTGGAGCCTATGATGTGACATCAGATATCCGATATTGCGAATGCGTGCAGGTCTATAAATATGACACTTAGATGCGNCTTAGTTATTGTTTACTTTCCCTGAACTTTACTTTTACTGTTGTTAAGCAGACTGGATACGATTAATTTTGAGCATTAAGTGTGATTGTTTGGTCTCTTACTCGTATTATTGCTTGGTTCACCTAGTAGTGGAATACTTGGCAATCCCAATAATGATTACATAAGTCCAAGATGTGTGTGGAGAATTAGGAATGAATGTCTGTTGCACTAGGCTAGATTAGATTCGTTTATAGTTACTTAGATTTAGAAACCACTTCATTTACCTTATGTTCACTAGGAGTAATATGGCCTTGCAAGATCAACACATGATACACCTCACCATGAGTTAAACCATACGCATTGATTTTACTAGTTCACGTGGGAAGACAATGATTGTGAATTTAAACCAATTATTAGCATAATTACATTACCTTGTCCACGGAATTCAACTGAGCTGCACGTGAACACTTGTATCTTGTATGGTTAGGTGTTGGACTACTCCACTGCTCATCAGAATGGTTAGTGAAAAACATCTTTAGGTGAAATAAAATATCAATCTTCTAATACAACTTGTGTTGTGAAGATGATGTGTTTAATCAATGCCGAACTTTGCAGCATCACTATTTAGTTGAAGAAATCATCAAAAAACATATGGAATCTGCAGCATCAATTGTATTGTAATTTCAAAATTGGAGACACTAAGGATTCAGTCCACCTTCTTTGCATTAGATTAAGATTCTGCTGTATGAAATTGAACTTTTGGCTTTGGTGATCAGTCCAAACTTGGAAGCTTGCTCCAGAGTAGTGACGTCAAATTTTTAGTGTTTCAACGATAGCTAATTTTAAATTATGTGTACGGTAATTCTTAGCATGAGTTTTCAGTGGACTTAATACAAAGGCAATTGCGTTACCATCTTTATTAAAACATAGCTTAAACCTTCTGCTAATGCATGTGGACACCACATAAGGCTTGTTAATGTTTAACATGGCTAAAATAGGTGTACTTGTAAACCATTGTTTGAATCATTCAAATGATCCTTAACATTTTTTGTACCCAATTGTATTGTTTATCCTTTCTAATAATACTTATTAATGAAGTTGTCATTTCACCAGGATATTATTTTATGGGTGTTAAAGAGGAAGGATACTCTTATTGGGTGTTATTTATAAAATGCTAAATAATAACATGCATTAATGATATAGTTTTTGTTGCAATTTACTTCTTTTATGTATAATGCTTTGAAGAACGTTACCGTCTGTTCACTTTCATCTACCTATTTGTTCCTAATGATGAATTGCTTGTTCACCTGGGAAATCTGTGGTTTTGTTTATGTTTTTGTCTATGCCGTATCAGCATCTATAGTCACACAAAAATTGTCTTTTTGATACTGTTGAGTATAGCTTGCTGATTATAGCAGTTACCATTTTTTCAGAGAAATGAATTCAGAAGAGACTCCTTTGCTAAAATCTCTTATTCAGTGTCCAGAGGTTTCATCAGATGTGAATCATTTAGAGAAGGCTGAAAAATTGGCTGCGTTTATTAGCAGTAAGTACAAGCTTAACAGTGACCAGGTATTTATCAACAAGCTCAAAATGTCTTGATCATTACCAGTACTGATGAAATCGGAGTGGAACAATTCATTTTTGTTTCTATTCATTGTAGTCTCAGGTTGTTCATTCTGTAGCAAAGTGGTTCACGAATTCAGTTGATTCAAGAGTGGGCTTCTTATCCTCAACCCCTGAAATATGTCTTGTACATGGAATCTTTGGGTCGGGAAAAAGTATGCATTGAAGCAGATTTTAGCGAGAGAAATTTGAAATCTAATTTGGATTGATCTTATGACGCTCATATAGACAGATCTAATAACTCTGCTTCTCATTTGGCTGCAGGTTATCTACTTACCGTTCTTGTTATTTACCTTACAAGGGTTGTAGAGGTATATATTCCTCTGTAATAATTAGAAATTAAAACGATATTGTGGATACAAAATTTCTATCTATAAATCATGTGATTCTTTTAAAAAATACCAGGACCTTGGTGGACGGCAAATAAGAGTTTTAATATCTGCAGCAACAAATGTTGCAGTTGATAGGTTTTTCTCACAACTTGAACTATCTCCATTATTACGATTTCAGTATTTCTTTTATTGATTCATCTGAAAATAGTATCTTAAGAAGAGATGTTGTTAGAATAGGTAGTTTAACTATTAATGTGAATGATAAATTTTTTCTGTTGTGCTCATTTTTTACATGGATGCATACAAAATTAGAGGATTGTTTATAGCAGTTGTTCATGAAGCTTACCATGAATGAAGATGATGCTATATGATTGTATGTTTGATAATCATTTGGATGTAGGGCTGTTGCCACCTTGTAACAGTACTGTGGCTCCGGATGATGATCCTTTAAGAGCTCATATTGAAAACCCTCAAAAGATTGCCTAAAAATATAAGGATATTTTTTCAACAATTACTCAATCAATAAAAATTCCAACTTGCAATCAGTTTGTGGACCTTTGATAACCAACCTCTAAATTTTCATTACAATTTTTTTTCTTCAACTTCTCAAAACATGGGTCTAGACTTACATTAGCAACTAGGAAAATGTAACTCATTATAATGGTGGGTTGAATATACGGCCTACACCGGAGGAATATGCAGGGTATCCAGCAGGTGGCCAGCTTCATGGACACGGAGGAACACCGGAATACTCTCGATCTTCTACATGAGCTGGTGCGCCCCGACTGTGCTTGCAGGCAGTTTCCTACAAACCCCTAAGGGGTGGGTGGAATTTTCTTGGGGGGCACCCCCCCACTTTCCGCTTTGTAAAGAGTTCTTCGTGGGGGGCCCCCCGTTCTATCCATCCACCGCCCCCCCCCTCTCTTTGTTGATTGGTGCTTTTTGATTTCTTCTCGTGGCTCTCTGCCCTCGGCCGTGCGGCCTGGGTGAGATGATGTGAGCGATTGGGGGATCCTTCCCCCTCGGTGCGGCCACCATTGGTGACCCCCCTGTTGTAATCTCTTGTAACATATTTT
>MNCI01000472.1:631711-655634 GCA_015680685.1 Gnetum montanum | reverse complement strand
AAAAAAAAAAAAAAAAAAAAAAAAAAAAAAAAAAAAAAAAAAAAAAAAATACGGCCTACATTACCTCTTACCTTCATTGACCTTCACATGTTGTTGATGACCTAGGACTTTTCTACTCTTCATAATTCTTAGAATTATCACATCAATTGCATATTACCTCTCTATATTAGTATTGTGACACCTTTAAGAGGTGCATAGCCAAATGTGATTGCTATCACTTCCATCGCTTGATAAGCTAGAAAATAGCAAATATTTGTATATCTCACTTGTTTTAAGTTTTGTTTTACAAGCAACACCAAGGGATATGACTGGTTATAATACTAATCTTCTACTATGTTTTGGCTACACAAAATACTTAAATGCTTCAAATAATGGCTAGGGATAAAAAATATATAGGCTTTAACAACTTTGCTTATGTAATGTGGTGTTGCTTTCCCACATTGAGGGCCATTCAACTTAAGGAATCTGGTCACCATTTGACTGTGAGTTGGGTTATCTTCATGATCTATGCTATAGTCAAACAAGGCTTGGCTCAACCATCATTTTTGGATGGTATGTTGGTATAGCCCTAAGATAGCTGAGCGGGGATTATATATGAGGTGAGTTCACAGTTATGAATAGTTGTTGTATCATTGAAAACCTTTAGATGTTGTGTAACTCAATCCCCTTGGGTCTAATGGCTCAAGATATTAAGCTTAAGTAAGCATATGTACAGGTAAGGTTAGATAGTGTTTTTTTCTTGTAATGGATTTCTTCTTAGGAAGAAAGATTGGGCATTATATTATGTTCAAAATGAAGAGCAGTAAAAAGAAGGGGGGAGAGGTACCCCGAACCAAACAAAAAAATAGAAGATAGTGTTAAGGACTTGTCCTGAACATAATTGACAAACCATATAACAGAAGAAAAAGCACACAAATAAGACATCAACAGATAGGGATCTTAGATGGGCCCTACAACATTCACATAGACCCCAGAAAAGCCAAAAATACCTACAGCAAAATCTTTTGACAAATAGCTTATTTTAGGAAAGGCTGGATCTATAGCCACATACAGGTGTCTCCTGATCATGAACCCTATCGACAAGAGTGTGCTCTGCCTCTAAATTAACAAATTGCCTGATTCCTGAAACCTCTAGAATTGTTTTTCACGTGCCTTTCTCTGTTTGTCATCGAGCCCCCTGTACCTTATTTGGGTGGAGGGCCAGTGAGGTGCAAAGAATGCAGTTTGGCCCAGGGAGTCCTCCTATGAATACTTACCTCAATACAAGGGCATTTGCCTACCCTGAACCAGTGCCTAGCATTGGCTTCATGGTGACCCGGGAACCATTGAAGGATCTCCTCCTGGTTCTGCTTGCCCTTCTGTTGCTGCAGCCATACATTTTTCACTTGTATATTTTCTGAAGGAATAAATGCCAATTATGACATATCAGATGAACTATGTTGCATAATTAGATTAGTAGCTCTATTCCTCATTGGAGGTGTTATCATTAGATGTTATCATTATCATAGCTGTAAATGTTCACTAGTTCCAATAATATCGTAAACCAGCACTGAGGCAGGTCATAACACGAGTTGAAAATGTGCTCAAAGAATGATGAAATTGATATTAGGGACATTTGATGTATTTTGTTTTGTATTTTACTGCTCCAGGATTTTAGCAGGTTTATTGGAGCTTGGATTTACTGACTTTATTAGAGTTGGAAGCAGTAAGAGAATTGCAGAGAAAGTTCTTCCGTAAGTAAATTGTATACTTAAATTTAAATGAAAGACCGCAAGTATTTTATGAGAAACTACTTTATAACCGTAATTGCAATTAATTGCTAGGTGATAATTTCATATAAATTGTTCAGATTCTCTGTATACACAACTAGAGATGAGGATTCTGTGGATGATATAAGTATAAAAGAATTACAGGAGAGACTTAATGAAACAACTGCCAATGGGAGAGTGGTAACCTAATTATTTTTCTTGGGTCTTTTAGAATAGCCCTTAGTGAACTGAACAACTTAATTAACTTATTAATTTCTGTTTCAGGAAATTGAAAAGGAAATTAAAGCACTTAAAGAAGGGAAAATAGCTCGAAGAAAAGAACGACTTAAAGATGCCCCAGTTGTTGGTGTGACCTGTTACTCAACAATCAATCCAATTTTAAAGGGAAACAAATTTCAGGTTGCAGCGTACAATTTCAGTTATTCAGACGACTCCTTACCATGATTTATCTAGTTTAATATTTGTCAATTCTATATTCATGTCCTTGATGAATGGACACAGCTGGTCGATAGATCGTGTTTCAGCCATATTTGCAGCAGCAAAGCTGGTTCTGATTGTATAGTTTTGTTATTTTAGATTTGCATCCTGGATGAATGCTCACAGATGCCTGAACCTCTTAGTTTGCTTCCTATTTGTCAGTTTGGATGTAACAAGTACGTTTATTCTCCGTTGTATGTCAGTTCTGCATACTGGAATGGCACTATTTTTACTAGACTGTTCACTGTCATAATTTGACTATGCTTTGCTCATTAGGCTTGTTGCTGTTGGAGATCCTTGTCAGCTACCACCGGCTTTGCTTGGTGGAAAAGAAACTTATGAATTGAAGAATCATGAGAACCCAGAGATACAAACTAGTGATATGCTTTCTTTGAAAGAATCTAATGATCAAAATGCATTACCGACTTTCTCCAATGATCTAAGGAGGCAAGTTACTGTCACCTTTCTTTGCCAATCTATAAATACATTGGATGCCTCGCTGACTGTTTTCAGGAATCTTCCAGGCCACTCTTTGTTCGATTAGTGGAGATGGGCTATGAACCGATAGTGTTGAAGACACAATACAGATGTCATCCAAGGTATGATGTTCACTATCATGAACATAAAATTGTTTAAGGTTTAGGATTTCAAGTTGGAGACACCATGTTGTCTGTAAATTGTTATCCAAATACATGGCAGCTTAAGAAATATTTCATATAGCTAGGTTATGGTTTTTTTCCTTTTTGTTTCTTGGGTTACATAATGTACTTATAATATATGTATATTTTCTTTTCAGGCTGGTAGCTATCCCAAATGAGTTTTTTTATGGTGGAAAAATCATCAACGGCTGCAGGTTTTTACAAATACTTTTCTTTTATTTCTAAATGTCCTTTTAATGATTTCATGAGTCTTTATAGATATAAATTTGTGCATTTAGTTACAGATAATACTCCTGGGCCCAGCCACTTGAAGAGCTTAAGCTTTTGCTTATCCACTGACCTTCTTGGGCCCCCACTTCATTGGGGTTGAGCATTGAGGCTCTGATTGATGATAGACAAAATGGTTAGGGATAATTCTGAAGCTGTAGTTGTCATCCAAGTTTGAATATAGCTTTAATCTTTTTCATGGCATGCCTTATGCTTTCAAGAAGAATTTCTCATGTGCAATACTTCAGGTTGTCTCTAGTGAGGTTTATTCAGTGATAACTGTACACAAGAGTTTGGAGATACATTCATTGTTATTGTCATGTTAGGTGTATCTTTTTAGAATCATTCAAATGCCATCACAAGAAGTTTTATTCCATTTTTTCTATCTTGATTACTTTTAGAGGTCTAAATAAGCACATCATAACGTTCCATGGTGTTATCGTTAATGTGATTCAAATAAGTTGTAACATCTCTGCTTGTAATAAGAGCCTAGTCTTGCATTTTGACAAAGTCAAAATTGACCAATAATTTAGCTTAAGCTGTTTATTGTTTGTGGATTTTACTGCTTAAAATAAACACTTCAAGATGTGTTGATGATGTTAGGGTCCATCGGTTATAAGAATTTTTGTGATCAGAAATAAATATTAATGCAATGGATTAGCACAATGAAAACAAAACTAACCACACATCCAAAGCCATAATGGAAAGGCAAGGAATTGAAAGTAAGTCATAGATTATGTTTTCATCAATTTTAAGGTGCTATTCTATGATGGTGTTAAACTCTACCCCTTTCATCCAACAACAAATATATATATTTTCTATTTTTAAATATTAGATAATTAGAAAATTTGCTTAAATGACCTAATTTTGGTTGGGAGGCCAACTACCAATCATTTTTTTGAGTAATGTTCGGGATTTATAACTCAAAAGAATCTATATACAACCAAAAAGAATTGATGTCCTTGGAACCCCACTCAATTGCAAATCCTCCTCCCTCATTGTCTAGCATGCCTCCCAGATCTCCCTCTTCAGCCCTCACTTTTTTAGCTGCTGCCTTACATGCTTGGTCAATCAACGCGGCAATCTCTCGCGAGGCAATTATCCCCTCTAAACCCCCTATCATTGGCAATTTTTAAAGCACAGTATGCACATGAACATGTCACAAATTTTGTTACATTGTCTTCGACGTAAAAGGCTGGGATGGCATTCGGGGCTAATTTTGGCATTGTGGCGGGTGGGAACACTAGTGTTTCTAGATGCGCAGGTGTCATTGAATAGGAATTGAAATTTTCCTTGAATCTCTTCTTTGTCAAATGTTTGCCCAGTACTATTGCATTGCCTCAACCACCTGTTGGGCGTCCCCAATCGGTTCCCCCTCCAACACCAAATGCAACTTTTGCTTAAGTTGTCCTTTCCCCTTCATGGTTGCAAAGAAGAAACCCATGTTACGGTCTCCTTCTTTTAGCCAACTAATTTGTGCCCACTGTTGCTAGTAACTCCTCCTCCAATGATAGCTCCTACAACTCCTGCAGCACTTCGTTCTCCTTGTTAGCTAGGTTAGCCCCATTCTCCTGCCTTGTTTGGATCTCCCGCAATTTGTCTTGTACTTGTGAACGATGTGCTTTGAAATTGTAATTGTCCTCAGACATCATGGCCCGAATTCGTTGCTTGAGAATTTGTAGCCCCTATTTTAGGAGATCTATGGGCTCATGATCAAGAGAAAATTCTTGCTAGATATCCTCAACCAACAACCTTAAACATGCCTTCCCCAACCATGTGCGCTCAAAACGGAAAGGCCTAGGAAAAGATCCTTGCAGGGTCCCAACCTGACACAAGATGGATTGGTGATCTAATGCTTGCCTTTCCTGCCCTATCACCTAAATATCAAGTTGCAGTGCCATCCTTGTATTGACCCACACTTGGTCAATTCACGATTGCACCTGATTTTTCCCCTTCCTCCTATTACTCCATGTAAATTGACAACCTACTATCTCCATATCCACCAACTTGTGCTCTCTCAGAAACTCAACACACTCAGCCCCCCCTAATGGTTCCATGGTATCCCTTCCTGTCTTTTCCTAGGGATATCGATATTGGTTGAAATCCCCAATCAGAATCCAATGTTGCTTATTTGGAACCACTTACGCTAGTTGCCTTAATTCTTGCACCCACACTTCCCAATTTTGGGCACTGTAAAAGTGTTAGCCACATATTTTCATGGATCACATGGACTGTTTGGCTCCATTGCGAATTGTCGATCAAAATGATCTAGAAATGAGTGAGCATAGCCAACACACCAGCACAACCCCTACACAACACCATCTGTGTTTTTCATCCCTCCCACCTTAACCAACTGTACTCCACCACATTCAGCTTAGTCTCCTATAGGCAAACCACATCACATCCTTCACTCTATACAATCGATCTCAAGGTATTTCTTTTGTAGGGAGTACCCTACCCCTTGCAACTCCAAGAAAGCAAGTTCATGAGCGACCTAGAGATTGTTTGTGATAGGTCTCTTTCAATGTATTTTTCCAATCCCAAATCAATATCAAATTGAGTTAGCTTCTTCTTGGCCTTCTGCACCCTTGGACGTCCAACCTTCCCCTTGGTCGGGGAGGCATTGACCACATCCATTGCCGCCACATCTCCCATCATCTTGGTCGCCTTTTTCTGTGCCTCAAGAATATCTTTCATCAAGGGCTTGGCAAAACCCCTTGCCACCTCAATCCAACTTCCCCACGGAGGGTGCTCCATGCTTGGAGAAATAGGATTTGTTCTTGCCCTTGTCTTCGGTCTACAGGGTCTTTGCTTGATCGCCTCCACCATCAACGTCCCCTCTTGTTGCCCTTCTTGGGCCTCCAGCATTGCACACCCCTTTGTAATCTTGAACCAACCAACTTGAGTCGGCTGTGTTGGTGGTTGTAGCCCTTTCAGTTTTGCCATTTCTCAAACCCTATAGTCTACCTTCAAATGCCTTGGTTTCTTGCATATTGAGCATCCTTCCTTCTTTGTCACCAGAGGGTTTAGCTCTCCAAAATTCTCATACTCAATATAGATCTTCTTTGCCTCGGAAGGAAGATCCAACACAACCTCTTTCACTAGGTCTTTCAACGATAGAGGCTGCCAAACGCAAAAATGCACAAACCCCATGTGCTCCATAGATCTGGTACAACGGTCAAGCATAATGAAATCTCCGAAAAAACCTGTGAGAGTTTCTAGGAAATCCAGCGTCCACCATTCTCAAGGAACCCTTGAGGCTCGAATCCACATTGGCACTCTACTAAACAAGTCTTCCTCTCTATGGGCACTTGGCCTCCATTGGGTCAGAGTGAGCCCATGGGCCCCATAGAACCATGGGTCCCCCCACCAAGATTCTATCCTGATCTACTATCGAAGAAAAAATGAAGAGCAACAGCTCTTCCGATAGACAACGCACTCCAATATCCACCAAACCCCAAGCTTGCTGTGCCCACTGTTTGATCATGTCCAAGTAGGGTCTCACTCTGCTAGAGACAAATTTTCCGATGAGGCTTAGCTCCATTGTTTTTATTCCATTTGTCGAGGGTCCACAAACTTTCAGTGTCATACGCCCCTCCTGCCTGGAACAGGTGTCAACCCCTCCAACACCTAGCTTACATCCTCTTGACAAAAGTGTCCCTTGACCACTCTCCACTCCCCAAATTGAGGCAACCACACTACTTGACCCCACAGCCTTTGCTTCACCCCCTACAGTTCCACTCTTTGCACCCTTGCCTATAACAATCACCACCTAAGATCTGCCCCTGGAGCCAGCCCTCACTCCTGCTGCTCCTTCGCACTTACCTCCTCGCCTGCGTTGGCCTCCACACCACCGACAACCTTGACTCTTGCTCTTGCTCCCGCTTCCATTTCAAATTCCTGTTTAAAGTTATTTTATATAATATTTCATACATAACACTCCAAGGACAGCTTATTGGTAACACTAAATAATAGTTTGTCCATAACATTCAAAGGAGAGCCTATCTATAACACTAAATAATATTTCATCTATAATACCAACATATTTGCATTAAGCAATCTATGGCTTCTATGTTTATCTCTTCTTATTATAATGCCTAACGAATAAAATTCAAAAGGGCATGGGAATATGTACTGAAACAAAAATCCATGAAAATTCAAAATCTTTTGTAGCACAAGATTTAGGACCAAACTTGGAATTAGTTAATTCAATGCACAAGGAATAAAATTTGGAAGGGCATGGGAATATATATGGAAACAACAATCCATGAAAATTCAAAATATTTTGCAACACAAGATTTAGTACCAAACTTGGAATTTATTATTCTTCTCATCATGCAATCATAGCAATGTGACCAAAATTGTTATAGAATACAAAGAATTTAGTAAAATTGCAACTCGGATAATTTTTAATACAATAGATGAACTAAACTCAAAGTTCATTTTTGCAAGATTCTCTCGTCCAAATTATAGGTATATATATTAAATGTATAACTAAGCTAGTTTAAAATTTTCATACTATTTTATAAACCTAACACACTTTTTCAAATATATATACACTTCAAAAGGAACTTCAAGTTCAAGTATTTAATTATTATATGACATTCTAACATATAACATAAAGTATTAGTGTTAGATGTATTGTGGGTCATTGCAACTTTGTGAATTAGATCTATTCCATGAGAGCAATGGTACACATATGTGGAATATATAACCTATCAAACCTCATATGACTTTGGTTTTAGATAGTGTTGGTAATGTTCTTCATAATTGAGGTGTGGTTAGTGTGGTACTTAATGACAACTATTAACACTTGAAAGGTGCATATTAGGCATTGTAAAGACTCATTTTATCTTCATGAATAAAAGATTAAATGTACATTCCCGATGCATTTTCTCCATGTGTTCTTTTGGACATGCTTAAAAAATATTCTTCGAAGATTTGAAAAATTTTGTTTGTGGTTGGATGTCTAGGATATGTTCCCACACAATTTGCTTATAAAAATCCATTTCCTTTTTAATAAACTACTTGAGATTCATCATCATCACCATGCTAGCCTTGTCCCAACAATAGAGGGTTGTCTTGCCATTTGCCTCTATCAACAACTAAATTAACTATTTGTATAGGACCCATAATAACCACCCTCTAAAGATTAGTACAAGTTTTTTCCAATCCTCTAGAAACATGGAATTATACTTACATTAGCAACTAACAAGGGTGTGGCTCATAATGATGGGATGATTATAGGGTCTACCTACCTCCTTCTCTTCTTAGACTTTACAAGTTATTGATAGGATGAGTCCTTGTCACTTCTCATAATTCTAAGGATTGATGCAACTATTGCATATCATCTAACTTTAGTAGCACCATGACATCTAAAAAAACTAGCATAATCCAAGGTGATTGCTAACACTTTCCATCACTTTCGAAGCTAGAAAACATCAAACATTTGTGTGACTCACTTGCTTCAAGTTTTATTATACAAGCAATACCAACAGATGTGGTTGGATGTACTCCTAATCCTCCACTATGTTTCCACCATACAAGATCATTTAATCTATTATAGGGTTCAAACAATGGTTGGGAATAAAAGATATAGGTTTCAACAACTTTGCCCATGCAATGTGGCATTACATTTCAACATTGAGGGCCATCCAACTTGAAAAATCCAGTTACTATCTGACCATGAGCTAGGTATCTTTAGGTTCGAAACTACACAAACAAGGCTTGGCTCAACCATCATTTTTGGATTACACCTTGATATACCTCTAAGATAGGTGATCGAGGATCATACATGACATAGGTGCACACTTATGCATGGCACCTGCATCATTGAAAACCTTTGGGTGTTGTGCAACTCAACCCCATTGGTTCCAATGGCTTAGGATATTAACCCGAAGGAAGCATATGTACAGGTTGGGTTAGATAGTGGTGCTTATCTCCACATCCAAGGTAGGATGTATGAAAATTAAATAAACAATGCAACCTATCAATTCAAAGTATGGGGATGAATATATTATGATTAGTTAATGATCCCTAAAAATATTACATGCTTAACATAATGCATACCAATCAAATTTATCATCCACCTAATTACTAATTGTTAGTTTAGGTAAATTGCTTATCCTACGGGTTTCTAATCATAATTCATGTAGGTTATTTTTATGGAAAGCAAATAAACATAGATGTTCACACAGATGTTTTCTTTCTTTTCTTTGCACAAATAAAACAATATAATTGCTGATAAATATATGGGGTTAGCACATTGTAGTGGGGAAAAAAACAATATTGACTTTGCATGAAAGGAAAATCTAACTATGAAAAAATTTACAAACATTCATGTAATGAAAGACTTACTCCAAGGAGACTTCCAAGCTTGCAAGATGCAATATTTCCACCATAGAAATAAAGGAAGAAACTGTGCATCTCAAGTGTATTTTAAATGACATATAAGAACTAGCTCACATCGTACAATGGAGAGAGTTACAATAGTCAGGGTTTGTTTTTCATACGACAATTAGCCAATGTTTTTCTCTATTTTCGGGAATCGAAAATTGGGCAAACAAAGTCTGAAATTAGGGCCTGAATCTTTAGCAATAAAATCTGTGTTTAGGGGAGAGGGAGGGTCTGAGAATAAATCTGAGATTATAATCCACATAGCTCATGAAAGTTGGGATTTGACAAGGTTTTGTTTTCTCTCAGTCTAAGGTATCTTTCAAGGTCTGCAGTATCAGTAATTGGGAGACAGAATCTTGGGAAATAAATTACCAGCGAATAATAATAATAATAATAATAACAACAACAGTAGTAACAGTCCCCTTTTTCCTATGGGTGATTGTTGTTAATCCCATTTTTACCATATCTAAGAAATCAGAAAACAGTAAATGCTAGATAATAATAAAAAGAAAAAGAATGACAGTTTGCATACTAGCATTATTAAAAAATCAAATTTCTGATTTTATGGAGCAGAGAACAAACAAAATCTCATGTGCTCATGGGCAATATGAAAGGGAGTAACAACAATAAAATTTGATATACACTAAGCTTGAACACCATGATGGATTAACATGGTTCTAAACTTTGACATCTTTATTAATAAATTTTCTAGCTTTATGTTTTCACATCGAGAGAAATGTAGACTTGAACAAAGGACTATTTAACAATGATTTGGAACATGACAACTCTCTTAGAAATCCCTCAAAATTGACCCAAAATAGAACATGTGCAGTTAACAAAAGACACCAACAATCCTCAATATGCATAGCTTTATTTTTAATATTAAAATGAGTATTCAATGGGCCCTGTGGTCATCTAGTTGTGATACACCAAGTCTTTCCAACCCTGCAACATCTTGTAGTCCACACAAGAAGAACACTAGGGTTGGATAAAATGATGGGAGCTAACACCATCAAGCATCTTCAAGAACTAAGCTCTTGTAGCCCACACAAGAGATCACCAGCCTTGGATAGAGTGATGGGGGGCATTGCTTTTATAACACAAAAAAGATCCAAAACGATATGAAATACCAAGTGCACATGATACAAGAAAATGCTAACTCATAAGCCCAAAACATGCATACCAAAAATCAAATCCAAGATATATGAGAAACTTCATGCATGACTCACAACTCACAAGAAATTTCACATGCCCCTATGAAATAATCCTCACTTGCCCAAGCCAATGTAACTTCAAACACCTACTAAAAATTTTGTACAAGGGTTTGAAATACACACCTTTAGAGTTGAACTTGACCAATTTGGAGAGGGAGAAGACACCTCAAAGTTGGGTCCAAGAAATCAACTTCAAATTGCAGGTCCAAAAGATGGTTGAAAACAAGCAAGGAACAACCACTCTCCCCCTCCTCTCCTCAATTGTTCACCCCTCCAACTAGCATAGTCTCCCTTTCCTTGGCCAAATGTGAAAATGAGAGTACAAACCCCTTGTATTTATAGGTTGGAGGACACACTTGGGCTTGGGTAAAGACTTGTGCACAAAAGGTCACACAATGGACAAGGAGTAGACAACCCATTCTTCAAAAATCCTTTTTTTATTCATGACATCATTACTACTTGACTTGGAAAAGCAAGCTTTGATGAGGGAGTAGACATGTGAAATTGACAGCACTTAAGATAGTCACATGGTCCCTATCCCTATTAATGAGTCATTTATCCCTTTTTCCAGCCATTAATATGAAGTAGACAATTTGCATATAAATAAAATAGATGTCATCATAAGCATGTCATAGAGCATACATCACCATCCCACATTGACTTTTCTTATGGCCCAATTTTTTTGGTCTTGTTTTAAGTCGCTTTTTAGTTTATATGCTGAGGGTTTCTAATTTATTTTTGGCCTTTTATTTGTTTTCCACATTTTCTATAATTTATCTAGTAAAAATCATTGATATTAAACTTTTTGTCCATCCAACATTTTACACATGCTGAGCTGGTCGTAACAAGCACAAACATGCCATAACTATCATGGTAAGAAAATAATATTTTGATTGAATCAAGGAATATATGGTCCCATTAGGTTCTTTTTAATTGTTTAACATTAAAATCTCAAAATCTAGGGCTCAAATTGATGAACTAATTGTAGATCTAGGTGTAAAGCTAAGATAGTCCACCATATTTGAGCGCGATCTAACAATGAATTTTGACATATTTTAATTAATTAAATATTCAATAATTTAAAAATTTTAACTAAATGTCAAAAAAAACCATGAATCCAGATCATGTTAATTTTCTAATATTATTCTAAAATAATGCTAGACTTTGCATTGTTCATTCATTAATAATGTGTATATTGAAACTTAAAATAATAAAAAGGTAGACAAAAATTATAAATAAATAGTAATCTTGCTTGTCACCCAAACAAAGGTGAAGTATTAGACACATCTACAAATATATATAATCTTTAAAACAAATTAAAGTCTAAGTTCTTAATAGAGTACTAACATCATATGTACAAATGTGGGGCATTACAATTTGTGAGTTTCTTTCCATATTTACTACAACTATACAAGTATTCATATGAGAAGTAGTTTTGAAACATATGAATGCGAACATCTATCATGACCTATGCTTCTCTTATAACAAGCTGTAATTGGTTTTATTTTTTGCTATATGATGACAATATGGTCATGCAAATTTTGAAATGAATTTATTATATTTTGAATATGACATATTTAGCCTTTGTATCCAATCTAATGAACTGTTGTCTTAAGTTATGTAGGGAAACTGATCGACCTCCTCTTCTTCCAGGAATGGCCCCATTTTTATTTTGGGACACATGCAATCATGGAAAGGAAGAAAAAGATTCTATGAAGGGCTATACTAATGCTTATGAAGCAAAACTAGTTTGTGAATTAGTCAAATTGATGCTAAATTTTGGAATACCCGGTTGGCAAATTGGTGTGATTGTATTTTACAAAGCACAGGTATGGCTTTACTATTTGCAATATATTTTCATTTCACTATAATTAACATACTGAAGAGGCAGTTACTTTTCTCTTACTAATGGTACACAGATTTTGTCTTGTGTAGGCAAACCTTGTTCTAAACCTTCTTCAAGGCTGCAGTTCTGGAGAATGTAGAAAGAAACCTTTTAAATCCAGGAATTCTGAGTGCCGTAGAAACAGGTATTCCACATCTTCGACAGTTGAAGAGAAAGAGTCCATAGAACTTGGGAATTCCATTTCACAGATTCAAGTCTCCACTGTTGATGCATTTCAAGGAATGGAAAAAAACATTATTATATTGTGAGTCTTCTCTACCTTTCTGTCAATCCCTCTATGGATTTTTATCCTTTTTTTTTTGAGAAAATGTTCAGGAGTGTATTACTGAAAAATTATAGTACAGGAGTATACAATTCGAGGGTCATCAGAAATGGCCCCCGGGGAGGGGGGGGGTGGAGACCCCCATACAAAAATCCGGCACCACAAACGACAAGCTGGAGCCATGCGTATGTGCGGCAAGCAATCCCCTAACAACGCATAACACCACACAGGGGGGGGGGGGGGGGGGGCGCAAAAGGAAAACAACGTCGTCGAGATTATATTACTCAAAATTATAGTGCAAGAGTATACAGTTTAAGGGTCATCAGGGATGCTTTGGACCATCGTGTTAATGAAAGGTTTTTATTTTTTTTATTTTGAGAAAATATTCGGGAGTATATTACTGAAAAAAGAAATATAGTACAAGGAATTACAAATCGTGGGTCATCAGTAATGGCCCTCAATGGGTGGGGAAAAACCCCAAGTCACAAAGCAATCCAAAACCCCACCAGTCATGCTAAAACCAAGCAAAAAGAAACCCCCAGAAAACTCAACAAACGCATTTGGGGGGGGGGGGGCGGCGGATGTGGCACCTGAGTTCCCCCCAAGAGCTCTCGCAACTGATGCCTAGGATGAGGTACGGGCACCGGCCCCCTCTAAGCCATTGTCGAGCATTGTGCTCGTGTGCTTGATCGAGCTGTCGCTGTCGCTGTTCCTCTTCATCCTGTATGCGTTCCTGTTCTGCCCGCTCCACCTCTTCACATTCCCTTTGGGCAACCTCCTCTTGTAGCAATTCTTGCCGCACTTGGGCCTGGATTTCATCCACTAATTGGGCACGGGCAGCGTCGGCCATGAGATCTTGTTGCCTCACCCGCTCGTAGAACTGGGCCTCCAGGTCGGCCCGGGCTTGCGCAAGGGCTTCGTGCCATTTGGCCTCCCACTCCCGTCGTTCAGCCTCACGCACTTTGGCTGCGGCCCTCTGCATGGCCTGCTATAGCTTCTCGTTCCAATTTATGCTGTGGTCGGAGGTTTCCGGTGGGCAAATTTTGGCTCGGCGAGGCTAGCAAGGGGGCGCTATTCCCGTTGGGTTTGCCACTTCCATGTGAAGGTTGTTGTTGGTAGGGTCCAACGGTTCCCCCGNAATTTCAGGCAACGCAGAAACACAAAGTGTATGCCCTGGAGCTTGGAACCGTTGTCAGATTGGACAAAAAATCTATCCACCAGATTTGCTGCCTGGGCCCAGAGACGGGGAAGAGAAGATCTGGGTACTTGTCGGCTTTGCTTGTGTGGCACGGGCCCTTCGAAAAACAATTCCGTGTGCTGCAGACCACGTGTGAACGGTAAGATGACCTCACCGGCGGCCTGGGCCCCAAGACAGCTAGCGATTGAGGATTCTGTGATGATAACCTCGCACCCTCGGAAAAAGGTCCGGTCATTGCGCCAGTTGGCAATGAAAGGTGTTGAGCATTACTCTTTCAATTTATATTGTTTAAACCTAATTTATTAGATGCACTAACTGAGCTGATAAAAATCTTTTCATTTTGCAGAATATTTATGCTGTCTTATTTTTGTTAATGTCTATCATATATAACATCTAATATGGAAATCTTGATAGCCAATGTTTTCTCATCTTTCTATCATAATTTATGGCAGGTCTTGTTGCCGAAGTAGTGGTCTAGGCTTCCTTTCATCGCCTAATCGCTTAAATGTAGCACTCACAAGAGCTCGATACCATTTAGTGATCATTGGAACTGCATCCAATTTGAGGAAAAGTAATTTATGGAAAAAGTTGTTGGAAAATTCTGCAAGGTAAATTTGATTGTTTAGTTGCTGTTTTAATTTTAATAAATGATCTTATGTTCAGAAATGGCTAATAGAGTCTAAAGTCTATTCACCTTGATTTGTGAACTTTGGTATAGCGGCGGACCTTATGCTATACCGTACTGCCGTTGTATGCATTGTTAAGAATGGAATATTTTACCATCCTTTGTAAGCAGTTGCCGTTATCTCCCAGTAGGGTGAATAGTCCTGGAAATTTTGTTTAGCCTGTAGTTAGAGATGACGAATATATATTTCTGCATGATATAGTTGGATCTGATATATATTTCTGTTTTAGCAGCATTTGTTGGCAAGAAGCTTCTTGTTTGTAATTGTTCCGAGCACATCTTGCCTGCTTCGCAAGCAACTGGTATATAATAACTTGTTGTAAAGCATACACATAAATGGTAATTCATTGTACATTTTTTTGAGAAAAGGTCAGGAATATATTATAGCTGCAAAAACAAATTAGATCCAGTTGAGGGGGAAAGAGAACCACACACACCCCACCCGACGGCCGCCCCCCCCAAACAAACAGAAAAAAGGCCAAAAAAGCAGACATGGGATACCCCCAAGGGAGAGGAATAACCTTTTAACAACAGAGAAGCAAAAAGAAAGGAACAACATTCCATTGCTAGGGAAAATTGACAAAAGCATTCAACAATTGGGCCTCTAGGCCCTCATTCTCAAAACCCCATACCAAAAACCTGATGGATTGCACTGGACACCCTTTTTTGAATTTTAAGAACCTTGTCATTATCATATGGGTTGGAGGAACTTGGTGTAGGGGCAATGTAGCCTTTCCTGCAGATGGGCAACATCTAAAATAGCTTTATGATGTTCAAAGACCATAAAGGCCACAACCTCCTAAAAGTCTTTGTACTATTCTTCTTTTAGTTGTTGCTCCTTAGCCCCTAGAGTTCTAGCTTTGTCAAGGTGTAGCCTGCTAGAAGTTTTGCAAATCAACTTGTGCAGGGCAACCCATGCCACATTACGATTCATACTCATAATAATGTATGGGCACCTTCCCATACGTAGCCATTGTTGAGCATTAGAGTCATGGGCTACATCCTAATTGATTCTTGTCTATTGCTTCTCCAACTAGGTCTAGGCACATTGTTGGTGTTGTTCCTCCTCTCTTTTGTGGTGCTCATGCTCCTCCTTGATTTGTGCATGGAGTTGGTCTTCTAGCATACTTCTGAGGGTAGCATGGAAATTTATTCCAAGTCAAAGTGTTGTGATGAATATGAATCGATCTTGATCTTATTGCCATGCATGGAATGTGCCCAAGTACAATGTCACTCAAATAAGACATCATACAATTGACTCAAATCCATGTTACGGACACTCACTGATTGTTTGTTAAGATTACGGAAGAAAACTGCAAGAGTTTGGCTACACTATTGAACAAATGGTATTAAATACATGGCAGATGCTCACATCGTTAGAGGCAAATATGGAAATTGCATCAATGCATATGTTTAGATGCATCTCAGGCTACGTCAATGAAACTACATTGATGCATGTAGCTACGATATAGCATATGCTATGTAGCATCTACGATATAGCAACTAACTGAGATGCATGCAAATGCAATGTAGTATTTGCAATATCATAGCCAATTGTTATACTTAACAAATGGTGCTTCGTCAATGATGTAGCAAACTTTGTTTATAGGCTCATGGCATACACACATGCAGGCAATATGCATGCATTATGCAATTTTGTACAATGAACAATGAAATAATGTATCACACAAAATTTCAGAGGGTGTTGTAGGGAAACCATGCAATGTGTATGGGAGGTTAGGTAGATGTGAAATAGAATGAAAAAATTTACCATGTGTATTGTAATGCATTTGCACAAGATAGAACATGGGCATCAACCAAAATATTTTGCGATTTTCGCACCTTAAATTTGCAATGTACAACATTGCACCCTAGTACCATGTGTGTAAGCCATCATTGTCTGATCTTCTTTGCACATGTTAAAACCATTTAAGCTACCATTCTTGTAGCTTATCTAAAATAGAAGTCACTCCAGGTCTTCCTCTGATGTTTGTATTATGTAGTTTATCTCTTCTAGTAACATTTAACATCCATTGAAGCATTTGCATTTTTGCCATATTGATTTGTTGTTCATGCCTTTTTTGTACTACCCAACATTTAACACCATATAAGATAGCAATCTTGATTGTCATCTTGTAAAATTTCCTCTTTAATTTTATTTGTATTCTTTTATTGTATAGAACACCATTAGCCTATCTCCATTTTGACCNCACTTCGCCATTTTAGCAATAGTATTTTCTTGAGCGGTATCCACCAATACTAGAATTTGCAAATAGTACATACCAAGGATTTCATCTTGTATTTCCTTTGTTAATTCATCCATAATAATGGCAAAGAAGTACAGGGTAAGTGCAGACCCTTGATGTAAACCTACTATGACTAGAAAATCAAATGTTATTCCACAAGCTATTCTAATTTAGTGGTAGCTTTTTCATATATATCTTGAATCACTTTAATATATTTATCAGGGATGTTTTTCCTTTGCAAGGCCCACCAAATAATATCTCTAGGCACTCTGTCACATGCTTTTTCCAAGTCAATAAAGATTATATGTAATTTTTTCTATGTTTTCTGAATTTTTCCATCAATTGTTGTATGAAAAAATAGCTTCTATAGTAGATCTCCCTGGCATAAATCCAAATTGATTTTTTAATACTATTGATTTAAGTATGAGGCACTACTCTATGACTCTCTCCCAAAGCTTCATAGTATGATTGATTAGCTTGATCCTTCTATAGTGTGCACAATTTTGTACTTCTCCTTTATTTTTGTAAATGGGAACAACAGAGCTTTATCTCCAATTTTTAGGTATTTCTCTATCTTTCAAAATTTTGTTAAATAATTGTCTCAATCAAGAAACTCCTACATATCCCAATGGTTTCCAAGCTTCTATAAAAATCTTATTTGGTTTAATTTTTCCATTTTTCATCTTTGATAAGTCTATCTTCATCCCAAAGAAGGAAAGTTCATTAGCCAAGCCAAATTTTGGTTTTTCTTTTTGGATGTCTTCTCTTGGGAATTCTTTATTTAATAGTTCTTGAAAATATTTTTTCCACCTATTCAAAACGTCATTATCTTTTACCAAAATTCTTTCATATGCTTCCTTGAGGCATTTGACATAATTAATGTATTTACATTTTTTCTTTCTGATTTTTGCCAATTTATAAATAGGTTTTTTTCTATTATTTGTTTGTAATTTCTCATAAAAGCTATCCAAGGCCTTATGTTTGACTTTGGCTACTGCTATGGTTGTCTCTTTTGTCATGTTGTATATCAGCCCATTTTCTTGCCTACTGCTATGGTTGTCTCTTTTGTCATGTTGGGACCAACATTGGCTATATATATGATAAAAGGTCTATTTCACCCTGGGTAATTTTCAAGAAAATGGTCTATATATTCCGACAGAGTTGGTTGACTGGTACTTCTAGTCTAGTAATGTGGGGGAGTTTCAAAGCATGCATTTCAGTTTCATGCAATGCTTGTAGGTGAGTTATGCAGTCAACTTGCTGTGGTTTTTCCTCTCTCTCTCTCTCTCTCTCTAAGAATGATGTTGGGTCCGAGTCGATAGACGTGTTGACGGGGATGAGTCATTAGGACTCTTAGCTAGAGGTGCATGCCCCATTGCAAGGGTTGCATGCAAGGGAGGGGGAGGGTGCTAGTTGGAGAAAGGTTGGGGAGGATTTGGTCAAGGGAGATTGCAAATCCTAGGGCCCCCCATTTGGATGATCTGTTGGTCAAGGTTGCAGAGGAAGCAGTAGTTCAGGCTAGGGCAAAAGAGAGGGCTCTATGGAAGAGCAAATGGGCAACAAGGGAGGAAGAATTCCAATGGTAGTTGGAGGTGGTCAAGTGCTTCCATGTTGAAGTTGCTAGGGAGGAGAGGTGGCGGCAGGATCTGGCTGAGGCATCGGCACGGAACACATTGGAGGCGCAGCTGTGGGAAAGCATTAGGGCTTAGCTCTAGCAGGAAGCATGAGCCTAGGAAATTTGAGAGGGGGAGAAGGAGCGAAGGGTGTAGGAGGAAGAGGAGGTTGCACAGCTACAGAGGTAGCAAGATCACATCCATGAGAAAAATGCATGATCTTGGCTACAACAAGGAAGGTGCTCCTATGTTATCATGAACATAGGGAGGAATACGTCGTGGACTACCCTATGTCATTTCATTCAACATAGGGGATTGAGCTCCACTTGGATAGGGAGGGCAACACGGAGGAATGTGCGAAGGAGGAAGCATTCAAAGATTTTTCAGCAGGTGGTGGCTTTTGTGGATTCAGAGAGACATTGAGCGGTTCTCGATTTAATCCATTGTCAAGAGAGGGCCATCTACCCTTGCACAAGTCTCCCATGTCATTTATAGGTTGTGGGCTGATGGGCCTTGTTTATTGTTTACTTCTTTGGTGCTTTCATAATTTGGCATTTTTTGTGGGTGTGATGGTTGGTTGTTAGTGTTGGGAATATTTTTTTGGACCTGACACACCATGTTTTGGGAGGTGTTAGAGGTTATGGGGGGAGGGTTTTCATGGGTATGGGGTTTTGGACCTTACACACCATGTTTGGACCATACTACTCTTGAAAATTCAAAAAAGGGGCTGGTTTATAGTTGGTTACCTATTCAGAATCGGTGAAAACAAAAAAGGTGATCTGTCTCTTGATATTGTTCATTTAGTTCTATGTTATAGTGCCTCACTTCTGCATGTATGACCTTGAAATTTTATACCTTATGTACTTATATGGTAGTATAATATACATGAACTAGTCACTTGTCCTTGAAGTTCCAACATTAATGAAGATGTGTTTTATAAATACAACATTGATGTAGAAGTTTTGGTATTTTCCCTTATGCCCAAACTACAATTTATTAGTGAGATTCTTCCTATCTATTTTAATAGACAAATTAGAGAAAAACAGTGTACTGATGATTGGACAAGGTCAAGTTTGATTCCATCTCAACATAATATGTTAAAGAGATATATAGGGTCATTTTCCATATCTGTATATCATTTTGTTATAGAGTTTAATGCATTTAATATTTTCATGATTCTTTTATGCCAAGTTTCAGGGATCACCACTTGGAGTGATAGTAAGGTGCTTGTTTCTCAAGTCATAAGACTTGGGTTCAAGCCTAGACATAGTCACTTAAAAGAGGTTATGCTTTTGCTCAACCACCTACCATCCTAGGACCTTAGGGACCATCGCTTTGAGTGATGGTAAGGTGCTTGTTTCTCAAGTTGTAAGACTTGGGTTCAAACCTAGGCACAGCTCCTTGAAAGAGATTAGGCTTTTGCACATCCACTGACCCCCTCAGGACCCTACCTTAGTAGCATGAGCATTGTGCCTTTGGGTGATGATCCTTTTTTAATGCCAAGTTTCAAACAACTCTCATTTTGAAGGCACTCAGTAGAATGACTATATTTAATGTCCAAATATCAATTGTGTAATTAGTTTCTTTATCAACTATGTATTGGAACACCACTCCATAGGACCCCGCAATATAGTCATTATCTCATTAAGCATGTGTTGGGATGAGTCTGGGGTGTGGGTTTTGCTAGCTAGTGGTTTTGTTTGGAACCTATGATAGTCAAAGTTATTATGTTTATATAGTGTATATGATCTTGATGTTCCATTATTATTATTAAGCCATGATTACACACATTGATCTTGTGGGATGTGTTTGGCAAATGTTGTAATTGGTGAGAGTGAAGGAATGGGGAAAAGGGGGCAGCAATTTAGTATGGTATGTATTTGTGATCTATATACTACACATTTATGCCATGCATGCGAGTGTGTTATGATTATGTTTTGTGATGTTTAATGATGTACTTGGCTTTTGGTTGGGTTGTACTTGGATTTAGTTTAATTTGGGCTTGATTAGTTTATAAATGGGAGTCATTATGCATGAGTTTTGGGTTGTAGACCCTTGGGGCTATTAGTTGGGCTGGGATTTTTTTCTTTTTTTGAAAAGAGTTCATAGTGTGAACCTGTTATTCTACTCAATTCTAAACTTTGGAAGTATTGAATATTGAGAAGATTTATTTCAATGATGTGCAGTTCAACAGGTTCCTACATTTCAATGCCAAAGTCAGTGTTCGACAGTAGCATACAAAACATTCAGGAGTTTATCAAGAGCCAAATATGCATAATAAATGCTTCTCAAACAGTGCCAACTGAACAAATCACTGATGATGAAGATCGAAAGCTGGATAGAATGCTTTCTCATGATGCGAAAATCTCAAGTGATAGCCAACTGCAGAGTTCTGTTTTGGACCTTTACGAAAGCAAGCAGACATACATATTAAAAACTTCAAAGACCAAAGAGATCAAAACAACCTGTGTTTCAGGCTACACTGGTCCTGAAGAGAGCAGCAGACAGGGTAGAAACATATGACAATTCAAAAAGGCTGTTTAAAAGGGACCGTCGGATTTTTTGTACAAACTAGCAGTCTCTTAATTATTTATTTGGAACAAGTGCCTTCTCATAATGTATTGATTTGTTTTGTCTGATCACTCTGATGTACCATAGTCTTTTTATTTCCTCAGATGCTGCAAGTCAAGCTATGGAAGGAGATGCTATAGAAACCATTTTTAGAAATGAAGATGTTAGCTTGTCAAAGGATAACCTAGAAACCTGTTCTTCAAAGGTGATGTTTTCATTAGCTACCATCCAAGAACGGATTCTTCTGTTTAGAAATATTTTTAATAAGTAATTTATCATTTATTTTTCTAATTTCTGAATCTTCTGTAGCAAAGAGCATTGTAAACAAGCAGTTGTTTATGACAAAATCTTACTTGTGACTAATTAATGGTGTCGAGGATTAAAAAACAATGTTATGGACTTAGCTTCTCTTTATTTTTCCCTTAACTACCATTACAGTTTCCTGAAGTAGGGAATTGTCAGTGATTTTATTTATTGTATTTTGTTGAATGAGCTTTCCTAGATTTACCTTTTTAACCACCCTATAAAAGATATGGCAACATGAATGGGAAGCCACTTAATACAAACTGCTTTTTGCAGGATGGTCCTTCGGAAACTTTTGAGCCATCTATTCTTGATATGGTTAATTTCGCTTCAGCAGAGTTTAAGAGACAATTTACAACCCAAAAGCCAGATGAGCATCAGTCATCACCTCTCCATGATCATTCACAAACAATTGACTCATGTGGTATGACAGACGGTTATGCAGATTGCCTTGAAGCTGTCAAGAACACTGGAGAAGTTATTAACAATGTTGCTCAATCAGAATTTTCTTCTAGTGCTTTTAACTACTCGGATAATGACAGACAAAGAAATGTTGATGACATAGAAAATTTTGCTCCAAAATTTGATTTAGGTTTCTGAGATGAAATGTGTTCTAAGGTTTTTGACTAACTTTTTGTTATTCATTGTACTGAGTTTTCAAACCTACGAGTCTTTGCAACTAAGTCGGTTGGTAATTTTTTCAACTCGAATGAAAGGTGATGAGTTTCACTTCAAGTGGAGTATGTGCATTTTGTTGAGATCTTGATGAGGCAATGTTTGGCTTGTATCTGTAAGATTCTAGATCCTTATGCCCCGTGGCTCAAATAAATTGTCAAAAGGGTAAGAACTTGTATGTCTTTATTGATATTAACAAAAACATAGTTTTAATTAACTTCTTTGTTGATTTGTTAAGACTTTTTTTCGTTTCTGATTCTCAAATTGTATTAGTGTGCATAACAATCTCAATTGAATCGTTTAGAAATTACTTAAGAATGTGAATATGTACATGATAAATTTTTGGATATTAAAATGTCTTTCTCTCAGCTTAGCTCCAAAGCTCAATATAAAGAGATGTGATTCAAAAGGCCAATCAAGCATTTTTTGTTTTTTCATCTCTTACAAATGTAGTTACTGTTATCAGTGACACTACATGGATCTGCATGTGTATCTATTATGTTGAAGAGGTATATAGAAACCTGAATTTGCCATCGGTGCATGAGATGACAAACATGCACAGTTGAACATTTGCATGATTTTGTAATTATTACTTTAAGAAGACGTTGAATGTCAAATGAGGATGTTGCAAAACAATTGTCATTACAAGATGGAGCAAATATGCAAGGTCATTAGACTTTTTTTTTTTTTGGAGAAAATGTTTGGGATTAAATTACTGAAAATAAAATACAAGATATTAGAAAATGTGGGTCAACAACATTGGCCGAGGGGGGACGTTTTTAAGCCTCAATCCATTGTGCACAATTGTTTGTATGAAAAAATGTTTGTATGAAAAATGTTACATACCGACAGATGGTTATGCAGATTCGTTGTTAGAAAAAATCAAAAGAAGAATGGGCCACTAGGTGAATAGATTCCTGAGCTGCAAAGGTCGCTTGCTTGTGGCTACAAGAATCCTTATGGCAATCGCTTGCTTCGTGGTTGTCGTTGCCATCCCCAACCATTGTCATCAATGCAGTTAACACGTTGATCCGTAGCTTCATCTGCGAGGGGGGCAAAGGGGGGAGCAAAATCCATTTGGTTTGTTGGGAATGGGTGGTGTGCCCTTGAAATGCAGGTGGGTTGGGCATCACATCGTTCGAGGACGAGCTGATGCTAGGACAACAATGATTAGTGCTTTGATTTTTGTGTCCACATAGAGAATTGATCTTGTGGATCTGCATCATGAATGTTAAATATCTGCGTTGGGAAACGGGGGTGTGGGACTCTAGGCCTTGGCAGGCGATGTGCTGGCATGCACGTGCAATGTAGGCCCTGGGATGGGGGTGCCTTGAGCCGTGAGCCCTTTTGATTGCCAAATATCTTTGAATTGGTGGCTAGCAACGGATTTGGCAGGGGTGGTTACCTGAAAAAATCAAAATCTTTGTAGCTGTTCAAATGCGATGCACTGCTCGTATGTGCCCTACTGTGACGACGTGGAATACTGCAAAGCGACATGTGTCCTACATGTGGTGCTGCTGCAAAGATGGTGTAGCATTTTGCGTTTGAATGTGCTTGCATGCGCGTTGCGTGGCGCGCGGTGGCAGTGCCCCCCGATGCGTCTCACAGGTGACTCTTGGGCCACGCTACTTTTATGGGTAGCGTGGAAGGCACGAAATAATATTGTTTTTCGGCAGAAACAA
>MNCI01000472.1:614019-626168 GCA_015680685.1 Gnetum montanum | reverse complement strand
GGGTGGGGGGGATGGTGGGGTGGTGAAGGAAAGAGGGATGAGGTGTGTTGGAACCTAAAATAAGTGAAACATAGGTACATCACAAGATTTATAGAGGTTTATAACTCATTGAAACCTAGTAGACTTGAACTTGTAACCCTACCAGACTAAGACCCATACCACCAGGTTAACATCTCATTATTAATGCATCACATATTTGACCAAGGGGGAGAGTGTACTATGGTAGATTGCAAAAATATTTCTCATTGTCCAGAAGTTGTGAAAATTTTTATCCATAAGTTGATGATGACCATTAAAAATGTCTATTATGCTTGTTCTATAGGCCTTGGGTATTATATTATGATTATAATTTATATACATGTATAATCTCGGTGGGTTATTGATGAGTCATGGTCTGTCAGGTCTTGTTATTGGACCCTTGATATCGCAGCTGTGATATCGCGTATGCGATATCATGGTTCCCGTGTGAGCCTATAAATAAAAGGTGGTGCACTTGGTTTTGGCATTAGTTCTTAGTTCCTTATCCAAACTCTTGTAGTTTCTCCTTCTTAGAGTTAGAATTATTTCTTAGTGCATGCATGCAGTGTGATGATTGTAATTGTACGACATCCTTTATTCAAGTGTGACATACTTGGACATGCACATGATCAGAAATAAAAATCGAGATTACTTCATCATTGCAGCATTCACTTAGTTTAATTATTTAATTTTTATTATTATTTACTACTTTCTTAGTTAATGTCTCTTCACCCTTATCTCCTAGTAACGCGGAATGGATATGACTTAATCACGAGCATTCAAGTGTGACTACTTGGTAACCCAGTAGCGTACTTAGACCATGTGCTTGGTAATCCCAGTGGTAGTCGTGCACGAGGTCCAAGATGTGTACAAATGATTAAGGAACAGATGCTCATCACACTTAGGCTAGTTAGATTCTCTCTCACCCTCTCTCTCTCTTAGCTTAGTTAACATTATTTACCATCATACCTAGGAGTAGCATTAGTGTAGGAACACATCATACACCTCACTCTAGACTAAACCATACGTGATAAAACTATACTAGTCCAGGTGGGAAGACATTGAATTGCAATCTGTGAGTAACTGTCTAGATACCACAACTAGCCCGTTTGCGGAGTTCTACCAGATCGTGCGTGAAACACTCGTATTCATATGGTTGAGTGTAGGGGTACCTTGCCACTCATCATTGGTGCTGTTGCTAGGGACGGTGCTAGTTATCTAGATTAGTTATATCATACAAGGTCACTGTATAGGAATTAACGATATATCTTTTAGGAAGAAATAATTACAAAATGTTACATACAAAGTCACACATGATTTTACAATCATGCCTCTCCTACAAGACTATGACAATGCCACATCTAGTGAGGAAATTCATTGGAGAACCAACGAATTATATGACAATGAAGATTGGAGTACGAAACCCGAGGTGGAGGTTTCTTATAAACATAAACGAAAGCAACATCATCCCAATGCACAAAAGCACAATTTACTTGACGATGATGAATCCCTACTAGCCACTACAAGCCTAACGCAAATACAAGAGGCTGTTCAAATCTCCCGTAGGCATCGTAAAGAGAGCCGCCTACCCAGGCTTGATTTAAACAACTTCCCCAATTTCTCAGGAGGCTATGACTTAGATCCGCAACAACATTTACAAGCCTTCTACGATGCTTGTGCATGGAACAACATTGATAATGGTTGGCAAAAACTCAAGCTCTTTCCTATGACACTCGTTGGCCAAGAAAAAGTATGGTATAGATTGTTAAAACAAAATTCAATACGACATTGGCCAACAATGGTATAACTCGTTGACGAAAGATATCAAACCTATGCAAGAGTGTTAGCATTGAGGAAACAAATCCAACAGTGGAAACAAGCACAACATGAACCCTTGGACATGGCCTTAGAGAAAGATATTATGCATTGTTAAACAACTGTCTAGGACATGAGTTCTCTGAAGAAAGGCTAGTGTACCATATCATTGATGGGCTTCATGATGAAACAAGAGAGACCCTAGGGATGTATGCCCAAGGTCAACTATACAAACTAAGAACCCATCAATTCCAAGAGCTTATTAAGCGAGTAGCAAAAGAAGAAGGGGAAATGGCTAGATGGGAGAGTGTTGAAAAACATCAATAGGACCAAGGTCTCAACTTAAAATAGGTTTATAATCACAAAAAGGAGAAATCGACCTATCTCAAGGAGGAAGAACCACCTTTTCCAGTACAACAGTCATTAGAAGAAATCAAGGCAAAGATCAATAAGATGCTAGAATGGGTGCATAAAAAGTGTGGAGAATATATCAATATTATTGGAGATAGAGTTTTGACAACCTGAGAAGCAGGACAAAGTATCACTAGACAATTGAAAAGAATGGATGAGGAAGATAAGAGCTCAACTGCCAATCATACGTATGAATGCAAAATTTGCTTGTACAATCACCCCAAGGGCCAATGCCCAATCTTGTTACATTTATATGAGCATTGGGAAAACACATTACACCCAGAGTTTGTATAGAGATACTGTGTTTGATCACAGTGGCAACAATCCTAGTCGTGGGGGTAGCCATCTCTAAACTGGAGACACCCTTCATATCATCCGAATCCAAATGCTTATCTAGTCCAACATCCTATTTCCCCAACTGGGTGAACATACTCTATCTCACCACATTATGATTCTCCTCGGTACTATCAACCCATGTCCTCAGCATAACCACCGCCTTGTGTACCTTACACTTCTCCTAATTTTCAATGTTCTCATCCTTTCCCTCCTTCTACATCGCCACCAACTGTTCCTAAAGTGTCTACACCATAGCAACAACCCATGAATGTTACTTGTGCTACTATTTCCAATTGCAGTGAGAGACCTCCTCAATGTCAAAGACATCCCTTCTTTAGACATGATCGTAGGAAGGGACAACATAGTTTCGAGGCCACTGCATTCTCCAACTTAGCACAAGTCCAACATTGTGGTGCATCCTTCTCTTCGAACCCAATGCCTCATGTCACTTCATCAAGGCGACCAATTAACAGTCCAACAGCCATATGACCCAATGAATACAACCATGGAGAGTGACATCCTGATCCTTGCATACCATCTTATGGTCCCAAGTATCATAGTGGGTCAACTCTTTATCCGGGAACTACATCTCATAAATTACCCCACTATGCTTACTATAATCAAGTGTGTGAACCCCAATGGGGTAGGTATGACCAAGTTTCAATGTTTCCAACATGCAAGGACCCTCATCTTTCATTTATTAATCCTTGCCATGCTCAACCGTTTAGTTATGGGGGATATCCTCCATTTTAATAACAAGCAAGATTAATTAATATTTTTCATTTTCTTTAATTTTACATTTTTTTTCCAGTTTTTCATCTTTTAATTTCTTATTTTATATTTTTGTCTTTTTATCTTTTTACAAGTAATCTCATCTACAAATAAAACACTCGTGGCTTGTTGGTTGAGGTGTGTTCTATGTTATCGAGTCTCAAGTGATCAATTATTTGGACAGTGAGCCCATTACACCCACTCATCCATTCTACAAATAAGAGGTTTTGTTCGAGGGTAAAATGATATTCTTGACATTCTTGAAACTTAAAATTAATTTTGTGTTCATTGTACCCAGAATGAAGAAGGATGGACCAAGAGGGAATGATTAGGGTGTGACATCAAGGGGACTTGCAGATTCTCTTTGGTGACATTTGTGGGAGTTATCAGGCAATGTGTTTGTACTAAGATCCTTGTAGATCTAACACAAAATGGGAGTAAGAGTAATCAAAAGGCACTCAAAAATCCAATGCTGTTCTAGGGGGTCCCACTAGAAAGACATGCACCCATGCCTGAAGGTTGGTGGCTTCTCTAGATTCAACAGTCAAAAATAAAAAAAGAGAAAGAAGAAAAAAAAAACAAAGAAAGTGCCACAAAGCAAAAAATCACTCCTCCCTTGAACAAAATGCCAAGTGATCGTATGCATTGTTGTTATGGTACTCTCATAGTCGCTCATCATGGGATGAAACAATGCGGTGTCGCTGATCAGAGAAATGGACTTGGTCCTGATCTTGGAATGATGGGTTAATGACACATTAATCATGCTTTACATGTAGGATTCACTATGCCCTGGGGCAGTTACCTTATGTCTCAATCTCTACAATCCCTTCTATAGTCCGTCTCATCTCGCTATTCATGTAAATGTAGCTCATGTCTCGTATAGCATAGAATTCTTACCTCATTCCATGGTATCTACATGTGTGTGTTTTGTGAAACTAGTATGGATTACATTTAACCCTTCTAGTGCCTACGGACATTTTAAGGTATGGTTACACAAGGGCATTATAGGTTGGAACCTGCTTTGGGGAGGACCCACATACGTGACTTTTGCACTTTGTACTCATTGCATACCACCACATCATCTTATACCCTCTGAGTACTTCATTGCCAAATCTATTCTTTCCTTTATCATCATTTTATCAAACATTCCTCAAAACCAGGTCCTTTTATGTATCACCTAAACAAACCAAGTCTGACATTAAAATTTTGGGGCAACTTCCTTGAAAAAAATTTTCTAACTCTAAAATCACACTAAGTAAAGAATTCAACATTTATTAAAGGCAATGAGTAAGGTATGAAATCATTGAAATTTTTTCAATAACCTTACTAACAATTGATCTTTGTGTGATTATAGATGGCCCCTAAAAGAAGACAACAAGGATGACCTTCTCAAGGTGCAATCGAACGACCAGGGGGAGGCAGAGGCCAAGGAATTCATGTAGAACATACAGAGCAGGATGCACAATCACTCAGCACCCATCATGGAACTCCTGTTACTGCATAATCTATGCAAGTAAAAGGTGGAGACGTCAGGGCCCAAGCCTATGAAGAGGAATGACAACTATTTGTGGCATAACGAACATCAGCATGGACGACTTATAATCCTTGGATAGAAGAGGAGAAACATCAAGCGCTTCTTCAACGGTATCAATCTCAGAACCTTGATCATGCAAGACAAAGGAGAGGCACCCATAGAGGAGCCACCACTACTGGGAACCCCATGAGTTCCACAAGTTTTATCTTTTGTGTTTGTGTCCAAATTTTATTTAATTCTCCATTGTAGCATAAATAAATTCTTAGTCAGTCAATAATCCCATAGCTATCCACTGTGTAATCAATTGAACTTGTTCCTCACTTTCTTTGACTTGAGGATGAGTTGTTATTCAGTCATGGGGGTATGATGAGTCATGGTCTGTCAGGTCCTGTTATTAGACCCCCAATATAGTAGTCACGATATCGTAGCCTGGATGCGATGTCGCGGTTCCCGTGTGAGCCTATAAATAAAAGGTGACACACTTGGTTTTGGCATTAGTTCTTAGTCCCTTATCCAAACTCTTGCAGTTTCTCCTTCTTAGAGTTAGAATTATTTCTTAGTGCATGCATGTAGTGTAACGATTGTAATTGTACGACATCCTTTATTCGAGTGTGACGTACTTGGACATGTACATGACCAGAAATAAAGATCGAGATTACTTCATCATTGCAACATTCACTTGGTTTAATTATTTAATTTTTATTATTATTTACTGCTTTCTAAGTTAATGTCTCTTCACCCTTATCTCCTAGTAATGCAGAATGAGTATGACTTAATCATGAGCATTCGAGTGTGACTACTTGGTAACCCAGTAGCGTACTTGGGCCATGTGCTTGGTAATCCCAGTGGTAGTCATGCACGAGGTTCTCTCTCACCCTCTCTCTCTCCTAGCTTAGTTAACCTTATTTACCATCATACCCAGGAGTAGCATTAGTGTAAGAACACATCATACACCTCACTCTCGACTAAACCATACGTGACAAAACTAATACTAGTCTAAGTGGGAAGACAACAAACTACGATTTGCGAGTAACTATCTAGATACCACAACTAGCCCGTCTGCAAAGTTCAACTGGATCATGCGTGAAGCACTTGTATTCGTATGGTTGAGTGTAGGGGTACCTTGCCACTCATCAGTTATCAAGGATGAGTTTGCTTATTGTGATGGCAATTTATATGTTATGATGCTCTGCCTCTTATGATATAATTATGATGTCTTTATATGCTTACCTAACATGATTATACATACTAGTCTTGTACGATGTGTTAGACAGGTGATGTGACTAACCAAGATATTGAATTAGGGTAAAAGAACAACTATTTGGTATGTATTTATGCTTTATATGTGATCTCAGTATTTATGCATTTGAATTGTATTACTATGTTATGTTATGCTTAGACGTGATTTTAGCATATGGATGTGTAGTGTGTTTGATATGGCTCTCGTAGATTCAAATAGATTTCAGTTAGCATTCCCAACATGGTTGTTATGCAAGTTTAAAATGTAGGTTATTAGTGGTAGAGAAAAAAAATGTTACTTAAAAAATGATATTAAAAAAAGTAAAGTAAAGCTTATATTAAATAAGTGACAATGCATAAAAAGTAACTTATATGCATTATAAATATACATAAAAATAACTTCACCATGCTTTGTTTTTCCACTACCTCTTTCTATTTCATGCAGTTTTTTTTTTTGTTTTCTATGAACAGAAACTAAGTTTGAGTATGTTCTTCACTGTTTCTTCTATTTTCTTTCATTTTCCACTTTTTTTTTTGAAATTTTAGCTTTGTGGAAGGATTTTACTTACTTTGAACTTGGATTTAGGATTTTTGTGATTGTATCTATGTGGGTACTAAACTTATTTAGAGTGAAATAGAGTTTTGCATATTTCTAAGGATTTTGTGCTTATTTTGGATTTTAAACTTTAATAATTTTGATTGGTGGGATATATTTACCTTTTTCCCTATATTTTTGTACTGGATTAGTGTATATGATCATGCGATGTGGCAATGTGGGGCAGAGAAGTTAAAGATTGAGTTTGGAGGTATTATTTTGCAAATTACCCTAAATTTTATGGTTTTGGATGTGGATTATTTTTGAAAAAATATATGATGCATGAAATGATGTGGACTTGCGATATATTAGATGTGTTATTGATGAGACTAGCATGATTAGGATATTATGTTTTATAAGCACGTTTTTATGCAATATTTTCTAGGAGTTTCAATTATCATTAGCTATAATTAAATATTAATATGCATTATTTTATTAATTAAATTTTAAAGACATTTAACTTTCTTTCTGTGAGTTTAATTAAGGTAAAATTAGTATCATTGGAATTCCCTTTTGACGTACTTTCTATTCATGGAATTTGTTTTCTCTTTTGGCATCTATCATCTGGGAGGTTACAAAAGTTGTTATTTTTAGAAAATTATATGTAGTTCAAGGAGTATGGTTGTGGCATGAAAGTTTATTAAGTTATGTTATGGTATTGTCTTCATGGAGTGAGTATGACTGTTAGGTGTGGATATATATGGTTATGTTATGTTTTCTTCGAATATGTTGTGCTTGTGACATGTGATGGTTTAAGCTAACTTGGATTTGCACATGTCTTTGAAATGATACATGTAGAAATCATTAGTAGATGATGCTAGTATAAAGGTGTGACTGGTTGATGATGAGGCACCTTAAAGGTAGTTATGGATTAACCTCTACTGTGATGTATCATTGAAGCTCTTATCTCAGGCCTCATCTTGAGAGTGGAAGAACATAAGTGTGTTTGTCTCTATGGTTAGTACATGGCATAAGTGTGTACATACATATAGTTAGTCCTCTAGAAGGCCAGTGGTTACAGGTTACAAGTTGATAAGTCCTAGAATTAATCAGGTAAATAAAAGATTAATAGAAGACCTGCAAGTAATATTGATTATGAGTACTCATGATAACATTTCACATGCTACGCTAAGTGTGGATATGCTAGTGATCACATGGGTAAGGTGTATATGATGGTATCAGTTTGTGGACCATAGTGATGATAAGATATCATATGATTGATGTATGATTGTGTAATCTATGTGTTGCTTGATGATATGATGTGGGTATGAGTGCATGAACCTAATAGTGAAAATACATGTAGTGTTGTGCAATGGATATATGATTATTTATGTTTAACAGTGACTATATCTATGATTGTATATTAGAAATTTGTTTACTCTACTAGGGATTATGCTAGTACTATGTATGGTATTATATGTGCATGTGTTTCTTATAGCATGTGCAAGATTGATAGTTAATGCAAGATGCCTTGTCTTTCATTCCTCTTTTCCAATGTAGCACTTAACCATCTTGCGAGGGAAGTGTAAAGGCTTCACACTTAGTTTTATAGTGATTTTATTTAGTTGTAGGTGAAAGCTAAAAGGGTGAAAGCAACCACTGAGAGAGAGTAGAGGAGAGAAAAATCTTCAAGGATTAGTTGATATATATTTCCATGTACAGTATTGTGGACTTTTCATAGTTGTATGACCCTCACTGTACTCTTATGTATATGATGATATTTATGTTTTGCATCTTGTGAGAGTAGTATAAATTCTTTTGGATTTATGTAGAGACATATAGTTTTATAAATTGAAATGTATGCTTAATCTTTCATTTGACATGAATTTTTGTGCAGTTTAATCTTCCATGATATATACATATGTATGTATGTAGGTATATAGTGGTTTATTCTTTATGTATTTTCATGCATCGTTAGCTTCTAGATTATCATGTTTTCATTGTGTTATTACTGAGCGATAAGATGGGATGTTACACATTTGAACTATAGTGCTATGTTTTGTAATGCTTGGATGTGATTTTGGTATGTGAGTATGTAGTATATTTGAAAAGGATATTGTAGGTTCAAATGGATTTTGATTTGAAGTTTTAGTATATCTATTATATATCTTTGAAGATTTGATATATTAGTTAGAAAAGAAAAAGGAAAATTGAGCTTAATAAAAATATTTTAAACTCAAAAAATGATTTAAGCATCACATGTAAAAAGGTAATAGTGGTGGTGTAATAGGCAAGCAAACATATAAAACATAGTATATATATAATATGTATAAAATTTCTACTATTATAAAAGTGATGGTATGTATAAAAGTGTAGTATTTTACTCTTTTCTTCTTTGTCTTTATTTACTTTGCTATTTTTTTTATGTATCAGGTTTTTTTTTCCATTATTCCTACAAAATATAAATTGATTCGGAACTTGCTTCTCTTCCATTTTTTCCATGTCTTATGAATTTTGGATTTAGAGATAGTTTTTTCTTTGCTTTAAACTTGGATTTCAAACTTGCTTCTCTTCCATTTTTTCAATGTCTTATGAATTTTGGATTTAGAGATAGTTTTTTCTTTGCTTTAAACTTGGATTTCAAATTGTTGTGATTGTGTATATGTGGGTATAGAACTTGTTTGGAGTGAAATAGTGTCTTGCCAAAATTTTAGGGTTTTATGCTTTTTTTGGACCTTTTACTTCCACAAATTCAATTGGTAGATTGTCTTTATCTTGCCCTTATATTTTTGCATTGGATTCCTATATATGATCATGTAATGTGGGCGTGTGGGGTGAATATGTTAAAGATTGAGTTTGGATGTCTAGTTTTGCAGATTACCAAGATTTGCAATTATGTTTGGGCATTATGCATGATCAATTATGTGATGAATAGAATGATTTTAGACTTGTGGAAAATTAGGTATGATATTATGGTGATTAGCATAACTTCAATATTATGTATTATGAGTATGTTTTTGCTTGGGTGCTTCTAGGGATTTTGATTATCACTTGTGGCAATCAAATATTATTATTTATTATTTTATTAATAAAATTTAGTTGCATATAACTTTATATCTAGAAGTTCAATTAAGGCAAAATTGGTATCATTGGGATCATCTTCTTATGTACTCTCCAATTAGGAAATATATTTTATCCTTTGACATCTACGTTTTTGGAGGTTGTGTTAGTTGTTATTTTTATGAATTATATTTAGTCTAATATGTATACTAGTATAAAAAATTTTGTTATGCCATGCTATGGTATTGTCTTCATAAGAATGTGGAGTGACTATTAGACTTGGATATATGTGGTTATATCATATGTTTTCCTTAGAGATGTTGTGATTGTGACATGTAATGGCTTAAGCGAGCTTGAATTAATACATGTTTTCACAATGATGCTTATGATGATTGTTGGTGGATGGTGCTAGCATGAGGGTATGGGCCAGTTAGTGATGAGGCACGTGAGAGGTAGTTATGAATTGATCCCGATGTGATGCATTAATGAGGTTCCTATCTCAAGAATCATCCGGGGAGTAGGAGATCATAGGTGTATTCATCTCTACAACTAATACATGACATAGGAATGTAGGTCCCTATAGTTAATCCTCTAGAAAGCTAGTGGTTGTAGGTCATAGGTTGACAAACCTTAATACTAGTTAAGTAAATAAAAAAACGTATAGGAAACTAATTGATTATGATTATTCTTGACAATGTTACACATGCTACATTAAGTATAGATATGCTAGTGACCACATGGGTTATGTATATATGTTAGTATAGTGACCATATGGTTTATGTATATATGTTGATATGACAATAATATAGGTTATGTGGATATGTCAGTATTGCCTTGTGAGACATCATAATGATAAATGTATCATGTGATTAATCTATTGTTGAGTGATTTGTGAGATGTTTATTGTTGTGATGTGGATATAAATGTGTGGGTATGATTATGAAAATGCATATGGTATGGAAGATGTGGTGCCCTGGAAATGTGATTGATTATACATAACAATGTTTATGGCTATGATTGTGTGTTAGCTAAGTGTTCACTTAGTATGGATTATAACAAGACTATGTGTGCTATTGTATATGCATGTTGATGAGCGATGAGGTACCCCTATGCTCAACCATACAAATACGAGCATTTCACGCATAATCTAGTTGAATTCCAAGGACGAAGTGCTTATGTGTCCTTGTGGAACAAGGATGGGTTGGTTGATCATTGTCTTCCCAAGCTTACCTGTATGTCATGATTGTATGGTTAAGTAAGCTTAAGGCATATGATTTTTATAGCTTTTATGTTTTTATGTCCTATGCTAGTAGGGAAGGAGAGAGGTAACTAAGTGACTAATTTAACTTAACTACTCATTAACTAAGTTCTAACTAATCCTAACACTAGCATCCGTTCCCACTTGCCGTACACATCCTGAACTAGTGCAACATTGCTAGGATTACCAAACTCTAATCATTACTAGGTTACCAAGCGTAACACGCATGCTCGAAGTGGTTGTGCTTGTGTAATTTCACGATTTGCTTATTGAATCAAAATGAATTATTGTGCTAATAACAGAAATGTAAAGTGCATAAAATAAAATAAAATAAAATAAATGCATAAGAAAATAAAATAAAATAAATGCATAAGAAAACAAATCTCAAGTGCTGCAAGGATGAATCAAAGAGCTCATCTTTATTACTATACACAAGGTGTGCTCAAGTACACAATGCTCGAATAAAGATCCATCCATACTTAGACCTCTTGCTACGGGCACTTGAAAAATACTCTAACTTTTAAATAGACTACAAGAGTTTTGCTACTTTCCTGCTAAAATACTTCTCCCAAATTGTGCAGCTGGGCATTGTATTTCTAGACTCTGGAACAACTACTCTAATAATTAGAGTAACTGCTCTAATAATTAGAATAAACTGCTAGAGTAACCACTCTAATAATTAGAATAAACCACTAGAGTAACCACTCTAATAATTATAATAAACCGCTAGAGTAACTGCTCTAATAATTAGAATAATTGCTAGAGTAACTGCTAGAGTAACTACTTTTATCATACCCCCACGACTGAATGAAAACTCATCCTCGAGTTCCTTACAAAATATTGGGAAGGTATGGGATTATGAACTAATTGAAAACTGATAGTGGAATGGGATGAAAAACTCAACCTACCCAGTGAATGGATCAATAAGCATATTACAACATTAGTGTTCATGACCATTGTGGTGAACACTTGTACATAAATGACATCCAAGGCTTGATTTGACAGTTTGAAGGGAAAGAGAGAGAGAGAGAGAGAGAGAGAGAGAGAGAGAAAAGATGGAGCATGTTGCCACCAATTCTAAGATTGCACATTTTGTTGTTTATCCATAGCCATGCACCAGACTTGCTCCTTTCGTAAATGCTCTAGTTCCGGTCCATCCTGAGTGCTTCCTC
>MNCI01000472.1:553862-613984 GCA_015680685.1 Gnetum montanum | reverse complement strand
ATGGAAAAATATGAGGAACAAGAAATATGGGAAAAATAAAAATGGCAACACCAATAAAATGGATGCCATGGATGGGGATGAAACAAGAAATGATTGATTGCAGCAAATGTTTAAGAAAAAGAAGTTAACAATTGCACCAAGAAAAAGAATGTCAATGGGTCCTCCCCAAAGCAGGCTCATGCCTTTTATGCCCTAATAAACCTACAAACCAAAGAGTTAAAAACTTACCCACAAGAATTCATCGAAGAAAAATAATGCATCAACCTAGAAATGGACTAATGATAAAATCGGCAATGAGGTGGAAAATGGGAAGAAAGATGGAGAGGAAAGAATGGAATGAAATCCAAAGTACAAAGTTGTGTAAAGATCCTTGTGTATTTCATGGTTAAGATGACTGAGTAGAACTTCATCCCAAATCCAAACTTAAACCAACCACATTCAATTACCTCGCATCAATACACTTGGCCAATCCATCCTCTTGAAGCAACAAGAATGCCTTCACAAAGAGTGACCACCATGTCGAGGAGAGTGAGATGGAGAAGCAGGAAGTGAGAAAGGGCCTTAGTTAGAGAGAAGCTTTAGGCATGGGTAACATGTTTTTCTAGTTTCATAACTAGTGCTTGTAGCCTATATTGCTTTATTATGTCTAAGGGATGTGCTTTGAATTCTCACTTTTCTCCTTTCTTTTATTTTTTTTCTCTTTCAATTTTTTTTTTGCCTAACAACCACACCATGTAAAGACATATTTTTATTCACTCGGCTTCCTGATTTTTGAACAATGTCAGAATGATAGAAAACCCAAGAAACAAGCATCCAAGCATCCAAGAGAATGACCAACAAAAATGCATCAAATCCCCTTGAAGTCACAATCTTTTCGTCCTTTGAATCTTTCCATGGTTTGAAAGTACCCAGCCACCAATTCATTAATAAATTTACTTAGAAAAAGGGGATTGTACAATTCCAAGCCAAAGGAGACCATAGAGTTGTATGGATGAGTGGACGGCATGGACTCATTGCCTATTTTACCAAAAGAGCCATACCTTAATATCAGCGTCATAATTCAAAGGTAAAAACCAAACATTAGCAATCAATATGATATAATGCAATCCACCATAATGAGCACTTATTGGATGATGAATAGAAGTAAATTAAACAAATAAAGAAATAGTAGAAACATGAACGATGGTGTAAACGAAAAATAAGAAAAGTTGAAAAAATGTGTAAAACAAAAATGTGTAAATTAAAAATTGAAAAAGAACTAAGGGCCTAAAACGGTTAGCATAGGTGGCCATCTCCCCCATGACTAAGTTGGAAGGAGGAGATTCAAAATAGTGAGCAAGGTTGTTCATCAACAGAGGTAGCATGTGTACTGGCTATCCTAAGCTCATGGAAAGGTTTGGTTTGTTGTACGTTGACCAACAGTTTCTTGTCTAGGATCTCAGGTTTGTATATTGTCATGGCCCCTCAAGGAAAAGTTGCATAAATAATATAAGGTCCTTCTCATAGTGTTTGAAATTTAGTACGTTGTGGCACATGTGTGGGATTCTAGTAGAGAACCTTATCTCCCGGTTGATATTTAACTTTCCTAATCCTTAGGTCATGACATTGTTTATTGAATGCCTTGTGCAACTTGTTAGATGATAGGGCAACTAGTCTATTTTCATCTAGCAAGTTAAGGGTTACTAACCATTATTTTTGTGCTAGATCAAGGTCAAGGTTGAGGTCACATGCCATGGATAGTGTACAGAGCTTAATTTGAATGGGAAGCATTGGTAATTTACCGTACACTAATTCATAGGAAGAGTAGCCTGTAGGGAGTTTCCATGTGGAGTGGTATGCCCAAAGAGCATTGTTTAGTTTAGTGCTCCAGTCTCACCTAAACTTGCTAATAGTTCTTGTCAATATCTTTGTAATCTCCCTGTTGGTGGCTCCTGCTTGACCGTTCGCTTAGGGGTGGTATGGTGTAGTCAATTTATGCTCAAACTCTAAGTGTTGCATTAGTTTTTTAAAAGTTGCACATGTGAAGTGGGTATCATTATCTAAAATAAGTGCATGAGGCACACCAAACCTATTTATGATTTTTTGTTGAACAAATTGTGCAGTTGTAGATGATGTACAATCCTTAATAGTAGCTACTTTTGCCCATTTAGTTAGGTAATCAATAGCAACAATGATATAGGCTTTTCCATTGGAAATTGGTGTAATTGGCCCCATAAAATCAATTCCCCAAATGTCAAAGGGTTGTATCCATTATTACAGACCCTCCATTCTAGTAGTCATTCCCCCATCATGTTGATAGTGTTCACAAGATTGGATGAAATGATGGGCGTCTCGAAATAATGTAGGCCAATAATATCCTGCAAGCAAGATCTTGATGGTCGTTCGTATCCCAGGGTAATGACCCCCACAAGGACCATCATGAGCATCTTGGAGAACTCGTAGTTGATCTATATCGGGAACACACCATCAAACCAAGCCATCAGAACATACTTTGATCTTCATAAAGTACTTGGCTTGGTGAAGAAACTATTGTTTCTTCTTAAGGTTTAACTCTTGTAGTGTTTGTTGGGTGAGGAGATATGTAAGAATGCTACTGTACCAGTTTGTCTCCATGGATGGTTGATTATTCACTACACTAGCAAAGAGGAATTCATCAGGGAAATGATCAAAAATTAGATGCTCATCCTTTTTGTTGTCCCATTTCAATCGAGATAAATGATCAACAACTACATTCTCAGTGCCCTTACGATCGATCATCATTAAATTGAACTCTTGTAAGATTACAAGCCATCATATGATATGAGGGATTACCATTGGCTTATTCATGAGGAACCTTATTGCACTATGATCTATATGTATATATACTTTATATCCCAATACATAGTGTCTAAACTTTTCTAGTGTAAACACTACAACCATTAATTCTTTCTCTGTGGTAGTGTAGTTAAGTTGTGCACTAGCGATACTTCTACTTGTACAGTGGATGTAATAAGGATGCTTCTGGTCATCTAACTATGTAAGTATGGCTCCTAAGGCATAGTTACATGCATCAGTCATGATATGGAATGGTTTGGTCCAATCAAGAGCTTGTAGAATGGGTGTTTCTACTAGCTTTTGTTTAAAAGTTTGAAAAGTTAATTCACATTCCCTGGTCCACTCAAAAGGTACGTCCTTTTTCGTTGATTCCACCAATGATTTGGCAACCTTTGAAAAGTTCTCAATAAATCTCCTATAGTAGCCAGTATGTCCAAGGAATGACCGAGTATCTTTGACAGTTTTTGGTTGATGAGTAATTCCTTGGATAACTTTGATTTTCTCAGGGTCTACCTCTATCCCTATGTGTGAGATTGTGTGAGATTTTGTGCCCTAGTACTATGCCCTCTTGGACCATCAAATGGCTTTTCTGCCAGTTGAGCCTCAAATTGGTTTCTACACATCTTTTTAACACTTGCTCTAACCGGTCCAAGGCTTGATCAAAGTTTGCTCCATAGGTGGAGAAATTATCCATAAAGACTTCTACACCATTTCCTATCTATTGTTGGAAGATGCTTAGAACTAGTTGTTGAAATGTTGTAGGGGCATTGCACAAGCCAAACGAGATCTATTTGTATGCAAACGTTCCCTAAGGACTGGTGAACATAGTCTTGGCTTGGTCTTTTGGGACTATTTGTATTTGATTATATCTGCTATATCCATCCAGAAAACTGTAGTAGCAATGCCTTGCGATGGTGTCTAAGACTTGGTCAACAAATGGCAACAAAAAGTGATCTTTGAATGTTGCCATATTTAGTAGCCTGAAATCTATGCACATCCTCCATTTGCCTCCCTTTTTAGGCACAATAACTATGGGGCTAACCCATTTGCTATCAGAAATGGGGTATATGAACCTAGCCTTGAGAAGCTGTTTGATTTCTTCCTTAACTACTTACTTCAACTTTGGGTTCAAACACCTCTATCGTTGCCTATGAGGCTTCATGGAGGGATTAGTGTAAATCCTATGTTGGCATATCCTAGGATCTATTCTAGTTAATTTAGGATATGACCAAGCAAAGGATTTTGACCATCTATTGATTACCTTCAACACTTCTTCTTTCTGTTGAGGAGCGAATTTAGTGTTCATAATTACTAATTTTCCATTTTTAAGAAACGTGTATTCCATACCAGTGGGAAATGGTTTTAGCTCAAGGGGCTCCTACTTAAATTTCTCAGGGATTTTCAACTTCCCCTAGTTGACATTTTCAAGGTTAAGACTTGGAAGTTGGCGGTGGACTTGCTCTAATGCATCTATGCTATCAATGTAGGCACAAGTCAAACCCTCAGTTGGTTCCATGCATATGAGTGAACTACTTTCTTGATCAGCTATCAGCCACTGGATGCCTTCCTTTTATGTGGCTGCTGCATATAGGCATCTTTGTATGTTGATCACTTGTGAACACTAATTTCATGTAGGCAATGTTAAACTTTGCACAAACCATGACCTCTGCATGCAATTATACCCTGTGTCACTATATGCAATGCATGAAACTTTCTTCTTATCAATCTTTCTAAATGTATTTTCCTTTGATATTTCTAGGCAAAGATCACAGATTCCTAGGCATGCATCAATGGTGCTTAGCCATGTTCTTCACATTATGATTGGGAAGTCCCCCTTACCATTGTTTACCTGAATCACTAGGAAGTTAGCTGGGTACGACCATCCACAAACAGTGGTAATAATGTATTCCACCAGTCCCAATGGGATAGTGATGGACTGGTCGGCCAACTTTAGATGGATGTTGCTCTTTTTCAATGGAGGCAGGTTCCAAGCCTTGTATATTTCTTGAGAAATCAAGTTGACACTAGAACCTGAATCCAAAAGAGCCTTTCATGACACATTTCTAGTGATTTGTAAGTATATCAGAGGATTCCCAGGATTAGAGAATTTCCTGGGAAGGTGGCCAACTTTGATCCAATCGGTGACAAGATGTGTTAGCATGACCGTTTGCATTGAGTGCAGTGATTGGGTTGAAGGGGGCTCTGAAGTTTTGATTGATACTAAGGTGTCTAAGGAATTAGCCACTTGTGATTGTAAGGGCTTGGTTGGACTGTTGGTTCTAAAGAAAGGTCTTTTCTTCATGTGGTTGTTGGAACCAACAGTAGGTTGAGAGTTAACAACCCTTGTGGCGTTATGTTGCTGTGGCTGGGTAGGGATTTCACCTTGCATAGTTGGAGCAGGTGGTAGTGGAGCTATTGGTAGAAGAGATGTGGCTGGATGAGAAGGATGTTATGCTTGTGGGATATCACCCCTAGAAGAGGAAGTCCCATAATACTCACGAGCTTGGTAGTGAGGTTGAGGAGTATCGTGACCAGTAGAGTCATGTGGAGAGACTGGTTGCTGCACGTAATATCCATACAGGTCAGGTTGCTGGTAAGGATACTGTTGCCTTAGTGGTGGCATTCCCCATGATCGTGGGTATTTCCATTATTGATATTGCTTAATCGGTTGTGGTGGAGTTCCACTAGGATAATATGTTAAGGGTTGGTGGAACTGTCTTAGGTTACCTTGAGGATAAGGTAACCTTCTGGGTGCTTGCTATTTGTTCAATCGTGGGTTGAGTGCATACACCCTAGACTCCTGTAGATGTGAGATTATAGGGCAACATCCCTTAGGATGGTCATATTAACATATCTCACATCCACTATCATTATCTATTTTCAAATCCACAACCTCTTCAATGATGGAAACTTTGCCCTTACCCTTGCTACATGCATGTTCAACCTCTTTCTTTTTTCCTTTCTCACTACCTTGCTCTCTAGACTCCTCTACTATTTTAAGAATAGTTTGAAATCTATTGTCTAGGGAATCCCACATTTGGTCTACCTTTGCCGAAACTTCTGATGTCATCTTTTGGATAGCCAAAGTTTTTCTATTCACCATCTCTTTAAGTGGTGACTCTTCTTCATCCTTACAAAATCTTACTCCCCTCTTCCAAAGGGAAGGATCTCAGTTATACTCTTTCACACTTTCTCTCTTCCATAACACACCTTCTTCCTTAGCAACTTGCTCCAATAGTCTTTGAATTTGATGGAACCTAAGCTCGGATAGTCTTCCTTGGGCATAAGTCCCAAGGGTTCTTCTCATTTCATGCCTAAGCCCATCTACGAGATGGCACAGTTGATCCCTTTGTGAATAACCATGGTTAGGACAATGATGTAACAGTGCATAGTATTGACCCATGGTAGCATCCAAGGGTTCATGTCCTCCTTGTTTTCAGCCTTGGATTTTCTTTCATAGGTTGGACACTCGGTAGTATGTTTGGTACTTATCATTGAATAATTCTAACATAGTACTCCATTTACGAATGGATTGTAGTTCTAAGGACCAGTACTAGCTTTCCGCTTCTTTAACTAGTGTCCATGAGAACAACTTAAGTTTTTGCCATTCGTTCTCTATGTTTTGTAAGGCACACACATGATGGAATGCTTGTAAGTGATTTTGAGGATCAACGTTGTATCCCCCTTCAAATTGTGGGATGTTGTTCATATCTAATATCTTCATCCTACTATCTTTCTGATGCCTTGTTGGAATTCTAACAGCCTCAGTTATGTCCAACATACTTCGAGTAGCGAGGAGGGGTTCATTATGATCATCTCATCCATGGCGTCTATGATGCCTACGTTGTTCCCTACTCTCCCTTCTTCTATGTTTCAACTCTCTAGAGTGCTCTTGTCCCCTTTCTTGGCTATTTTGTCTATGAATTTCACTTTCCCTACCTTTATCCCCATGGTCTTTTTCTTTATGACTGCATCCAGATATTGAAGGAGAGGGTGAAGGAGATGATGAAGGTAAAGAAGAAGGAGAATCGTCACCATGACAATGTCTGCTACCTTCTCTTCTACAGTCTTGGCCCCGATTGCAATTGTGATCAAAATGTCCACCTTTATCATGAGTTCTTGTCCCTTTTTTAGACCCTTTGTGCTCATGGGTATCAGAACCTGGGTTATGAAGAGTGGAATGAATGTTTTGATACACAACCCCTTGTCCAAAGTCAAGGGAAGGAACATCATTGTGTGGCTGACTGCCTGAGGTAGGTTCATCACCCTCATTTTCGCTTAAGACATGTGGGGCATCCTGGGACCACTTACCCTTCAAAGACTTATGATGTCTCTCCTGTTGCAAGTCCCTTTGACATTGTACCTCTATGGGATGGTATTATCTTAAGTCATGGCCTTGCAGAATGTATTCTGCATGTAAGTGTGGCATGCCAATTCGTGTGAGAGTATGAAGAAGCATGCTCAGGACTGAATGATCGGGAAGTAACACTATGTTACCTTCTAAGTCTCACCAACATAGTTGTTCATCTTGATGGAGGATAAAGGTGAAGTCTAGTATATACTCATAAGGATGAATATTTACTACTTGAACATGTTGAGAGACTGACGGATCAACATCATGTGTATTACATCGTTGACTGTTTCCTGTTTTAGACCTAGGTGGTGAGGCACTTTTGTACGAAGAAGGAGACATACTTATCTATTCAGTGTGCAATGTATTCTTGTTTATTATTTTCTCAACCAACCCTAAGGATTTTTTTCCAACGATGTGAATGATTTCCTATGTTTTAGTTAGCGCACAAACAACTAAGTCCCCAGCAACGATGCCAATGATGAGCAACGAGGTACCCCTACGGTCAACCATACGAATACAAGTGTTTCATGCATGATCCAGTCAACTTCCAAGGACTAAGTGCTTATGCACCCTTGTGGAACAAGGACGGGTTGGTTGATCATTGTCTTCCCAAGCTTACCTGTATGTCACGATTGTATGGTTAAGTAAGCTTGAGGCATATGATTTTTATAGCTTTTATGTTTTTATGTCCTACGCTAGTAGGGAAGGAGAGAGGTAACTAAGTGACTAATTTAACTTAACTACTCATTAACTAAGTTCTAACTAATCCTAACACTAGCATCCATTCCCACTTGCCATACACATCTTGAACTAGTGCAACACTGCCAGGATTACCAAATGCTAATCATTACTGGGTTACCAAGCGTTACATGCATGCTCGAAGTGGTCGTGCTTATGTAATTTAACGATTTGCTTAATTGATCAAATTGAATTGTTATGCTAATAACAGTAATGTAAAGTGCATAAAATAAAATAAAATAAAATAAGTGCATAAGAAAATAAAATAAAAGAAATGCGTAAGAAAACAAATCTCAAGTGCTGCAAGGATGAATCAAAGAGCTTGTATTTATTGCTGTACACAAGGTGTGCTCAGGTACACAATGTTCAAATAAACATTCATCCAGACTTAGACCTCATGCTATGGCCACTTGGAAAATACTCTAACTTTTAAACAAACTACAAGAGTTTTGCTACTTTCCTGCTAAAAGACTTCTCCCAAATTGTGTGCCTGGGCACTGTATTTATAGACTTGGGAGCAACTACTCTAATAATTAGAGTAACTGCTCTAATAATTAGAATAAAATGCTAGAGTAACCACTCTAATAATTAGAATAAAATGCTAGAGTAACTACTCTAATAATTAGAATAAATCGCTAGAGTAACTACTCTAATAATTAGAATAACTGCTAGAGTAACCACTCTCATCATATGTGATTCTTTCAGTGCATACAAGACTAACTATTAATGTAGGTTGCTTTGTACCTTATTCCTCTCCTCTAGTTTAGCACTTGTTCGCCATCTAGTAAGAAAAGTGTAAAGGCTTTTCACTCAATTTTATACTAACATTATTTATTTACAAGTAATGATTCTAGGGGTGTAGGAAAGTACTAAGAGGGCTAAGGAGAGGAATGCCTATAGGGATTGGTTGATATATATTCTCATGTACAAATATAAAGTTTTCTATAGATTGTTGACATTTTCTTGTCCTTTGTAGTAGTCCTATGTAGATGATGTATATTGTGAGATCAGTAGAAACTTCTAATTTAAGTAGAAACATTTAGTTATGTAGATTGATGTGTTTGCTTGGTCTTTGGTTTGGCATGGTTTTTGTATAATTTGATGTTGCGTGATATATATAATTTGATTTTGTGTGATATATATGGTTTATTTTATTACATTCTCATGTATTATTGGAATCTTAGGTAGTTTATGTATTCACTATGTTATTTTGATAAACATAGGTATTACTTTATGCTACGTAAGTGTAGTACGGTAGAATGTTACAATGTTAGAATTCAGACACTACCTAGATTGTATGTAGACTATACATGAATGATTTTGTGATGTTAACAAATATTAAGATGGATTTCCTTTCATTGTAGCACTTTAACATAAATTAGATTTATTTTCTTGCATTTAATTTCTAACTTTATTTACAACTTTTATAGCATAGGATTTACATTTCTATGCATGTTACATCATCATGGATTAAACACAATACAATTTCAAGTGTTAAATTTACATTAGTTTGGTGATCCCAATGGCTAGACATTTAGTGTGCTTAGTAATGTATTAGCTTGGTAATCTTAGTAGTTAGTGTGAACATTTAGGACTATGATAGAAAGTCATAGAATGAACACTCATCACATGTAGGTAAGACTAGGATTTATTTTCCTATATTTAGTTAATTAGCTAATTAAATATAATTTCGTTATTTTCTATAGAATTAGATCATGAACATAAAAATATCAATAATTGTACACCTCTACTATACTTAACCATAGAAGTTAAACAGCTGCTATAAGTATAGTTAGGAAGGTAGATTTGCAATCATCTAATTAGGGTAAATGTAAATGCTAGTCCATCCATAGATTACAATACAGATTACCACAACACTTATAGATTGTATGGTTAAGTATTGGGTATAATCATGATTTATCATTGCATATCATTATAAGGGATGGTGCTAGTATTTTATTTAATTAACATTTTATAAAATTGTTGTAAGAGAATTCAAAGATTTATTTTTTAGAATATTTTGTATTAATTAGAGTCATGCATGATTAGCTAATAGAAATAATGACTACTTCTCATAGGTCTAGTAGCCTACAGTTAATAGGAGATCTTATTGAAACTATTGTTGGAAATCCCAAAAGAAGCACTAATAGAAATGAGAAAAATGATAGCTGGCCAGTACCATTATAGGTAAGAGTGTTATATGCCCATCATGACTCATTCTATCTTGAATTCACATTCAACTTCCATCAAAATGAGTAGTAAGGGTGGAAAAATATGCATGGCTATATCATAATGCACCTAAATAGATCAATTCTTTTAATGCTCTAAGTTGCATTAATGAGATTTGAATTGGGCAAAGTAGCAAGTGGCTATTGCCTTGAGAAAAGAATTTTCAAACCTTACGTTAGGAAGGGCAAGTATAATATAGTAAGCACATCCTAATCTATGAGAGATGACATGACCAAAAAGTCTAAGAGATCCTATCACCACAAATCTATTTCACATAATACCTTACACCTTTCATTCAACTTGACTAGTGAAGACTAGCAAAACATAATGATGTATTCTTTAGTAGCGAGTGATGAATGGTGAGGTACCCCTACACCCAACCATACGAATATGAGCGTTCACGCATGATCTAGTCGAAATTTGAGGATTAAGTGCTTATGTGCCTATGAAGAACAAGGATGAGTTATGCAATTGTTGTCTTTTCAAGCTTACTTGTAAGGCACAATTGTATGGTTAAGTAAACTTGAGGTGTATGATTTTTATGTTTTTCTGTTATATTTTCTATCCTAGTCTCCTAACCCTAACACCAACATCCATTCCCACTCTTCGAACACATCTTGAACTAGTGTCACACTACTGGGATTACCAATGCTAATCGTTACTAGGTTACCAAGTGTCTCACGTATGCTCGAAGTGGTCATGCTGAGTGTGCTAATTCATTGGTAATTGATAATTAATAATTCTATGAAATAACATTAATTAACTATTGAAAGCATAAAATAATAGTAAATAACATGAAATGCAATAATTAAGCTATTCTGAATGCTGCAAGGTTTATCATAAAGTTCATCTATATTAAAGGTCACAAGGTGTGCTCAAGTACACAATGCTCAAATAAAGATCCGTTCACTTTATGAATCCTACTGTGGGCACTCAGAAATAATTCTAACTCTGGAATAGAAAAACTGCAAGAGTTCGGCTAAGGGACTAAAAACTAATGCCAAACCAAGCGCCCCTGTCTCTTCTTTATAGCCAATGAAACAGGTTCCAACATCGCGTGTATGATATTAGGGATCCAGTACCAATATCAGGGATCCGATATCGAATTGCTTATTTGGTAACTCATTATACCCGTATGACTAAATGAAAACTTGTCCTTGAGTTCCTTACAAAATATTGGGAAGGTATGGGATTATTGACTAAACAAAAATTGACGGTGACATGGAATGATAGACTTAAAGTGCTCAATGAATGGATCAACAAATGTATTACAGCATTAGTATTCATAACCATTGTGGTGAACACTATACATAGATGACATCCAGACCTTCATTTGATAGCTTGAAGAGAGAGAGAGAGAGAAAAGAAAAATGAGGTGCATTGCTGCCGACGTCGAAAATGTGCACACTGTTGTTCATCCATGGCCACATGATTAAGCATGTTCCTTACGTAAATGCTCTAGTTCTAGTATATCTTGAGTGCTTCCTCCTATCCCAGTCCATTGTTCATGTGATTTTCATCTGCACACATAACATAAGCATGGATTAGTAAGGATAGATAAGATATAATGCAGTTGATACCTTGCCTCAATATGAAGCACTTTGGTTAGGTTGTGGGTATGGTAGATACTAGGTTAGAGGTTTGTAACTAATAGCTATCCAAGTTGTAGGGGTAAGATAAGTAATGGAATGGAAAAATTTGTGACAGGCCCCCATGACTAAGAGCGAACCTCCAATAGCAATGGGATGGAAAATGAAAGAAAAAGGACTGTAAGAGAAATAAAAATGGTAAAGCCAAAAAATTAAAAATGGATGTCATGGGTGGGTTGAAACATGAAATAGTTGATTGCAAGAAATTTTTAAGGGAAAAGAACTTAATAATTACACCAAAAAGGAATGCCAGTGGGTCCTCCCCAAAGCAAGATCATGCCCTTTATGCCTTGACAAACCCAAAAACCAAAGAGTCTGTAGGCTCTAGGAATGACATATGGAGATAATAGTTAAGAATTCACCCACAAGAATTTACTAAAGAATAATAATGTGTTGACCAAGATATAGACAAATCATAAAATCAGCAATGAGGTAGAATATGGGAAGCAGTATGGAAAGAGAAGAGAGAATGGATTGGAATCCCAAAATCAAGGTTCTGTAAAGTCCCTTGTGTATTATGTGGTTATGGTGACTTAATAAAATTCATCCCAAATCTAGATTCAAACTAGCCACATCCAATGACCTCGCATCAACACACTTGACCAACCCATCCTCCTGAGGCAACAAGAATGCTTTCATAGAGCAACTACCATTCTAAAAATAGAAGAATAGAGAAGCAGGAAGTGAGAAAGGGCCTTAGTTAGAGGGAACCTTCAAGCATGGATAACATGTCCTTCCAGTGCCATAACTAGTGCTTGTAGCCCATATTCCTTTATTATGTCTAAGGGGTGTGCTTTGAATTCCCACCAGTTTTTTTTGTGAGAACCACACCATGTAAAGATTTATTTGATTCATTCAACTTCTTGATATTAGTGGATAGTGGAATGGCGAAAAACCTATGAAAAACATTCAAGTACCCAAGAGAATAGCTAGAATGGATGATGTGGACTCATTACCTGTTTTATCAAAAGAAACCATATCTTAGCATCAACATTAAAAGTCAAAGGTAAAAATCAAACATTAGCATTTAACACTATTATAGTACAATCCACCATCATGAGCACTTATTATATGACAAGTGAGGATAAATCAAACAAAAGGTATAGAGAAAGAAAATGTAAAAATGTTAACGATGGTGTAAAACAAAAATGTGTAGAACAAAAAGGAAAAAAGAAACTGAGGGATTAGAATAATTAGCATTAGTGGCCATCTCCCCCATGAATAAGTTGGAAGGAGGAGATCTAAAATAATGAGCAGGGTTGTCCATCAATAGAGTTAGCATTAGTATTGGCCATTTTAGGCTCATGGAAAGGTTTGGTTTGCTGGATGTTGACCAATAATTTCTTATCCGAGCTTTCAGGTTTATAGATCATCATGGCCCCTGAAGGAAAAGTTTCATGAATGATATAAGGTCCTTCCCACAACATTTAAAATTCAATTCATTATGGCACATGTGCAGGATTCCAATAAAGAACCCTATCGCCTAGTTGGTATTTGACTTTCCTAATTCTTAGGTCATGACGTTGCTTGTTGAAGGCTTTGTGCAATTCGTTGGATGACAGGGCAGCTAATCAATTTTTATCTAGCAAGTTAAGGGTTACTAACCATTCTTTTGTGCTAGATTGAGGTTAAGGTTAAGGTCACATGTTGTAGATGGTGTACGAAGTTTAGCTTGGATAGGAAGTGTTGGAAGTTTACTATATACTAACTCATAGAGAGAGTATCCTATATGGAGTTTCCATGTGGAGTGGTAAGCCCAAAGAGCATCGTTTAGTTTAGTGCTCCATTCTTGCCTATATTTGCTAATGGTTCATGTCAAGATTTTTGTGATTTTCCTATTGGTAACTTTGGCTTGATCATTCGCTTGAGGATGATATGGTGTAGTTAGTTTATGCTCAACTCCTAAGTGTTGCATTAACTTCTAAAAAGTTGGACTTGTAAAATGTGTACCATTATCAAAAATAAGTGCACAAGGCACGCAAAACCTATTTACGATTTGCTATTGAACAAATCGTGTAGTGATAGATGATGTACAGTTAGTAATGGTGGCTGCTTCTACCCATTTTGTGAAATATTCAACAACAATAACAACGTATGCTTTTCCATTGAACATCAGTGTAATAGGTCCCATAAAATCAATACCCCATATATCAAAGGGTTCTAATAATTGAATCCATTGTTGTGGACCCTCCATTCTAGCAGTCATTCTCCCATTGTGTTGGTAGTGCTCACAAGATTGGACAAAATGATGGATGTCCCTAAATAATGTGGGCCAATAATATCCTGCAAGTAAGATTTTAATGGCTGTTCATCTCCCAGCGTAATGACCCCCATAAGGGCCCTCATGAGCATGTTAGAGAACTTGTAATTGATTTGCATCAGGAACACACCATCGAACCAAGCCATCGAAACATACCTTGTAAAGGTGTCCATTGATTTCCATGAAATGTTTGACTCCATGGAGAAACTATTGTTTCTTTTTAATGTCCAACTCTTGTGGTGTTTCTTGTGTGAGAAGATAAGTAAGAATGCTACTATACTAATTTGTATTTGTGGATGATTTATTGTTTATTACACCTGCAAAGAGGATTTCATCAGGGAAGTGATCAGAAATTAGGTATTCATCCTCTTTGTTGTCCCATCGCAACTGAGACAAATGATTAGCAATAACATTCTTGGTGCCTTTACGATCGACCATCGTAAGATCAAACTCTTGTAAAATTACGAGCCATCATATGATGCGAGGGCTCATTGTTGGTTTATTCATGAGGAACCAAATTGTACTATGGTCCGTGTGTACAAATACCTTAGAGCCTAATATGCAGTACCTAAATTTTTCTAGTGCAAACACCACAGTCATTAACTCTTTTTCTATTGTGGTATAGTTGAGTTGTGCACCAACAATACTCTGACTTGCACAGTGAATGTAATAGGGATGTTTTTGGTCATATAACTATGTAAGTATGGGTCCTAATGCAAAATTGGATGCATCAATCATTATATAGAATGGTCTGGACTAGTTAAGAGCTTGTAGGATGGGTGTTTCTATGAGCTTATGCTTCAAGGTTTGGAAAGCTAGCTCACATTCCTTGGTTCATTCAAAGGGTACATCCTTCTTCGTTAATTCTACCAATGGTTTTACAATCTTTGAAAAGTTCTTGATGAAGCATCTATAATAGCCAGTATGTCCAAGGAATGATCAGACGTCTTTTATAGTTTCAGGTTGATGAGTGATTCCTTGGATGACTTTAGTTTTTTAGGATCTACCTCTATCCTTGTTTGTGAAATTTTATTCCCTAATACAATGCCCTTTGGAACCATTAAATGGCTTTTCTACCAATTGAGCCTTAGGTTGGTTTCAACACATCGTTTTAGTACTTACTCTAATCAGTCCAATGCTTGTTCAAAGTCCACTCTATAGGTGGAGAAATATTCCATAAAAATCTCCACACAATTCCCTATTTGCTGCTGAAATATGCTGAGAACCAAATGTTGAAATGTTGTTGGAGCATTGCACAAGCCAAATAGCATCTACCTATATGCAAATGTTCCCCAAGGACTTGTGAATGTAGTTTTGGCTTGGTCTTCTAGTGCTATTTGGATTTGATTGTATCCACTGTAACCATCTAGAAAACTATAATAACAATGCCTTGCAATGGTATTTAAAACTTGGTCAGTGAATGACAATGGGAAATGGTCTTTAAATGTTGCCATGTTTAATAGCCTAAAATCTATACACATCCTCCATTTACCACCTTTTTGGGCACAATGAATGATGGAATGACCCATTCACTATGAGCAATGGGGTAGATGAACCTAGCCTTCAAAAGTTGTTCAATTTCCTCTTTAACTACTTGCTTAAGCTTTGGGTTCAGTCATCTTTGCGGTTGTCATCGAGGCTTCATAGAGGAGTTAGTGTAAATTATATGTTGGCATATCCTAGGATCTATTCTAGTTAATTCAGGAGATGACCAAGCAAAGGATTTCAACCATTTGTTTACCATCTTCAACAGTCTTTCTATTTATTGAGGAGCAAACTTAGCATTAATGATTACTGGTTTTCCATTATTGATAAATGTATACTCCATACCGGTGGGCAATAGTTTTAATTCAAGGGGCCCTTGCTTAAACTTGTTAGGGATTTCCAACTTTTCCTAGTTGATATTTTCGATGTCAGTACTTGGAAGTTGGTGATGGACTTGCTCTAATTTATCTATGTTATTGATATAGGCACAAGTCAAGCTCTCAGTTGGTTCCATGCATAAAGTTGAATTGCTCTCTAGGTCAGCTATTAGTCATTGGGTGCCTTCCTATCTTGTGGCTACTGCATATAGGCATCTTTGTATGTCAGTTACTTGTGCACACTGGTTGCATGTAGGCAATGTTAATCATTGTACAAACTAGGACTTCTACATGTAGTTGTACCTTGTGTCACTATATGCGATGCATGAAACTTTCTTCTTCTTGATATTCCCAAACACATTTTCTTTTAATATCTCTAGGGAAAGATCATGTATTCCTAGGTGTGCATCAATCGTACTTAGCCATGCTCTTTCCATTATGATTGGGAAGTCCCCCTTGCAGTTTTGAAATTGAATCACTAGGAAATTGGCTAGATATGACCACCAACAAATAGTGGTAACAGTGTTTTCCACTAGTCCCAATGGAGCATTGATGGCTGGTTGGCCAACTCTAAATGAATGTTACTTTTTTTTAGCGGAGGCAGGTTCCAAGCTCTATACATTTCATAGGAGATTAAATTAACACCAAAACCTAAATCTAGAAGAGCTTTACAGGGCTCATTTCTAGTGGTTTGCAAATATATAAGAGGACTTCCAGGATCAGAGAATTTCCTAGGAAGATGGCTAGCTTTAATCCAATTAGTGATGGCATGGGTTAACATAACATTATGCATTGAGTGTGATTTTTGGTTTGAAGGAAGCTCCAAAGATTTGAATGATGGCGAGGCGTTTGGAAAATTAGCTACTTGTGGTTGTAAGGACTTGGTTAGACTATTGGTTCTAAGGAAAGGTCTCTTTTTTGATCGATTGTCCAAACCAATAGTAGGTTGAGGATTGATAGCCCTTGTAGCATTACATTGCTGTGGTTGGGCAGGAAGCTCACCTTGCATAGTTGGAGTAGGTGGTAGTGGAGTTGAGGGTGGAAGAGATGTAGTTAGATGAGAAGGATAGTATGTATGTGGAGCATCACCCCTAAAAGAAGACGTTCTATAATACTCAGGGTTCTGGTAGTGAGGATGAAGAGTAATGTGACTAGTAGAGTCATGTGGAGATATTAGCTACTAAATGAAATACCCATATGGGTTAGGTTGATGGTAAGGGTACTATTGATGTGGTGGTGGCATTCCCCATGATTGTTTTTGTTGCCACTGTTGATATTGTTTATTCGGTTGTGGTAGAGCTTCACTCGGATAATATGTCAAGGGTTGGTGGAATTGCCTTGGGTTACCTTGAGGATAAGGTAACCTTCTGGGTGCTTGTCATATGTTTAATCATGGATTTAGTGCATACACCTCAGACTCTTACAGATGTGACATCACTGGGCAACCTCCCTTTGGATGGTCATATTGGCAAATCTCACATCTGCCATCATCGTTCGTGTTCGAATCCACAACCTCTTCAATGACAGTAACCTTTCCCTTACCCTTGTTATGTGCATACTTAGCTTCTTTCTTTTTCCTTCTCTCTTAGTCACTACTTTGTTCTTTAGACTCCTCTTCTATTTTTAAGATGGTTTGGAATTTGTTGTCTAGGGAAGTCCACATTTGATCCACCATTGCCAATACTTTTGATAAAAAATTTTGAATGGGAAAAGTCTTTCTATTCACCATATCTTCTAAGTGGTGACTCTTCCTCATCTTTGCAAAATCTAATTTCCTTCTTTTGGAGGGAAGGATCTCTATTGTACTCCTCCACACTTTCTCTTTTCCTCAACTCATCTTTCTCCTTGGAAACTTGCTCCAACAATCTTTGTATTTAGTGGGCTCTGAGCTCAAATAGCCTTCTTTGCACATAAGTCCTAAGGGTTCTTCGCGTTTCGTACCTAAGCCCATCTATGAGATGGCATAGTTGTTCCTTTTACAAGTAACTATGGCTAGGACAACGATGTAATAATGAATAATATTGACACATGGTAGCATCCAAGCATTTGTGTCCTCCTTGTTTCCATCCTTGGATTTGCTTATGTAGGTTGGACACTCGGGAGTATGTCTAATACTTATCATTGGATAGCTCCAACATGGTACTCCATTGATGAATGGATTTCGATTGTAAGGACTAGCACTAGCTTTCTGCTTCCTTAATCAATGTTCATGAAAACAACTTTAGCCTTTGTCACTGGTTTTTTATATTTTGCAAGGCACATGCATTGTGGAATGCTTGTAGATGGTTTTGACGATCAACATTGTATCCCCCTTCAAATTGTGGGATGTTATTCATGTCTAGTCTTTTGATCTTACTATCTTTTTGGTGCCTTGTTGGAATCCTAATAGCCTCTTTTATATCTAACTTACTTCAGGTGGCAAGTAGGGGTTCATTGTGATCATGCTGTCTATGGCGTCTATGATGCCTATGCTGTTCCCTACTCTCCCTTCTTTTGTGTTGTGTCTCTTTGGAATGCCCTTGCCCCCTTTCTTTACTATTTTGTCGATGCTTTCTATCTCACCTACCCTTATCCTCATGGTCTCATCCTTTGCGGTTGCGTTTAGATCCTGAAGGGGAGGGGGAAGGAGATGATGAAGGTGAAGAGGAAGGAGGACTGGCATTGTGATGGTGCCGGTTACCTTCTTTTTGATGGTTGCGGCCACTGTCACCGTTACGATTGGAATGACTGTCATTTTCATGTGTTTTTGTTTCTTTTCAGATCCTTTGTGTCCATTGGTACCAGACCCTAGATTATGAATAGTTGAGTGAAGATTCTAGTACTTAGCTCCTTGACCAAAGTCAAAGAAAGCAACATCATTTTATAGAAAACCTCTTGAGACAGGTTCAACACCGTCATTTTCACTTAGGACATACAGGACATCCTGAGATCACTACCCCTTCATGAATTTGTAATGTCTCTCCTGTTGTAGATCCCTTTGGCATTGTGCCTTCGTGGATCGATATTCTCTTGAATCTTGCTCATGCATAACGTACTCTGACTGTAAGTGTTGCATATCAATTCATGTGAGAGCACAAAGAAGCATATTTGGGATTGAGTGATTGGGAGGTAACACTATGTTACCTTCTAAATCATGTTATCGTAGCCGTTCATCTTGGTGGAGGATAAAGGTAAAGTTTGGTACATACTCATCAGGATGAGTGTATACCATGCAAAATTGTTGGGGCACTGGTGGATTATCATGTGCACCTTGCCTTTGATTGTTCATGGTGTCGAACCTAGTTGGTAAAGCACTCTCATAAGAAGAAGGAGACATGATTAATTATTTAGTGTGTGATACCTTTTTTGGGTAATTATAAGATGGTTGACGTTAAGGGTTTGTTTCAATGATGGAAGGATTTCCTAAGTTCTAATCAGCACACAAACAACAAAATCCCTGACAACAACACCAATGATGAGCAGCGAGGTACCCATACACCCAACCATATGAATACAAGCATTCACACGTGATCTAGTCAAACTTCAAGGATTAAGTGCTTATGCACCTACGCAGAACAAAGATGAGTTATGCAATTGTTGTCTTCCTAAGCTTACTTGTAAGGCACAATTGTATGGTTAAGTAAACTTGAGGTGTACAATTTTTATGTTTTTCTTTTATATTTTCTATCTTGGTCTCCTAAGTGTGTGCAATGAAAAGATTTAATTAACTAGTTGGTTTTGTAACTCTAATGTGAATAAATTCCTAACACCAGCATCTGTTCCCACTCTTCGGACACATCCTAAACTAGTGTAACACTACTGGGATTACCAATGCTAATTGTTATTGGGTTACCAAGTGTCTCATGTATGCTCGAAGTGGTCATGCTAAGTATGCTAATTCATTGGTAATTGATAATTAATAATTCGATGAAATAACATTAATTAACTATTGAAAGCATCAGATAATAGTAAATAACATGAAATGCAATAATTAAGCTATTCTAAATGATGCAAGGTTTATCATAAAGTTTGTCTTTATTAAAGGTTGCAAGGTGTGCTTAGGTACACAATGCTCGAATAAAGATCCATTCACTCTATGACTCCTACTGCAAGCACTCAGAAATAATTCTAACTCTAGAATAGAAAAACTACAAGAGTTTGGCTAAGGAACTAAAAACTAATGCCAAACCAAGCACCCCTATCTCTTATTTATAGCCAACAAGATAGGTTTCAACATCGCGTGTCCGATATCGGGGATCCAGCGCCAATATCGTGTATCTGATATTGTGAATCCGATATCGGGGATCCAGTACCAATATCGTGTATCTGATATTGTGAATCTGATATCAGGGATCCAATATCGGATTGCTTATTTGGTGATGCATTATAGGTAAGAGTGTTATATGCCCATCATGACTCATTCTATCTTGAATTCACATTCATCTTCCATCAAAATGAGTAGTAAGGATCGAAAAATATCCATGGCTATGTCATAATGCACCTAAATAGATCAATTCTTTCAATGCTCCAAGTTGCATTAGTGAGATTTGGATTAGGCAAAGTAGAAAGTGGCTATTGCCTTGAGAAAAGAATTTTCAAACCTTACGTTAGGAAGGGCAAGTATAATATAGTAAGCACATCCTAATCTATGAGAGATGACATGACCAAAAAGTATAAGAGATCCTATCACCACAAGTCTATTGCACATAATACCTTACACCTTTCATTTAACTTGACTAGTGAAGACTAGAAAAACATAATGATGTATTCTTTAGTAGCAAGAAATCCTATGGATGTTAAGCAAGTGTAATGCCCCAATTGGCACCAAAAAAATAAGATGGTGTATAGGCTAATGATTGGATAATATGTAACTAGTTGATCAACAAACACAACAAAAGGAAGAAGGAAAAATTAAAAATTCTTAGAACATGCTTACGACACCCAACCATTAAATAAAAGAAACCCATAATCTCATAAATGTTAATTCATCCAACTATACAATGCAAACAAAAGAAAATATCTATCCAATGCCACCAAATCTCACAAGTACATGTTCACAAGCCAAATAGATACATTTGTACATCACATCATCTTATGGGTACATCTCCTAGTTGTCCCTATGAAAGAAAAATGCAAATATGTTCATCTCATAAGCTAAAATATACATAATTATCATAATACACATGAATCTAGACTCCATCCCCTCTATTGTTAGTATAAATTGGGTGGAAACCATTACATTTTTCCTATTAGATGATTAAAAAGTGATGAGCTGTGAGGTACCCCTATGCTCAACCATATGAATACGAGCATTACATGTGATCTAGTTGAACTCCAAGGACTAAGTACTTATGTGCCTTCATAGAATAAGGCTGGGTTAGGCGATTGTTGTCTTCCCAATCTTACTCCTATGGCACGATTGTATGGTTAAGTAAACTTGAGGTATATGATTTTTATGCTTTTTATGTTTTATGTCCTGGTGCTAAAGAGGGAAGAAGTGAATTAATTGAATAACTAATCACCTAGGTCCTAACTAGTCCTAACACCAGCATTCGTTCCCACTTTCCATACACATCCTAAACTAGTGCAACACTATTGGGATTACCAAACGCTAATTGTTACTAGGTTACAAAGTGTTCCACGCATGCTCGAAGTAGTCATACTGAGTGTGCTTACTTGTGAAAATTAATGAATCAATAAAAGTAACATTAATTAACTAATGAAAGCATTAAAGAACTGTAAATAACATTAAGGGTAAGAAATAACCTATTCTGAATGCTGCAAGGTTTATCAAAAAGTTCATCTTTATTTCTGGACACACGGTGTGCTCAGGTACACAATGCTTAAACAAAGATCTGTTCACTTTATGACTCCTACTGTGGGCACTTAGAAATAATTCTAACTCTAAGAGGGAGAAACTACAAAAGTTTTGGTAAGGGACTAAGAACTAATTGCCAAACCAAGTGCACCTACCTCTTATTTATAGGCAACGAGACAAGTCCTAATATTGCATGTTTGATATTTCTTGGCAGGATCCGATATCATAGATCCAATATCGAAGCTGTGATATTGTGGCTCATCATACCCCCATGAATGAATGCAAACTCATCCTTGAGTTCCTTATAAAATATTGAGTTCCTTGAGTTCCATCCATTTGAATCTTTCCTTGGTTCGAAGAGTACTAAGGCAATGATTCATTAATAAGTTTTCTTAGAAAAGGGACAACACATTTCCAAAAGAAGGGAGACCATAGAGTTGCATGGATAATTGGGTGACATGGACTCATTGCCTATTTTATCAAAAGAAACCATATCTTAGCATCAACATTGAAAGTCAAAGGTAGAAACCAAACATTAGTAATCAACACTTATTATAATACAACCCACCATTGTGAGCACTTATTATGTGAAGAATAAGAATAAATTAAACAAAGAAACATTAAAAATGTTAACGATGGTGTAAAAAAAAAAGTAAAGATGATTAATGTGTAAAAAAAATGTATAAAACAAAAAAAAGCAAAGGAACTGAGGGCTTACAATGGTAAGCATTGGTGGCCATCTCCCCCATGATTGAATTGGAAGGAGGAGATTCGAAATAATGAGCAAAGTTGTCCACCAATAGAGGTAGTATTAGTATTGGTTGTTTTAGGCTCATGGAAGGGTTTGGTTTGCTAGATGTTGACCAATAACTTCTTATTTGAGCTTTTAGGTTTGTAGATCATCATGGCTCCTGAAGGAAAAGTTTCATAAATGATATAAGGTCCTTCCCACAACATTTGAAATTTAGTTCATTATGGTACATGTGTGGGATTCCAATATAGAACCTTATCTTCTAGTTGGTATTTGACTTTCCTAATCCTTAGGTCATGACGTTGTTTGTTAAAGGCCTTATGTAGTTCATTGGATGACAACGCAACTAGATGATTCTCATCTAGCAAGTTAAGGTTCATTAATTGTTCCTTTTGTTGTAGATTGAGGCAAGGTTAAGGTCACATGCTGTGGATAGTGTACAGAGCTCAGCTTGAATAGGAAGCATTGAAAGTTTATCATACACTAACTCATAGGGAGAGTAGCCGATAGGGAGTGTCTATGTGGAGCAGTATGCCCAAAGAGAATCATTTAGTTTGGTGCTCTAGTCTCACATATACTTGCTAATGGTTGATGTCAATATTTTTGTGATCTCCCTATTGGTGGCTTCAGCTTGACCATTTTCTTGAGGATGATATGGTGTACTCAGTTTATGTTCAACTCCTAAGTGTTGCATTAATTTTTGAAAAGTCAAACCTGTAAAGTGTGTACCATTGTTAAAAATAAGTGCATGAGGCATGCCAAACCTATTTACAATTTGTTATTGAACAAATCATGTAGTGGTAGATGATGTGCAGTCCATAATAGTGGCTACTTCTGCCCATTTTGTGAAATAGTTAATACCAACAACAATGTAGGCCTTTCCATTGGACATTGGTGTCATAGGTCCCATAAAATCAATACCCCATATGTCGAAGGGTTCTAAAGGTTGAATCCATTGTTGCATATCCTTCATTATAGCAGTCATTTCCCCATCACATTGGCAGCACTCACAAGATTGGATGAAATGATGAGCATCTCGGAATAATGTAGACCAATAATATCCTGCAAGTAAGATTTTTATGGCTATTCGTCTCCCCATGTAATGACCCCCACAAGGGCCCTCATGAGTGTCTTGGAGAACTCATAATTGATCTACATCAGGAACATACCATCGAACCAAGCCATCGGGACATACCTTATAAAGGTGTCCATTGATTTCCATGAAATATTTGGCTCGGTGAAGAAACTGTTGTTTCTTTTTAACATCTAATCCTTGTGGTGTTTCTTGTGTAAGTAGATAAGTGAGAATTCTACTATACCAATTTGTATTAATGGGTAAGTGATTTTTTATCACACCTAAAAAGAGGAGTTCATCAGGGAAATGGTCAGAAATTAGATATTCATCCTCTTTGTTGTCCCATCACAACAGAGATAAATGATCAGCAACAACATTCTTGGTGCCTTTACGATTGATCATCATAAGATCGAACTCTTGTAAGATCATGAGCCATCATATGATGCAAGGGCTCACCATTGGTTTATTCATTAGGAATCGAATTGCACTATGATCCATATGTAAAAATATATTATAGCCCAATACATAGTGCTTAAATTTTTCTAGTGCAAACACCATAGCCATTAACTCTTTTTCCGTTGTGGTGTAATTGAGTTGCACACCAGTGATACTTTGAATTGCATAGTGGATGTAATAGGAATGTTTTTGGTCATCTAACTATGAAAGTATAGCTCCTAAGGCAAAGTTGGATGCATAAGTCATTATGTGGAATGGTTTGAACTAGTCAAGAGCTTGTCGAATAGGTGTTTCTACAAGCTTCTGTCTTAAGGTTTGGAAGGCTAGCTCACATTCCTTGGTCCATTCAAAAGGTACGTCCTTCTTCGTTAAGGTTTCACAATCCTTGAAAAGTTCTTAATGAAGTATCTATAATAGCTAGTATGTCCGAGGAATGATTGGATGTCTTTTATAGTTTTAGGTTACCGAGTGATTCCTTGGATGACCTTAATCTTTTCAGGATCTACTTCTATCCCTGTTTGTAAAATCTTGTGCCCTAATACAATGCCTTCTTGGACCAGTAAATGGCTTTTTTTTCAGTTGAGCCTTAAGTTGGTTTCTACACATCATTTTAGTACTTTCTCTAATCGGTCTAATACTTGTTCAAAGTCTGCTTCATAGGTGGAGAAATCATTCATAAAGACCTCCACACCATTTCCTATTTGCTACTGAAAGATACTTAGAACCAAATGTTGAAAAGTTGTTGGGGCATTGCACAAGCCAAACAAAATTTACTTATATGAAAATGTCCCCCAAGGACTTGTGAATGTAGTCTTGGCTTGGTCTTCAAGTGCTATTTGAATTTGATTATATCCACTATAGCCATCCAGAAAACTATAGTAGTAATGCCCTACAATGGTATCTAAGACTTGGTCGACGAATGGAAATGGGAAGTGGTCTTTAAATGTTGCCATATTCAGTAGCCTAAAGTCTATACACACCCTCCATTTACCTCCCTTTTTTGGTACAATGACTAATAGACTAGCCCATTCACTATCAACAATGGGATAGATGAACCCAGCTTTTAGAAGTTGTTCAATTTCTTCTTTAACCACTTGCTTAAGCTTTGGTTTCAGTCTCCTCTGCAGTTGTTGTCAAGGTTTCATGGAGGAGTCAATGTAAATTCTATGTTGGCATATCCTAGAATCTATTTCAGTTAATTCGGGATATCAGCAAGCAAAGGATTTTGACCATTTTTTACCATTTTTAGCAGTCTTTCTTTTTGTTGAGGAGCGAGCTTAGCATTAATGATTACTGATTTTTCATTTTTAAGAAATGTATACTCCATACCTGTGGGTAATGATTTTAACTTAAGGGGCTTTTGCTTGAACTCGTCAAGGATTTCCAACTTTCCCTAGTTGATATTTTCGATGTCAATACTTGGAAGTTGGCGATGGACTTGCTGTAATGTATCTATGCTATCAATGTAGGTGCAAGTCAAGCTCTCAGTTGGTTCCATGCATATAGTTGAATCATTTTTTTGGTTAGTTGTCAGCCAATGGGTGCCTTCCTGTCTTGTGGTTGCTACATGCAAGCATCTTTGTATGTTAGTTATTGGTGCACACTAGTTGCATGCAGGAAATGTTAAATGTTGTACAAACCAGGACTTCTACACACAATCACACCCTGTGTCACTGTATGTGACGCATGGACTTCTCAATCTTTCAAATGTATTTTCCTTTGATATTTCTAGGGAAAGATCATGTATTCCTAGGTGTGCGTCAATTGTGCTTAGCCATGCTCTTCCCATTATGATTGGGAAGTCCCCCTTATAGTTGTTGACTTGAATCACTAGGAAATCAGTTGGATACAACCACCCACAAATAGTGGTGATAATGTCCTCTACTAGTCCTAATGAGACAGTGATGAACTGGTCGGTCAACTCTAAATGTATGTTACTCTTTTTTAGTGGAGGCAGGTTCTAGGCTTTGTACATTTCTTGAGAGATTAAGGTAACACCAGAACCTGAATCCAAAAGAGCTTTGCAAGTTTCATTCCCAGCGATTTGCAAATATATAAGAGGACTTCTAGGATCAGAAATTTCCTAGGAAGATGGCCAGCTTTAATCCAATTGGTAATTGCATGAGTCAACATGACCGTGTGCGTTAAGTGTGGTCTTTGGTTCAAAGGAAGCTTCGAAGATTCGAATGGTGGTAAGGCATTTGGAGAATTTGTTGCTTGTGGTTGCAAGGACTTAGTTGGATTGTTGGTTCTAAAGAAAGGTCTTTTCTTTATGCGGTTGTCTAAACCAATAGTAGGTTGAGGGTTGAAAACCCTTGTAGCATTACGTTGCTGCAGCTAGGTAGGGAGTTCACCCTGCATAGCTAGAGTAGGTGGTAATGGAGCTAAAGATGGAAGAGGTGCAGTTGGATGAGAAGGATAGTATGTTTGTAGAACCTCTCCTCTAGGAGAAGGAGTTCTATAGTACTTGTGGTTTTGGTAGTGAGACTGAGGAGTAACATGACTAGTAGAGTCATGTGGAGAGATTGGCTACTGCACATAGTATCCATACAGGTTAGGTTGATGGTAAGGGTACTATTGACGTGGTGGTGGCATTCCCCATGATTGTGGGTGTTGCCACTATTGATATTGATCATTTGGTTGTGGTGAAGTTCCACTTGGATAATACATCAAGGGTTGGTGGAACAATGTTGGGCTACCTTGAGGATAAGGTAACCTTCAGGGTGTTTGTCGTTTGTTTAATCATGGGTTTAGTGCATACACCTTGGACTCCTGTAGATGTGAGATTACTGGGCAACATACTTTAGGATGGTCATATTGACATATCTCACATTCACCATCATTGTCTGTATCTGAATCCACAACCTCTTCAATGATGGTAGCTTTGCCCTTACCTTTGTTACATGCATATTCAGTTTCTTTCTTTTATCTCCTTTCTCGGTCACTACGTGGTTCCCTAGACTCCTCTACTATTTTGAGAATGGTTTGAAATTTATTATCTAGGGAGTCCCACATTTGGTCCACCTTTGCCGATACTTTTGATGTAAGTTTTTGAATGGGTAAAGTTTTCCTATTCATTGTCTCTTCATGTGGTGACTCTTCTTCATCCTTACAAAATCTTACTCTCGTCTTTCATAGGGAAGGATCTCTATTGTATTCCTTCACACTCTTTCTTTTCCTTAACTTTTTTTCCTCCTTGGCAACTTGCTCCAACAATCTTTGTACTTGATGGGCTCTAAGCTCGAATAGTCTTCCTTGGGCATAAGTCCCAAGGGTTCTTCATGTTTCGTGCCTAACTCCATCTACGAGATGATGTAGTTGTTCCCTCTACAAGTAACCATGGCCAGGGTAACGATGTAATAATGCATACTATTGGCCCATGGCAGCATCCAAGGGTTTGTGTCCTGCTTGTTTCCATCCTTAGATTTGGTTTCACAGGTTGGACACTCGGGAGTACGTTTGATACTTATCATTGAATAGTTCTAACATGGTACTCCATCGGTGAATGGATTCCAGTTCTAAGGATGGGTACCAACTTTTCACCTCCTTGATTAATGTTTGTGGAAACAACTTGAGTTTTTGCCACTCATTTTCTATGTGTTGCAAGGCACATGCATCATGAAATGCTTGCAAATAATTTTCAGGATTAGCCTTCTATCCCCCTTCAAATTGTGGGATATTGTTCATGTCCAATCTTTTGATCTTGCTGTCTTTTTGGTGCCTTGTTGGGATTTTAATAGCCTTAGTTATATCTAGCATACTTCGAGTAGTTAGTAGGGGTTCATCATGATTGTGTTATCTATGGCATCTATGATGCCTATGCTATTCCCTACTCTCCCTCCTTTTGCGGTGTGTTTCTCTAGAATGCCCTTGTCCCCTTTATCGACTGTTTTGTCTATTATTCCTATTTCGCCTACCATTATCCTCAGGGTCTTTCCCTCTGTGACTATGTTCCAATCTTGAAGGAGAGGAGGAAGGAGATGATGAAGGTGAAGAGGAAGGAGGACCATCACCATGATGGTGCTTGCTAACTTCTCTTCGGTGGTCATGGACTTGATCGCGGTTATGATCAGAATGTCCATCTCTGTCATGTGTTCGTGTTCCTTTTTTGGATCCTTTGTGTTTGTCGGTACTAGAATCCGAGTTATGGATAGTTGAGTGAAGATTCTAATACACAACCCCTTGACCGAAGTCAACGAGAGGAACATCATTTTGTGGAAGACCTCCTGAGGCAAGTTCACCACCCTCATTTTCACTTAGGACGTACGAGACATCTTGAGACCACTTCCCCTTCATAGATTTATGATGTCTCTCCTGTTGTAAGTCCCTTTGATGTTGTGCCTCTGTGGGTCGATACTCTCTTGAGTTGTGTTCATGTGCAATGTACTCTACCTGTAAGTGCTGTATACCAATTCATGTGAGAGCACGAAGAAGCATGCCTGGAACTGAACGATCGAGAGGTAACACTATGTTACCTTCTAAATCACGCCAACGTAGTTGTTCATCCTGGTGGAGGATAAAGGTAAAGTTTGGTATATACTCATCGGGATGAACATATACCACACGAAACTATTGGGGCATTGGTGGGTCATCATGTGTACTACACCTTTGATTGTTCATTGTGTTAGACCTAGGCAGTGAAACACTCTTGTAAGAAGGAGGAGACATAATTAATTCTTTAGTGTACAATACTCTTCTCTTTTGATGATTTTAAAACAACTAACCCTAGGGTTCATTCCAACGATGGGAAGATTCTTAAGTTCTACTCAGCGCACAAACAATATAGTCCTCGGCAATGGCACCAATGATGAGCGACGAGGTACCCCTACGCTCAACCATACGAATACGAGTGTTACGTGCAATCCGGTCAAACTCCAAGGACTAAGTGCTTATGCGCCTTCGTAGAACAAGGATGGGTTAGGTGATCATTGTCTTCCCAAGCTTACTTGTATGGCATGATTGTATGATTAAGTAAACTTGAGGTATATGATTTTTATGCTTTTTATGTTTTATGTCCTCATGCTAAAGAGGGAAGAAGTAAATTAACTGAATAACTAATTTAAATTAACTAATCACCTAGGTCCTAACTAGTCCTAACACCAGCATCTATTCCCACTTTCCGTACACATCCTAAACTAGTGCAACACTACTGAGATTACCAAACGCTAATTGTTACTAGGTTACCAAGTGTTGCACGCATGCTTGAAGTGGTCGTATTGAGTGTGCTTACTTGTGAAAATTAACGAATCAATAAAAGCAACATTAATTAACTAATAAAAGCGTTAAAGAACTATAAATAACATTAAGGGTAAGAAATAAGCTATTTTGAATGCTACAAGGTTTATCACAAAGTTTTTCTTTATTTTTGGACACAAGGTGTGCTCAAGTACACAATGCTCGAACAAAGATCCATTCACTTTATGACTCCTACTGCGGGCACTTAGAAATAATTCTAACTCTAAGAGGGAGAAACTGCAAGAGTTTGGGTAAGGGACTAAGAACTAATTGCCAAACCAAGTGCACCTACCTCTTATTTATAGGCAACGAGATAGGTCCCGATAGCGGATGTTTGATATCGTGTGGTAGGATCCGATATCCCAGACCTAATATCGTGGCCCCAATATCGTAGCTCATCAAAAAGCATTGAGTTGGAGGAGGGGAATGAAAATAAAGAGCATCCTACATCAATGGTTAATAGTGCCCCTATGTCCCATATCACAATAAAAACACACTAAGCATAGGCAATAAGCAAGGTAACACAAACATATCAAGCATGACAAAAATCAATACATGATATATCAATACTAATATAACTACATAGTTTATACCTCTAATAACACCTGCACACACTTCAACAGAAATACCAAACTCAATCATGACAACATACACACATAACTTATATGGCAGCTAGCATATTCACACTTTGTGTAACATGCGTATCAGTTGCAATTAGTACTTATTAACAAATGCCTATAGGTCTTTTATTTACTTGATTGGTACTAGGGTCCATCAACATGTGCCTTGCAATTGCTAACGTTCTAGAGGATTGACCATAGGAACAAACACACCTATGCCATATACCAATCATAGGGACAAACACACCTATGCTTTCCCACTCCAAGGATGAGGCATAAAATAGGAGCCTCACTGATGCCTCATGTCTACCTCTAGAGTGCCTCATCATCAACCCATGTCTACCTTTAGAGTGCCTCATCAGCAACTGGTTTGCACACCTCATGCTAGCTCCACCCATTGATTTACTACAAACTAGTACTAGATATATTATCACCAAAGTAAAAGACATCAAAACTCAATACCAAGCTAGCTTAAGTCTCCCTAATACATCCTTTTCTTATGTAACACTACACATGGAAATTATGTAAATAGCCATAGAGTAGACTTCACACAATATTTCCATTTGCTGCATAACATATCCAATCAAGACCTCAACGTTCTATGTTGTGTGAACCTGTGCAATATGGCTAGTACATAATGTATGCACTCCTTTTATATACACACACATACATTATACACCTCATACCCCACAAAATAAATACTGGCGGTGAAGATTACAAACCATCGTGTTACAGCTGAGCAAATAAGTTATCATAAGATTCGTCATCCACTCGTTAACAAACAAGAATCAAGGAACAATATAAACTACAACAAAGTTATACCTCAGGTATTTATATTCCACCCATACTTGTGCATGCAAAGATGATGTTTGCAATTAGCGATGTTTTCTTTACTAGTTCTCAATTGCACACTGAAACAGGGTTCTCAACTTCTTTACTTTAAAACATTGTTCTTAACTTTACAGGTTAATCACCTGAAGCGCCAATTAATTTAGACCACGCACAGTTTTGCAGGCTGACCACCTGAAGCACCGATTATGACTACACCAACCCAAAACTAAATTTCTGGACACAGACCCAAAGTTTTCCATACCTACAGTAACACCAGAATTCAACTCTCAAGATCGTATAGTTTTACAACACGTTAACAATATTCATGTGAATACTTTCTACATGATGATGCTACCAAACTACCAATGCTTCCAATCCACTCCATGAATAACAAATACAGACCTAAGAAACGATGAATTCAGAAATCAATATAATCAATACAGCATTTGATGGCTAGGTTGGAAAATAACGGCTGGCTGGTAGGGGCAAAGAAACAATAATACATTTAGCACAAGATGTACTTTGATACTGACCACAATGACATACAAAAACAACCTTTCTCACAATAATTCTACAACCACACACCGCATAGCAAATTTCATATTCACACAACACTTACAATCATACTCTTGTCAAGATTCTTTAGCTACTGGCAGCCATAGTCTGTAAAAATTAAAGCATGTTAAACAGTTAACCGTCCAAGTAGCCCGTGCCTATGATTAAACACACCAAACAGTAATCATCAAAATGCAAGGGAAGGGTAAAGGGAACCCACCAAGGTGACGGGTAAAAGAAGCATAGAACTGTAGGAAACTTTGTTTTACGGATAAAGCTCCGTTCCAATCTTGTTGATTCCTGCATCCCCGAACTTTAAAACAACCTCAATTCTAAGTTTAATTCTGAAGGTAGAATCCCACAGAAATAGCAATGATTCTAAATACAATTCCTAACAGCAAGGTTCCACCACGACGTCAATGGTAGTGAACCAGCTCCGCCAAAGACAAGCAATTTGAAACTGGTGTTCCTCGTTCAGTTCATTCCACCCCCGCATATAACCCTGCATATATTTGTTTGTTTTATTTTTTTTAAATAACATATGTTTCATTTATTTACGGTAATTTCATAAGCTCAACTAATAATTTTCCAACCCACCTAATTTACCCAAGGTACATATCTTATAATTAACATATAGAAACTTCAAATCAAAAACTAATCAAACCCCCAACGATGTCATGACACATATACCATATGCAGATGACAAAGAAAAAGACAAATATCACTCAACATAATAATAATTCTCTTTCAAATGAAAAACTAAATTAGCATTCCCTACATCAAAGGTATTTATGAGAAAATAGCTAATGTTTTAAGAAAACATAAACATGATGTTATAACAATCTTTAAACCCTATTACAAATCTTTGATTTTTTTTCATAATCTTAAAGGTAAAAAGAATATTTTTAAGAATAACGGTGTTTATAAAATCTCATGCAATTCCGTTAAATCTTATATTGGTGAAATTGATAAAACTTTCTCTATTAGATTAAAAGAGCACTTAAAAGACAAACAATATAATAAACTTTCAAAATCACCTCTTGTAGAACACATAGAACATGATAACTCCTTCACAAACTAGCTTAGTTATATATTTACAATATATATACCTATAATTTGGTTGAGAGAATCTTATTCGTTAACAAGCAATAAGTTATTTGAGTCAAAAATTTCATGACTTCAAGACGAAGAACAAGATTTAAGGATTATAATTTTCATGACTTTAAGACGAAGAACAAGATTTGTATATCAAATTTTTTGTAACAACAGGTTTTCGAAAACATATATTTGCATCAATTATTGTATGTTCTCATTCCTAGCCGAATTTGCATTGCCTATTAAAGCATACAAAAATAACAAATTTGGCGAAGAATGAGAATATACAATAACTCATGCAAATATTTTTTTTTTCAAAAACCTGTTACAAAAATTTGATATACAAATCTTGTTCTTTGTCCTAAATTCATGAAAATTATAATCCTTAAATTTTGTTCTTTGTCCTGAAGTTGTGAAATTTTTGACTTAAATAACTTATTACTTGTTGACGAATAAGATTCTCTTGACCAAATTATAGGTATATATTATAAATATATAACTAAGCTAGTGATCGCTAGTAATCTCCTATAGTGATGATTTAAACATAACAAATAAAAAGGATTTTATTTCCAATTATGCATCATTCAAATCCAATTTTTGGAAGGTAGTTGTTAAGTTATAGATTGTTTTTATAAAGTAATAAATAATTCATGAAAGTGTAAATAAAAAATAGAGTAGCTTATAAGACCATAGAATCCATTATTGACCGATCAAGGACATGTTACAATACACCATGAATGATCAATGTTCAAACTTGAATAACTGAAAAAAATGCATAATGGAAAATGTTCTTACATCCAGAATAGTAAAAATACATCATCAAAAAAACCATAAAATCATTCTTTGTTAGATTTAATGCATTGTTACTCATCCAATCTACTTTAAAGGTGAGAAGCTTTGGATATCTTGATGTATCTTTCTTTGGAAATCAGAGGGAATATCTTCAAATTGTCAATACACTTTACTTGAGATAGTGCAACAAATGTAAGACCTGTTGTTTCTTTACTACCAACATCTACACATGCTTTCTCCAAGGTCATTCCTTGTGACTTATGTATAGTTAAAGCCCATGCTAATCTCAACGGTAGTTGGCGAGATCCTCCACGTAAATGGATACCTGTTAAGGATGTTCGTGATCATATGGTACTCCAATGTAAGAGTCAAACTCAATGATAACAGACAATGGCAACTGTGGAGGTTTACACTGTGGATTGTAAATTATTTTTTTAATGTCTCCCAATGTCCCATTAACCAATCTTGCTTTTGGTCATAGATTAACAGTAAGCATAACCCTTGTAGCTTCACAAATGAACACTACTTGATCTAATTTACCCTTTGCATCATCCCAAAATCCACCACCATTTGTGTTTCTATCTACTATGCATCGTGCAATTGGCTTCTGCATTTTTAGCGATACCTTTTCATTATGCATATGCACCTTATCCTTTGTATGAAATAAATGCACAAAATCCTCAAACCCATCTCGCCCATCTGATGTTGACGGAAGATCCATTCTCAAGCTTAAAAATTCATAATCATCATCATTAATCTTTCCTTCTTGTATATTTATCAAAACTTCACTAAATCTCTGTTGTTGTGGATCATCACCCCTTTGTCGATACATAGCATCAAAGGTTACAAATGTATTGAATGCCAACCACAAATTCTTCACATACATTTGAGATGATATTTATGGTATAACATCTGTCATAGGTGAAAGTTGCGCAAGATCTCCAATGAGTAGTAGTGATCGACCATCAAAATTATCTAATTGATTTTCTGGAAATATTTCCTTAATGCTACTAAGCAATTTGTCACCTATAAAACTTATTAACAATATACTTTATGTATTTGTATTTGTTTTGTAATGATGCCAAACTTGATGCACCTAGTGCTTTGTACTCCTTGATTCCAATATTTAATGCAAAATGTATTGTATTTGCCTTAATATTATACACTACAACACTAGTAGGGATGAAGACCAATAAGCTATTTTTTCCTAATGGGCAAGTTTGACGAAATTCTTTACGAATAGTATTAATGAGATATGATTTTCCTGTGCCCACTGTACCTTGAATAATCATCAATAAGGGATCAACTCCATCAAGTTCAAATTGTTGCATATAAAGATGGCTGGTGATAATCTTGTAGCATTTATTTTGTTGAACTCCTATGGAAGATAAGTTCACCTCATTGTAGTCATTTCTTAAAAGGTGTTATTATCCCATGTGATCTATGACTATGAACAAAAGATGTAGTAATCTTTGCAACATCTTCTCCAGGATAGCTAGTTGACCATTTGTGCCATCTATCTCAATCCTTTAATCCAAACATTTCAAATTCAATTCATTGAAAATGAGGTGATGCAAGTAGATGTTGATTCAGTATTTCAAAATCATATTCAATATCATCCTGTCTTTTTGGAATAATATCTCTATACTTCCTCTCTTCCTCATAAGCACATTCAAAATCTTTATCGAATGTCTCCTCTTCTAATTTATATATGTGTCGAATAGAAATCCATTTCAGTTCAATTTCTTCATCATTTCTTCCTAGATCATGTTTCACATCTCTAAATAGATAGTATAGTAGCAACTGTGCCCAACAATAATCTATCCATTTTTCCTCTCTTACTCTTGGGGCTACTCTAAATTTAGGATATGGTTTGACAACAATTGGTCATGGTTGAGTCTTCCACAATGGCACCTCTCTCTTTTCTGAGGTAAATGTAAAATATTTCACAACATTTAGTAACAAAACTCCTTCCATTTCCAATGGTCTCTTTTGATATGCATTGATAAGGGATGTGTATGGTTCTGGTTCCTCATCTCCATCTGCAACTACTATAACTCTTTGATAGATATCTCTAAACATGTTTATAGTATCGAATGTTTTGATAAATTCAACTAATGGAAGTTCATATAGCATATGAAAACCCTCCATAGCACCAATGTCTTTATCAGTTGCAACATCCATCATGCATCTTTTGTATGTATTCATTGCATTTTCTTCTGGATTTTGGGATTCTGCAATACGCAGTAATAAATCATGCAAGGATCTTGACTTCTTTTTAGATTTTGTTGTATATTTTGCAATATACTTAACAACAACATATTTGTCAAGCACTTATTGAAAGTCTGTGTTTTCTCTCCATGTTTGAAGAATGATTCTATTATGAACATTTAATTTTATATCATTTCAACGTGGTTCGTAAGTAACATGATTTTTTTTTTGTGGATCTTGAAAGAGTTTTGATTGAGCTCGCAATGATCATGGAACATTATATCTTAGGAAAAAAATTAATTCATATAATTTTTTTCTAGATCAAATACATTCATGACGTAAATAATAACCAATGTATTCAGAGAAATATAATTGTACTTGCAAACTTGCACATTATTTTGAGTTCATAAACACACTCCTCTCTTACATTATGTATGACACTGAATAGAATTGAAAAGCTCATCATAATGAATATCAAGATCCATGAATTCCCACTGTTAACTTTCAATCTCGCATGGATGCTTGGGATGATTAACACATTGCATCTCCAAATGAAAGATTTGTATAATGATAATGATTGTTTCAAATTACTTGAACAATATTTTAAAATTTAAAAATAAATGAAAAAAAGTTCACAAATTCCAAATAACCTACATCATTGGATATTCCATCTTGATTAAATCTACTATTCCATGCAATTTCAAATACATCTTACGTAAAGCTAATGGTATGTTCTTTATATTGTAATTGACCTCCTATAGTAATCATAACTTATAAAATAGGGTTAATTCTTGCTATAAGCATTTCCTCAACTTCTAATAGTCCTAATAAGATTAATGGTTGGGGTTCTAGATCCATATTATTATCAATAGAATAGTGTTTAATCTCTTCACCATCTTAATTCAAGATTCCCATTTCTTTTTCTTTTAAACACCTTGAACATGTTGGATTAAGCCTTTCTATAGGTTTCATATAAATACTTAAAAAGCTTTCATTGCAGATATCACATGATCGAGGAATACTAAAATTAGCAACCTCACTTGAAAATCTTGTAATTGCATGCATGATTGTGCATTCGACTTTTGCAGATTTGGATAAGATACCTGATTGTTCATACATTCATAAGGTATTTGTTGATTCATTATATTTAAATTATTATGCTTTTGATGTTCTGTTCATGATCTTGGTCAAGCCTATTTTTGAGTAAGTCTTGCAACTAAATCTAACATCTCTACCACATCTACTTGTCTTTTTTGTTGCCTAAAACATTATTGTCTTTCACAACCTTGTGCACGTTCTCTTTCTATAGTATTAACCTCTATTGGATTTATAAGTTATTCATATTCTATCATTAAATCATCTTTATGTGTAGACATTTAGCCATGTCCACAACCACGACCACATTTATGATCACAACCACGACCATGTTTTCTATTTGAAAGAACTTATTGTTGCAATGGAGGTGCATGCATGTTTTCGTTAATGAGAATGAATGCTAATTGATTTTCTTGTTCATATGTGTGTTCTCTTCCTCGTCCTCATCCGCATCCATTTCCATGTCTCCATTGTAAAATATTTAATGATTGTTGAGCATGTTGTTGCATATTTTCATCATGTTCATTGACTGAATCTTCCCTATTTGTTGGAGATGTACTACTTATTTCATCAAAATGTCCATGTCCACATCCTAGTCTGCGATTCCTTCTTGTCTATGAAATATTATTATACAAAATAGCTTGATATAGGTAGCTGTATTAACTCAAAAATACAAAAAAGCTTATGCATAACTAATTTTTTTTTGTCTATATGTCTCACTTCCTTGCAACTCCAATGAATCTCCTCATTTCTTCTCTACGCCTTCTTTGACATAAGCAATCTTCTTCCATTCTTTACAACTCCAATGAATCTCCCTTTTCTGAGCTTCTTGTCTTTAATCTCTAAAACATTTTTGTCTTTCTTGATTTAACTCATGCTTTCTATCGCTTGGAATGTTATCTATTTATAAGAACAAAATTTCTAAAGTAATTTTTTATTTTAAATTTTTTCTCTTTTTCCAAAATAGGTCATTGGATATGAAATTCTATTATTCCACCCAAATTTGATTGCTAAATACTATTTCAGTTAGCAATTGAAATAGAATGATGCTTGTTATGATTTTTGTACAAAGTAGGAGTGGTATATATACGTACACCACTTAGTATTTTGTAATGAGTGTTTGAAAATTTTAAAATATTTTCAACCAAACCAAAATTTAAAAAAAAATTAGTTGTGGAACCCAAAAAGTTTTTAATAAACTCTAAAACCATAGATATTTGAAATCCAAAGTATTGGTTCATGAGGATATTTTGTTATGAGTTTTTCTTAAAATTAAAAAGAAATTCAAACATTAAAATAATATTAGTTGTATGGTTTAACCATAAATCCAAAGACATTTGAAACTCAAAGTATTGGTTTATGGGAATATTTTGATATGATTTTTTAAAATTTAAAAATAAATTCAATGAAACCCAAACCTAAAAAAAAAATAAAAATTATTAGTTTTGTGGAATCCAAAATGTTTTTCTAAAACTCTAAATCCAAAGACATTTGAAACCCAAAGTATTTGGTTACACCTTGTTTGATGTAAGCGATCTTCTTCCATTCTTTGCAACTTCAACAAATCTCCCCTTTCTCAAGCTTCTTTTCTTCAATCTCTAACATGTTGTTGTCTTTCTCAATTTAAGTCATGCTCTCTATCACCTAGGGTGTGATTTATTTATAGGGACAAAATTCTTAAAATTTAAAATAAAAAAAATAATTTCTTTTTTCAAAATAGGTAGTTGGATGCAGAATTCTATTTCTCCACCTAAATTTGATTACTAATTACTATTTCGGTTAGCAATTGAAATAAAATGATGCTTGTTATAATTTTTGTACAAAGGTAAGAGTGGTATATATATGTAAACCACTAAGTATTTTGTTATGAGTTTTTCTAAATTTTAAAATAATTTCAATGAAACCCAAACTTAAAAGAAATTAGTTGTCCATGATACAAAAGTTCACAAATTCTGATACCTAAAGTATTAGTTTATGGGGATATTTTGTTATGAGTTTTTTTAAATTTAAAAACAAATTCAACGAAACCCAAACCTAAAAAGAAAATTAGTTTTGTAGAACCCAAAATGTTTTTCTAAAATCCTAAACCCAAAGACACTTACCCAAAGTATTTGGTTCCACCTTCTTTGATGTAGGTGATCTTTTTCCATTCTGTGCAAGTCCAATGGGTCTTCCCTTTCTCAAGCTTCTTTTCTTCAATATCTAAAACATTGTTGGGTTTCTTGATTTAAGTCATGCTCTCTATCACCTAGCATGTTATCTATTTACAAGAACAAAATTCTTGAAATAATTTTTTTATTTTAATTTTTTTCTTTCTTTTTGCAAAATAGTTAGTTGGATGCGGAATTCTATTTTTCCACCCAAATTTGATTGCTAAATACTATTTTTCCACCCAAAGTATTAGTTTATGGAGATATTTTATTATGAATTTTTTAAAATTTAAAAACAAATTCAACAAACACAAACCTAAAAGAAATATTACTTTTGTAAAACCTAAAATGTTTTTTAACTAAATCCAAAGACATTTGAAACCGAGGTATTTGGTTATGCCTTCTTTGATGTAAGTGATCTTCTTCCATTCTTTGCAACTCCACTAGATCTCCCCTTTTTTGAGCTTCTTTTCTTTGATCTCTTTTGTTTCTTTTTGCAAAATAGGTAGTTGGATGCGGAATTCTATTTTTCCACCCAAATTTGATTGCTAAATACTATTTCGGTTAGCAATTGAAATAGAATGGTGTTTGTTATGATTTTTGTACAAAGTATTTTGTTATGAATTTTTTTAATTTTAAAATATTTTCATTGAAACCCAAACTTAAAAAACAATTAGTTGTCTAGGATACAAAGGTTCATAAATTTCGATGCCCAAAGGATTAGTTTATGGGGATATTTTGTTATGATTTTTTTTAATTTAAAAACAAATTCAACAAAATCAAACCTAAAAAAAATATTAGTTTTGTAGAACCCAAATTGTTTTTAAAAACCCTAAACCCAAAGACATTTGAAACCCAAAGTATTTACTTATGCTTCTTTGAAGTAAGTGATCTTCTTCTATTCTTTGCAACTCCAATGGATCTCCCCTTTCTCGAGCTTTTTTTCTTTGATCTTTGAAACATTGTTGGCTTTTTAAATTTAAGTCATGCTCTTTATCACCTGGCATGTTATCTATTTATAGGAACAAAATTCTTGAAATAAATTTTTTTATTTTAAAATTTTTCTTTGTTTTTGCAAAATAGGTAGTTGGATGTGGAATTCTATTTTTTTGTCCAAATTTGATTGCTAAATACTACTTCGGTTAGCAACTAAAATACAATGATGCTTGTTGTGATTTTTGTACAAAGGTAGGAGTGGTACATATATGTAGACTGCTAAGTATTTTGTTATGAGGTTTTTTAAATTTTAAAATATTTCCAATGAAACCCAAACTTAAAAAGAAATTAGTTGTCCATGATACAAAAGTTTACAAATTCCGATACCCAAAGTATTAGTTTATGAGGATATTTTGTTATGAGTTTTTTTAAATTTAAACCAAATTCAACGAAACCCAAACCTTAAAAAAATATTAATTTTGTAGAACCCAAAATGTTTTTTTAAGACACTAAACCCAAAGTATTTGGCTATGCCTTCTTTGACGTAAGTGATCTTCTTCCATTCTTTGCAACTCCAATGGATCTCCCCTTTATCGAGCTTCTTTTCTTCAATCTCTAAAACATTGTTGGCTTTTTCAATTTAAGTTATGCTCTCTATCACCTAGCATGTTAACAAAATTCTTGAAATAAATTTTTTATTTTAAAATTTTCTTCTTTTTTTCAAAGTAGGTAGTTGGATGTGGCATTCTATTTTTCCACACAAATTTGATTGCTCAATACTATTTCAGTTAGCAATTGAAATAGAATGATGCTTGTTATGATTTTTGTACAAAGGTAGTAGTGGTACATATACGTAGACCACTAAGTATTTTGTTATGAGTTTTTTTAAAAATTTAAAATATTTTCAATGAAACCCAAACTTAAAAGAAATTAGTTGTCCAAACCTTAAAATAATATTAGTTGTATGGAACCCAAATTATTTGTATAACCATAAATCCAAAGACACTTGAAACTCAAAGTATTGGTTTATGGGGATATTTTGTTATGAGTTTTTTTAAATATAAAAATAAATTGAAGAAAACCCAAACCTAAAAAAAATTAGTTTTGTGAAACCCAAAATGTTTTTTTAAAACTCTAAACCCAAAGACATTTAAAACCCAAAGTATTGGTTAATGGGGACATTTTGTTATGAATTCTCTAAATTTAAAAATTAATTCAATGACGTAATGGACGCAATGTTATTTAGCATTAGTAATAAGCTCTTCCTAGAGCATTATGGATGCAATATTATTTAGCGTTATTGATACTCTCAACTTGGGAGCATTATAAACAAAATATTATTTTGCATTATTTTGGTTGAGAGGCCAACTTGTCTTGTAGGATAGGGGGGAGGGAGAAGTGGATTTGTCGCCCTCCACGTAACGCACCACATGTAGGGGCGCCAAAGAGTCACTAAAGGGGGAGCCGAATCTGAAAAGTCAAAAAGCCAAAGAGTCACCGCAAGGGAGCTAAATCTCTATTTGATTGACATCCCCTGACTCTTGGGCTTCCCATTCATCTGTTCATATTTCCTCACATGCATGCACCACATGTAGGGGAGCCAAAGAGTCATTGCAGTGGAGCTGAATCTCTATTCAATTGATGCCCTCGACCCCTTGCGCTCCCCATTCATCTTTTTGTATTCTCTCATGTGCATGCACCATGTGCAGGGAAGCCAAAGAGTCATTACAGGGAAGTTGAATCTTTATTAATTGATGCCCTTAACCCTTAGGCTTTCCATTTGTTTCTTCGTATTCCCTCACATGTAGTCCCCGACGTGGGTAACCAATGAATATTTATTATTATAAATAATGGGTAATGTTGAATAGTTATTATTATTATAAACGGTAATGATTATGATTACAGTAATAATAAATATTTTTTATTATAAACAGTGGACAATAATGAATATTTATTATTAATAAAAATGGTGATGGTTACGATCATGGTGATGATTAGGGTGATGACGATTTTTTTGTGGTACAGTATTTATAGATATTAAACTTGGGGATTGTCTTACAAGATTAAGAGGTGAAATATTAAAATTTGTGCATTTTTAGAAACATGGATTTTGCTGCTATTCATCCCAATAGAGAAGGCAAAGGCACTCTCTTCAAGATCAACAACAACAATCATCTACTTTAACAAGTAATACAATTCATGGAGGTCATGGTAGTGGGCATGCGTGTGGGCATGGCCGAATAAGAGGACGACCACGGATTATAGAAACTAAAAATTTAGAATCGATGACTGCAGAGGAGAGAAGACGATTTCTAAAATGAGAATCAAAATGATGTGAATGAGAAGGACAACTAATTCTACGAAATTTAGGAGTATGTAATTTATGCATTTTTTAATATTTCAAAATAGATATTTATCATAGGGAAATATTCTCATTTTATTTACATACATTGCATATATATTTTTAGGTTATGTCAACTTCAAATCCCCTCTCATCACTTGGAAATTCATCCAATGCAATGATCCATATTATTGATACTAATAATGTAAATAATCAAGAAGAAATGTAGGTTGGTGTTTACCCATACTCAAGTTGGTAAATAGTTTAATTCAATTTTTAGTTTAAATTTTGAAACATTTTTTTGCAGGACATTAGAAATGCATCTGTGCCTATTAATCAAGCAACATCTATTTTAGAAATCACACACGAAGAAGAACAACAATTGCAAGAAGATCAAGAACAACCACATTATAGTGAGAGTGAGCACAGAAAGAGGCAACGTCAACAAGAAGAAAATTTATTTCATCAAATAAATGAAGCTACAAATGTTGCTAGTACACCAACAGTGGAAATTCCTTCTCAGAACCTATTCAATCTTTCCCAAGATTGCAAAAGGCAAGTACAAAAATTGCTCAAGCAATACATAATTTTAATACTGCAGTTAGAAGTTTTGTAAATCCACGTTCCTGCAATGTATGCAATGAAATTATTCTTAGCATATTATTGGATTCAACCAGAAGTAGAGGACCCACATGCAATAGGTGCATTAAAGAAAATAAACATAATATTCTTGACATTTTTGGTTGTGAAATCAAACGATTTTCTGTTGAAAATAATATGGATCCTGGTATCCAACTAGCTTAGACCATTTCCTTCTTTGATATGCATCAATACTTCCCTGAATCTTTGTTGTTGAGGTTCATTTCTAGATTGACAAAAAATTGCATCTAAAATAAAAAATGTATCAAATGATTCCCAAACCCCTATAATATCTAGATTTTTGGATGCATAAGTCACAACATCAAGCACAGGAGGAAGCTGACCTAAATGACCTATCAGTATAACTGATCTTCCTCCAAAAAATTCATTGTGATGTTTTGGAAAAAATTCTCTGAGTCTTCTATCAATGCTTTGTAATAATCTTCCTCCCAAAAAACTCATTTCATCAATTACTATATATCTTACCTATGAAATCCAGAAAGTAAATAGGTACCTACAAAGAACTCTCTTCCTTTGCAAAGATAAGTATGCAACATTGACTATCACAGGTAAGATATATAGTAATTGATGAAATGGGTTTTTTAGGAGGAAGATTATTACAAAACATTGATAGACGACTAAGAGAAATTTTTTCAGAACATCACAATGAATTTTTTGGAGGAAGATCAATTATATTGATAAGTGATTTGGGTCAGCTTCCTCTTGTGCTTGATGTTGTGCCTTATGCATCCAAAAATCTATATATTATAGGGGTTTGGGAATCATTTGATACATTTGTTGTTTTAGATGCAATTTTTTGTTAGTCTGGAAATGATCTTCAACAACAAAGATTTAGGGAAGTGTTGATGCATATTAGAGAAGGAAAAAGCCATGATGAAGATTATAATTTATTGGCTACTCAAATGAATCTTCCATCCACTTTGAGTGGATTAGATGTTTTTGAAGAATCAATGCACTTATATGATAGAAAGGATAAAGTCCATTCACACAATAAGAAGATGTTGCAAAGAATGTAGAGACCTGTTGCATTGTGTGTAGCAGATATAGATCCCTGTGGATTTAGAATCTTAGATGATGACAGTGATGATATAGAGCAACCTGTGCTTATATGTGAAGGTGCAAGGGTAACACCCACCGTTAACCTTTGGCTAGAAGTAGGATTGGTGAATGGTGCACTTGGCACAATTCACAGTATTATGTGTCCTCAAGGTAAACAACCACCTACATTACCATTGTATGTTATTGTTGATTTTGACTCCTACATTGGATGTTGATGAACTACGATATCACGTCCGTGATATCGGATCCAACAATGCGATGTTGGATACTTGATATTGCGGCCTATCTCCTTGCCTATAAATAAGAGGCAACGCCCTTGGTTTCCACATTAGATAGTTAGTCCTTTAGCCAAAATCTTGCCATTTTTTTCCTCCAGAGTTAGAATTATTTCTGTGTGCCCACAGTAGGAGTCATAGAGTGAATAGATCTTTATTTGAGCATTGTGTACCTGAGCACACTTTGTACATGGCAATAAAGATGAAATTTATGATAAACCTTGCAGCATTCAGAATAGATTAATTAGTGTTAATTATTATTTAATTCTTTCCTAGTTGATTAATGATTTCTCTCACCTTACAACTCTTTTAGTTAAATACACTTAGTACAACTGCTTCGAGCATGCGTGTAGCACTTGGTAACCCAGTGACGATTAATGTTTGGTAATCCCAGTAGTGTTGCACTGGTTCAAGATGTGTATGGCAAGTGGGAATGGATACTAGTGTTAGGAGTAATTAGAACTTAGTTAATGAATAGTTAAATTGGATTAGTTACTTAGTTATCTCTCTCCCCCTCCTTACTAGCACAAGATATAAAACACATAAAAGCCATAAACATCATATGCCTCAAGCTTACTTAACCATACAATGGTGACATACAAGTAAGTTTGGGAAGACAATGATTAACCAACCTATTATTGTTCCACAAAGGTGCATAGGTACTTAGTCCTTGAAATTCGATTAGATTGTGCGTGAAACGCTTGTATTTGTATGGTTGAGCGTAGGGGTACCTCGCCACCCATCATTGGTGCCGTTGCCAGGGACTTAGTTTTTTGTGCGCTAAGTAGAACTTAGAAAATCATTCACATCATTGGAACAAACCCTTAGGGTTGGTTAAGGAAAAGATAATAGTACATTTCACACTAAATAAGAGAAGATGTCTTCTTCTTCACACAAAAGCACTTCACCACCTAGGACTAACACAAGAAGCAATCGACGGCAGGATACACATGATGTTGATCTGCCAATCCCTCAATAGTTTCATGTGGTATATATTCATCCCAATGAATATGTACCTGAATTCACCTTTATTCTTCATCAAGATGAATAGCTGCGTTCCCGTGACTTGGAAGGTAACATAGTGTTACCTCTCGATTGTTCAATCCCAAATATGCTTCTTTGTGCTCTTACACGAATAGGCATGTAACACTTACACATGGAATACATTGTGCAGGACTATGATTTGAGGGACTATCGTCCCATAGAGGTGCAACATCAAAGGGATTTGCAACAAGTAAGACATCATAAGTCTTTGAAGGAAAAATGGTCCAAGGATGTCCCCCATGTTTTAAGCGAAATTGAAGGTGATGACCCTACCTTAGGTAGTCGTCCACATAACGATGTTCCTCCCCTTAACTTTGGCCAAGGGGTTGTGTATCAGAACCTTCATTCTATTGTTCACAACCTAGGTACTAATACCAACAGACACAAAGTGTCTAAAAAAGAAACAAGAACACATGAAAAAGATGGACAGTCTGATCGTAATCGCGATTGAGGTAGAGACCATTGAAGAGAAGGTAGTAGACACTGTCATGATGGCGATTCTCCTTCTTCTTCACCTTCATCATCTCCTTCATCCTCTCCTTCAGTTTCTGGACATAGCCATAGAGAAACAGATCATGAGGATAAGGGCAAACAAAGTGGAAGTCATAGATAAAACAGCTAAGATAGAGGACAAGGGCACTCTAGGGAACCACGACATAGAAGAAGGGAGAGTAGGGAACAACGTAGGTACCATAGATGCCATGAACGAGACGATCATGATGAACCCCTACTCGCTACGTGAAGCATGCTAGACGTAACTGAGGCTATGAGAGTTCCAACAAGGCACCAAAAAGATAGTAGGATCAAGAGGTTAGACATGAATAACATCCCATGATTTGAAGGAGGATATAATGTTGATCCTCAAAATCACTTACAAGCATTTCATGATGTGTGTGCCTTGTAAAACATAGAAAATAAGTGGAAAAAACTTAAATTGTTCCCATGGATACTAGTAAAAGAAGCTGAAAGCTAGTACTAGTCCTTAGAATCTGAATTCATTCATAGGTGGAGTACTATGTTAGAATTATTCAACGATAAGTACCAAATGTACTCCCGGGTATCTAACCTGCGAAAGCAAATCCAAGGATGGAAACAAGGAAGTCATGAACCCTTAGATGCTACCATGGGCCATTATTATGCACTATTACATCATTGTCTTGGCCATGGTTATTTGCAGCAGGATTAGCTACGCCATCTCGTAGATGGGCTTAGGCATGAAACGAGAAGAACCCTTGGGACTTATGCCCAAGGAAGGTTATTTGAGCTTAGGTCCCATCAAATTCATAGACTACTAGAGCAAGTTACTAAGAAAAAAGGTGAGCTACGAAAGAGAGAGAGAGAGTGCAAAAGAATATAACCAAGATCCTTCCCTCCAGAAGAAGGAAGTAAGAATTTGTGAGGATGAGGAAGAGTTACCACTCGAAGAGATGGTGAATAGGAAAACCTTGCCTATCCAAAAGTTAGTATTAGAAGTATCGGCAAAGGTAGACCAAATGTGGGACTCTCTGGATAGTAGGTTTCAAACTATTCTCAAAGTAGTAGAGGAGTCTAGAGAGCGAGGTAGTGATTGTGACAAAAGAAAAAAGAGAGAAGCAGAAAATGCACATAACAAGGATAAGTGTGTAAATTTTATATTATTGAAGAGGCTATGGACTTAGATATAGACGATGATAGTGGATGCGAGATATGTCAATACGACCATCCTAAGGGATGTTTCCCTGTGATCTCACATCTGCAGGAGTCTAGGGTGTATGCACTTAATCCATGTTTAAATAAATGGCAAACATCCCAACAGTTACCTTATCGCCAAGGTAACCCAAGGTAGTTCAACCAACCTTTAACATATTATCCAAGTGGAACTCCACCACAACTAATTGAGCAACATCAATAGTGGCAGCACCCACAATCACGGGGAATGCCACCACCAAGGCAACAATATCCTTACTGGCAACCTGACCCATATGGATATTACATGGAACATCCAATCTTTGCATGTGACTCTATTGGTTACGTTACTCCCCAACATCACTACCAAGCCTGCGAGTACTATAGGACTCCTTCTCCTAGGGGTGATATTCCACAAGTGTACCATCCTTCAAATCCAGTTGCATCTCTCTCACCAATAGCTCCATTACCACTTGCTCTAGCAATGCAAGGTGAACTCCCTACTCAGCCACAACAATGCAATGCCACAAGGGCTGTTAACCCTCAACCTACTATTAGTTATAACAACTGTATGAAGAAAAGACCTTTCTTTAGAACCAACAGTCCAACCAAACCTTTGCAACCCCAAGCGGCTGAGTCTTTGGACATGTCTATATCATGTAAAGCTTCAGATCCCCCTTCAAACTTAACACCACATTCAACACATATGGTCATGTGAACACATGCTGTTACTAATTGGATCAAAGTAGGACACATCCCTAGGAAATTCTTTGATCCTGGGAGTCCCCTAATATATTTACAAATTGTTGGGAATGAGCCATGCAAAGCTCTTTTGGATTCAGGTTTCGGTGTCAACCTAATATCCCAAGAAATGTATAAGGCTTGGAACCTACCTCCATTAAAAACAAGCAACATCTGTTTAGAGTTGGTCAACCAGTCCATCACTATTCCCTTGGGATTAGTGGAGGACATTGTTCCCACTATTTGTGGATGGTCGTATCCAACTGACTTCCTAGTGATTCAAGTGAACAACAGTAAGGGGGACTTCCCAATCATAATGGGAAGGGCATGACTAAGCACTATCGATGTGTGCCTAGGAATCTGCAATCTTTTCCTAGAAATATCTAAGGAAAATACTTTTGGAAAGATCAAAAAGAAGAAAGTTCCATGCATCGCATACAGTGACATAGGGTGTAATTGCATGTAGAGGTCATGGGTTGTGCAAAGTTTAACATTGCCTGCATGCAATCAGTGTGCACAAATGATCAATATACAAAGGTGCTTGTATGCAGTAGCCACATGACAAGAAGACACCCAATGGCTGACAGTTGATCAAGAAAGTAGCTCACTTATATTCATGGAACTAACTGAGGGTTTGACTTGTGCTTACATAGATAGCATAGACGCATTAGAGCAAGTCCACCACCAACTTCCCAGTCCTAACCTAGAAAAAATCAATTGGGGGAAGTTGGAAATTCCTAAGAAATTTAAACAAGAGCCCCTAGAGCTAAAACCATTGTCCATCAGTATGGAATACATGTTCCTTAAGAATGGAAAACCAGTAATCATTGACACAAAACTTTCTCCACAACAAAAAGAGAGTCTGCTAAAGGTAATTAACAATTGGTCAAAAGCCTTTGCCTAGTCATATTTAGAATTAATTGAAATTGATCCTAGGATATGTCAACATAGGATTTACATTGACTCCTCCATGAAGCCTCGAAAACAACCACAGAGGCAATTGAACCCAAAGTTGAAGTAGTAAAAGAAGAAATCGATCAGCTTCTAAAGGTTGGGTTCATATACCCCATTGTTGATAGCGAATGGGTTAGCCCCTTAGTAATCATGCCTAAAAAGGGAGGCAAATGGAGAGTGTGCATAGATTTTAGGCTACTAAACATGGCAACATTCAAGGATCACATTTCGTTGCCATTTGTTGACCAAGTCTTAGACACAATCGTAGGGCAGTGCTATTATATTTTTCTGGATGGATATAGCGGATACAACCAAATACAAATAGCCCTAGAAGACCAAGCCAAAAATATGTTCACCAGTCCTTGAGGAACGTTTGCATACAAACAAATGCCATTTGGCTTGTGTAATGCCCCTACAACGTTTCAATGCTTAGTTATAAGCATATTCCAGTAGTGGATAAGAAATGGTGTGGAAGTTTTATGGATGACTTCTCCACTTATGGAGCAAGTTTTGATCAAGCCTTGGATAGATTAGAGCAAGTGCTAAAAAGATGTGTAGAAACTAATTTGAGGCTCAACTGGAAAAAAAGCCATTTGATCGTCCAAGAAGGCATAGTACTTGGACATAAAATCTTACATGTAGGGATAGAGGTAGACCCTGAGAAAAATCAAAGTTATCCAAGGAATTACCCATCAACCGAAAACTATCAAAGACATTCGGTCATTCCTTGGACACATTGGCTATTATAGGAGATTCATAGAGAACTTTTTAAAGATTTCCAAACCATTGGTAGAACTAACGAAAAACGATGTACCCTTCGAGTGGAATCGGGAATGCAAACTAGCTTTCCAAACTCTGAAATAGAAGCTGGTAGAAACACCCATTCTACAAGCTCCTAATTGATCCAAACTGTTCTATGTCATGAGTGACGTGTCCAACTATGCCTTAGGAGCCATGCTTACACAGTTAGATGAACAAAATCATCCTTATTACATCCATTATGCAAGTAAAAGTATCATTGGTGCACAACTTAACTACACTACTACAAAAAAAGAATTAATTGCTATAGTGTTTGCACTAGAAAAAATTAGACACTATGTATTGGGGTACAAAGTATTCATACACATAGATCATAGTGCAATCTGGTTCCTCATGAATAAGCCAATGGTAAGCCCTCGTATTATACAATGGTTTATAATCCTACAAGAGTTTGATTTAACAATGATTGATTGAAAAGGCACCAAGAATGTAGTTTCCGATCATTTATCTTAGTTGCACTAGGATAGCAAAGAGGATGAGTATATCATTTTTGATCATTTCCTTGATGAGTTCCTCTTTGTTGGTGTAGTGAATAACTAATCACCCATGGAGAAAAACTAGTATAGTATCATTCTTACCTATCTCCTTACCCAACAAACACCACAAGAGCTAGACCTTAAGAAGAAACAACGGTTTCTTCACAGAGCCAAGTACTTTATGGAGATTAATGGACAACTTTACAAAGTATGTCCTAATGGCTTGGTTTGATGGTGTGTTCTTGATAGAGATCAATTGAGAGTTTTCCAAGATGCTCATGAGGGCCCTTGTGGGGGTCATTATGCTGGGAGATGAATGACCATCAAGATCTTGCTTGGAGGGTATTATTGGCCTACCTTGTTCTAGGACACCCATCAATTTATCCAATCTTGTAAGCGCTATCAATGTGATGGGGGAATGACTGCTAGAATGAAGGGTCCACAATAATGGATTCAACCGTTAGAACCCTTGGACATTTGGGGAATTGATTTCATGGGGCCCATTACACCAATGTCCAATGGAAAAGATTACATCATAGTTGCCATAGACTACTTAACAAAATGGGCTGAAGTAGCTACTGTTAAAGATTACACATCATCTATAGCTATATGATTTGTTCAACAACAAGTCATCAATAGGTTTGGTGTGCCGTGTGTACTTATTTCAGATAATGGTACATACTTCAGAGGTGCAACTTTTTGGAAGTTAATGCAATGCTTAGCAGGTGAGCACAAATTGACTACACCATACCACCCCCAAGCAAACGGTCAATCTGAGGTCACCAACAGGGAGATTACTAAGATACTGACTAGAACCATTAGCAAGTATAGGTGATTCTAGAGCACTAAACTGAATGATGCTCTTTGGGCATACCGCTCCACATGGAAACTCCCTATAGGCTACTCTCCCTACGAGATAGTGTATGGAAAATTTCCAATGCTCCCTATCCAAACTGAGCTTTGTATACTAGCCACAACATGTGACGTCAACCTTGATCTTAATCTATCACAAAACAGGGATTGATGACTCTTAACTTGCTAGATGAGAACCAAATAGCTACCCTATCATCTAATGAATTGCACAAGCCATTTAATAAACAACGTCATGACCTGAAAATTAGGAAAGTTACGTATCAACTAGAGGATAAGGTTCTCTACTAGAACCCCACACACATGTCACAACATACCAAATTTCAAATACTATGGGAAGGACCTTACATTATCTATGCAACTTTCCCTTTAGGGGTGATGGCCATATATAAACCTGAGAGCCTAGATAAGAGACTGGTAGTCAATGTGCAATAAACAAAACCTTTCCATGAGTTTAAGACAACCAGAACATATGCTACCTCTGTAGGTGGGCAACCTTGCTCATTATTTCAAATCTCCTCCTTCCAACTTAGTCATGGGGGAGATGGCCACCTATGCTAATCATTGAAGGCCCTCAGGTCTTTCTAAGTTTTTTTTTCACACATTTTTTTACACATTTTTGTTTTGCACATTTCTTTAATCTTTCTTGTTTTTTTTCTACACCATTGTTCATATTTTTACCATTTCTTTGTGTGATTACTTTATTTTGTTCGTCACCCAATAAGTGTTCATGATGGTGGCATAAATAATACCATATTGATTGCTAATGTTTGGATTTTACTTTTGAAGTATGATGTTGATATTAAGGTATGGTTCTTTTGATTAAACAGGCAATGAGTCCATGTCGTTCATACATCCATAAAATCCTATGGTCTCCCTTGGCTTGGAATTGTATAGTCCCTTTCTCTAATAAAAGTGTTAATGAATTGGTGGTTGGGTATTTCTCAAACTAAGGAAAGACTCAAAGGATGAAAAGGGTGTGACTTCAAGGGGATTCAATGCATTTTTGCTAGCTATTCTCTTGAGTACTTGAATGCTTTTTCCTTGGGTTTTCCACCATTCTAACTGTTCATAAAATTTCCAAAAGTTGAGTACATAAAAATAAGTCTTTGCATGGTGTGGTTCTCATGCAAAAAACACAAAAAGAAAGAAAGAAAGAAAGAAAAATGTGAGACTTCAAAGCACACCCCTTAGACACAATAAAGAACTTGGGCTACATGCACTAGTTATGGCACTGGAAAGATATGTTGCCCATGCATGAAGGTTCCCTCTAACTAAGATCCTTTCTCACTTCCTGATTCTCCATCTCGCTCTTCTTGGAATGGTGGTAACTTTTTGTAGAGGAATTCTTGTTACTTCAAGAGGATAAGATGGTCAAATGTGTTGATGCAAGGTCACTGAATGTGGTTTGTTGAACCTGGATTTAGAATGAGTTCTACTTGGTCACATTAACCATAAAACACACACAAGGGGCTTTATGCAACCTTTTCCTTGGGTTTCCATTCCATTCTCTCCTCTCCACCTTTCTTTTCCATTTTTCACCTCATTACCAGTTTTGTCATTAGTCTGTATCTTGGTTGATGCATTGTTCTTCCTTGGTAAGTTCTTGTGGGTAAGTTTTTAACTCTTGCTTCCAAATGACATTCCTAGAGCCTATGAACTCTTTGGTTTGTGGGTCTATTAGGGCATCAAAGTCATGAGCCTGATTTGGCGAGGACCCACTGGCATTCCTTTTTGGTGCATTTGTTAACTTGTTTTTCTTAAACATTTCCTTTAATCAACAATTTTTTGTTTCATACTCATCTATGACATCCATTTTATTGGCATTGCCATTGTTTCTTTTTATCCATCTTTCTTATTCCTTATCTTTTTCCATCCTATCACTACTAGAGGTTCGCTCTTAGTCATGGGGGCCCTAGCACAAAGTTTTCAATTTTTCCTAACCCCTACACCTTAGGTAGTCACCAGTGTTAAAACTCTAGAATCAGTATATGCCATAACCACAACTCAACCAATGCACTTTACATCAAGGAAAGGTATCAACTGCATTATGATTTATCTACCCTTGCTCATTTGTGATTGTGTTGTTTTTGCAGATGATAATCATACAACAATGGACTGGGCCCAGAGGAAACACTCAGGATGGACCGAAATTAGAACATCTACGAAAGGAGCAAGATTGGTGGTGTGGCTATGGATAAATAACGGAAGGCACAATCTCGGCATCGGTAACAAGACGCCTTATTTTTTTTCTCTCTCATTCTCTTCCAACTACCAAATAAGGTTGGATGTCATTTATGTATAGTGTTCACCTTTGTGGTCATGAACACTAATGCTATCATGTATTGTATTGTTGATCCGTTCATTGGACATGTTAAGTCTGTCACCCTATTCCATTGTTAATGGTCATTCAATCAGTAATCCCATACCTTCCCAAGATTTTGTAAGGAACTCAAGGATGAGTTTTCATTCAATCATGGGGGTATGATGAACAACAATATTAGATCCAACCATGCGATGTCGAATACCCGATATTACAGCCTATCTCCTTGCCTATAAATAAGAGGCGACGCCCTTGGTTTCCACATTAGATAGTTAGTTCCTTAGCCAAACTCTTGCCATTTTTTCCCTCCAGAGTTAGAATTATTTCTGCGTGCCCGCAGTAGGAGTCATAGAGTGAACATATCTTTATTCGAGCATTGCGTACCTAAGCACACTTTGTGTATGGAAATAAAGATGAACTTTATGATAAACCTTGCAGCATTCAGAATAGATTAATTAGTGTTAATTATTATTTAATGCTTTCCTAGTTGATTAATGATTTCTCTTACCCTACAAGTCTCTTAGTTAAATACACTTAGTACGACCGCTTCGAGCATGTGTGTAGCGCTTGGTAACCCAGTGAAGATTAGCATTTGGTAATCCCAGTAGCGTTGCACTAGTTTAGGATGAGTATGGCAAGTGGGAATAGATACTGGTGTTAAGAGTAATTAGAACTTAGTTAACAAATATTTAAATTAGATTAGTTACTTAGTTATCTCTCTCCCCCTCCTTACTAGCGTAGGATATAAAACACAAAAAAGCCATAAAAATCATATGCCTTAAGCTTACTTAACCATACAACCGTGACATATAAGTAAGTTTGGGAAGAAAACGATTAACCAACCTGTTATTGTTCCACAAAGGCACATAGGCACTTAGTCTTTGGAATTCGACTGGATCATGTGTGAAACACTTGTATTCATATGGTTGAATGTAGGGGTACCTCGCCGCTCATCAGATGTGCATTTGATAATGGTAATTCTCATCATGTGCCAATTATACCTGTGGTCCAAGAAGCATCTTGTTAGATACCGTTACGGTTGGCATGGGCCATGACTATTCATAAATCTCAAGGAATGACACTAGATAAGGCTACTATTGACATTGGTTCAAGAGAACTTATAGGTCTAATGTTTGTTGCATTGTATGAAGTCAAGACCATTGATTCTTTGAAGGTTCATCCTCCTTTCTCTGTGCAAAGATACAAAAAGATTTCATATGCTAAACATCTCCATAGTAGAATTGCATAGGAAGTTTGTTTTGCGCAAATTGGAGGATTAGGCATATTAAGTTCATAGTTATCGTTGTATTTTGCCTTTTGCTCAATGCTATTATATAGCTCTATAATGTTTTTTGCAATAATTGTGAAATGTATTCCTTCATCAACATATACAAAATATACAAACTTTTATTTTAACCAATTTATGTTTACTAGTATATATTATTTGGAATGCAAATAGTGATAATAACTTAAAAAATAAAAAAAAAAATTAAATTCTACTCATAGCCCATGAAATTTCTCCACTAGCTTAGATATATATATATCTATAAATTGGCTAAGATGATTTAAAAAAAAAAATGATGTTAACCAAGCGCAACTACTGGATGAGGTAAAAAGATAACTAAAAAAAATAGCACTCATCCCTCCTCTGTTTCTCTACCACTTACCCAATTTAGTTTTACCCTCTTGGTTAAGTTTGCTCTTTGTTTGTTTGTTCATGGCATTTTTGAGCATTATTTATGCAAGAGATTTATTTCTCAAATCACTTTTGTATGCTCGAAGTGGTTGTACTTACCTTTGGAAGCTACAAGATCATTGGGAGCTACTTAACCATTTGGGAGCTACCTAACCATTTGTTCAAATCACTTTGTTATTCAACCTTGTAGCTCCCAAAGGTAACCTTTTAGTAGTGGGGGCCACAAACATGCCATTTTTGATAGAAATTTTTTAGACATTTTTCTAACTCCCACAAAGGCTTAACCAAGGAATCAACATTAAAACACCAAATTACAAGAGTTAAACCCTTCCAACGATCTTCAGTGATACTTATAATAAAAATTATTGATTAATAAAATTATAATAAAATAATCAATCTACCATGGTTCAATCATAGCCAAGTGTAACTAATTAACGAGATAAGCTATCCAAATATTTTAAGTTACACATTATATCTACTAATTCATGGATGTGTTGTGACTGTAGATGGCACTAAACGATAAACACACATAGGAAGGAGGACTATCTCAACCAAGGGAAAAATAGCCAAGAATGGAAAGGGGCTAAGAATAGGCCTAGGAAGAATTGATTGCAATTCATGCTACAGGGCCTCTTAGGGAGGAGGTTGAAGTGGGATCTATTTATTAGATTTTGGAATAAATGGCAGCAATAGAACATTCCCATTAGGATGAGGCATTAGCTCAACAAGTGAACCTTGAGGTGACCTTGATGGAAGCTTGCCTAAACCAAATCAGATCAAGGGAGGTTCAAAAAATAGTGCTCTAAGAGTTGAAATTTGGCTTTTTCTAGAAGCAAGCACCTAAAGAGGTACATGACTAATTGAAGACCTCTCCCATGTGGCTGATTATCACTTCCAGTGGGGAGTGGTATATGGGAGAGATGTTCCTATTTTGGAGCAACAGGTAGGTCAGTTCAATGGTCAAGATCAAGGACATTTCAATGTCATATTTGATGCAAGCCATTGTAGAGTGATGAGTGGTGAGGTACCCCTACACTCAACCATACGAATACGAGCATAACACGCGCGATCCGGTCAAACTCCATAGACTAAGTGCCTACACGCCCCATGGAACACTTAGGGTTAATTGTTCGTTGTCTTCCTAGACTTACTTGTAGTTGTCACGGTGTATGGTTAAGTAAGTCCGAGGTATATGATTTTTATAGTTTTTTATGTTTTATGTCTCTTATGCTATTGAAGTGAAGGGTTGAGAAACTAATTGCAACTCTAACTAATGAACTAAGTCTAAATTAACCTAGCATCAACATCCGTTCCCACTTACCATACACACCCTGAATTGATGCAACCATGGCTACCAAACACTAATCGTTGCTGGGATTACCACACGTAACGCACGTGCTCGAAGTGGTCGTACTGAGACACTTAACTAGGAGGAAAGGGTAAGAGAATCTAATATAGCCTAAGTGTGATGAGAATCCATTCCTTGATTATCTGTACACATCCTTGAATGCTCGTAATCAAGTCGTACTCATTCCATGTTACTGCGATGAGCATCCATTCCTTGATCATCCGTACACATCCTTAAATGCTCGTAATCAAGTTGTGCTCATTCCGCGTTACTAGGATATAAGGATGAGAGAGAAAGTAACAAATAACATTAAATAAAATCCTATTCCATGCATTGCAAGGTTTGTCCAGGAAGTTCATCTTTATTGCCGTACACAACTTGTGTTCAAGTACAATGTTGCTCGAATAAAGATCCATTCACTTTAGGACTCCTATTGCAGGCACATGGAAAATATTCTATCTCTGGAGTGATCAATCTACCATATTTTCCCTACTTCTAGCCTAGGATGAGGAAACAAGGGAGAGCCACCTCTTATTTATAGATATGACGGCACATTGCGATATCGCGTACGTGATATCGTAGGGGACGACGCAATATCGCGTACGTGATATTGCGTCTCATCACAAAGGCACTTGGGTTGCTTGAAACTGGGGTGAATCTCGCTAAGATTCCAATGTAGGCAAATCCCAAAATTAAAAAGGAATGGGTTCAATAGTGCTATTGTGTTGACCTCAAGACATACAACATGCTTACGTCGGAAAAAAGAATCCATTACAAGATTGCGGCCTTTCATCAAAATCCCACAGTGAGGCCCAGCAAGATCATTGCCTTTTCTACCCATGCATGTGCCACTTTGAGTGGAAGATTTTTGGTCAACCTTCCATAGCTAATCTATCTAGAGATAGAGAAGTGGTTTAGAGAGAACAAACGTGGAAGGAATCAGAAAATTGTGTTAAAGGGGAGGAATAGCTCACTATAGCAATGATGTTGTTTGATACACTCTGACCACTAATTGGGTAGAGATGATGAATGACAAAACTCCTACAACAACAATCCAAGAAGAGGAGCAATAGCCACCACCTCCACCTACCACTTAGAAAATAGTGATAGATGTCACTACAACATCCCAATAGTTGTGCAAGATTTGAGAATGAGTCTTAAGTGAGCAAGACCAATGGCAGGCATAAGTGGTGGAGATCCATCTATTTATTGGTCTATGATGAGTCACCTGAATGAGATGGCCCAAATAGTCAGCCTAATGGGGAGAGGTGGATCCATCTTCTCTACCCAATGAATGTAGTTATCTACGAGGTCAAATCTTAGCACCAGAGAGATAATGATATCTCTCTTAAAATAGCAGTAACTCCTAGAGATTTCTAGGAATGTTATGACCTTTTTAGTATGCTTGGAGAAGGGTGAGGGGATAGTAGTACTAGTGATGTAGCAGCAAGGGAAAGAAACAAGAATAGAGATGGTTGTTGATAGAATCATAAAAATACTCAATGCACTTGTGGCATCTGTACTAAACATCACTACACATAAAGATGTGCAAATGTTCAAAGGAATGATAAGTGGTAGATTAAGCACAACACAACATGAACAACTGCTAGATCAACTGGTAGGAATTGGGCAACCACTTCTAGATGTCTTTGACCTTTTAGATAGTATAACTACAAATCAATCAGAGTTGCTAGAGCTAAGGGGTGAGAATATTATTGTGAATGGGTAGCTCAAAATAGCCAAGGAGTTGAATGAATGATTGGCTGCAAAAGTTGCTGAATTGAGAGCCTAGATTATTGACCTTGCATTTCTAAACCTAGCATTAACAAGAGATGAAGCTCTTGAATAACTTCATACTAGGTTGAAAGGTGTTGAGGGTGTAATGGATATGATGGTGTTCTATTGATCCTTGATAGAGGCCACTCAACATAAAATTTAGAAGGCCTTGGATCTGACCCACTAGGATAATGTGCAGCTGACCATAGAAAATCATCACCTGTGGAATGTTGATGCACATAAACAATAATTGATTGATTTTATCCATCAACAGTAGAAGAAACTATTTAAAGCAAATGCAGAGTTAAGGAGATTGGTAGCTGAGAACAGAAACCTCTCCATGAAGGAGGTCCATGCCCTTTGAGAAAATATTGCAATAGGAGTAGCGACCTAGAAATTGGAGGCTCTTAAATTTGAGATAGTTAAAATTCATTATAGGGACCAAGTCCACCTCCAAAAGAAAATAAATGAAAAACACATTCCAGTAGCAAAGGCAAAGGTGAATGAGAATCTCCAGCAACTCTAACAAGGACATGAATTATGGTAGCCTATCATTGATGGGATTGATCAATACAATAAATTAGAAATTTGATTTAAAAAGTTGTAGATAGAGAAGATGACCAAATACATGGAGCTTTCCAACCTTTGATATGAAAACCTAGCTATGTTGACTATAAGATGACTACAGTTAAAACTTAAAAAGTAGGTGGCCAGCTCGTACTTGTTGTACAAGGCCTAGTTTAAGCATTACAAGGATACTAAGCAAAAGCTTATAGTGGAAAATGTTGAACTTGAGGTTCTCAAGGGCAAATATACTAATCAAAGATCCATTACTGAGAGCCTGACCAAAATAATGACTGACTACCATGAGCTACAAAATGTAGTCAAGGCATTCGGTGTCGAACATAAACAATTCATTACTTAGTTCATCAACGTCAAGGACCTATTTCCATTAATGCCCTATCTATGGGATATCGCCATTCCAGTCCATATTGGTGATGCCACATGGATTGTGAATGATCCTCAGGGCAAGGAGAAGAAGATGAAGGCATTACTAGATGCCTTTCACCTTCTGTTAGAGGTAGTAGTTGCAGTAAGATAGCCACAACCTCCTTAGCCATCACATGCACCCAAAGCTAGTGAAGGTCCTTCAGAATCTTAGGAACTTCCACCACTTGGGACTATGTAATCTTCTCAACCATCTTCATGTCATCAAAGGATGTGCTACCTAGTTTGAGTAGTCATATCATGATGTTCAATTTTGTGTCATGAACACCACAAATTTTTTAATGATGTCAATCTATATACTTGAGCACTCAATTTTGTTATGTTAATTTGTTGTGTTAAGTATCAATCAATAATCCCATACCTTCCAAATTATGTCAAGGTACTTGAGGATGAGTTTTCATTTAGTCATGGGGGTATGATGAAGCATTATTATGTCGTATCAATGAGCCCCTAGTGACATGACCCCATCAACATAGTGTTTGCTACGTATACTTCACAATAAAGTATATAAATATGCACTCACCCACCATGTTTATGGCATGTCTTGTTAGAGTTGTAGCAAAGCTCTTGCAGTTTCTTCATTTGAAAGTTAGAATATTTTCTTGAGTGCCCCCAGCAAGAGCCAGAAAGTGTATGGATCTTTATTTGAGCATAGATGTACTTGAGCACAACAGTGTGAACGACAATAAAGATGAGCCTTTTGATAAACCTTGTAGCACTTGGAAAGAGATTAATTATTTTTTATGCATATAATGTTTTCTGCGATTTCCTTTAATGCTTTTAGTAATTAAATAATTAATTAGGCTAAACTAAGCTTAACTAAGCTAGATTAAGTAGTGATTAATTAAACACATAAGTGCAACCACTTCAAGCATATGCTTGGCACTTGGTAATCCCAGTAATGCTTACCATTTAGTAACCCAACAGTGCTAAATGTGTTCAAGATGTGTATGGTAAGTGGTAACGAATGCTTATGTTAGGATTAGTTAGGTGCAGTTAGTTAGATTAAATTAGCAATTGAATTACTTCATTCTTTGCATCCTTTGTTTTAAGCATCCAAAACATAAAACATAAAAATAATAAAAATCATATGCCTTGATTACACTTAACCATACCTTTGCATATCACAAGTGTAATTGGGAAGACAACAAATGATTGTTAGGAAAATTTACTTCCTAGAGACTAATGTACTAGAAGATATAGAATCCATGGAATTTAATTGGATTGCAAGTGAATGCTTAGTGTTTTGTATGGTTGAGAGTATGGGTACTCACCACTCATCAACATCCTTAGGAAAATCCCAAGATCTAGATAGACCTCATGTTAGAGATTTCCGCAAGAGAAAGGATAGAATATATAAAAGGAAGCAAGCATGTGAATGTGATGATAGAGTAGATCATGGCTTAAGTAAAAAATTAATGATGCTAGATAGTGAGTGATGAGACGCGGTTTACACTACCGACGCGATATCGCGTCTTCTCCTGCGATATCGCGTACGCGATATCGCGTCACGCCGCCATTTCTATAAATAAGAGGCGGCACTCCCCTTTTTCCCCAATCCT